>CM047590.1:364631-384915 GCA_026184515.1 Peronosclerospora sorghi
CGATCGTGAGTTCACTCTCATCAACACGGAATTCTTTCATTGTGTTGGAACCTTCGGTCGCACAGTGGGTGTTTCCCACTGTGGATACTATTTCATTCTCACGGTAGGTGTTTCCCACCGTGGATATCACTTCATTCTCACGGTGGTCTTTATCACCCGTGGAATGTTTCTCTCCAACACGCAACGACTCTTCTGTTGCGTGTGGTAGTCCCTCTGGACTCTCACCAGCGGAGGTACCTTCCGCTGATCGTGTCAGAACAGACCTGGTGGTGCCATCGCTATCCACCAGAATGTCTGACGCTGCGGTTGTATCCTCTGATACAGCCGGATTACACACAGGGTGATCAGATCCTGTGCGTCCGCCGCAGTCGATCGATAGGTTAACCCAGTCGATCGAAGGTTTAAACTTGTACATCCATGGGATTCCAAGTATCACATCGAACTTGTCATCTAAATCGAGGACGATGAATTCATCCTCGAATGACAGTTCATTCAACTCGAAGCGTGTTTTAATCACAAGCATTGGAATAGTCACGGTTGTCAAACAAAGCTCGCATGGGGACATCGCTCCCGTGCGGCTTAACCTCCAGGGTGATAAGAGGCTTACCATCACCCTGCACCTTTTGACAGGACATAGTCCCGTCTGGGGCTATTACCCTCACATGCCCTATGTCGGCATGTGGGATAACATTCCCAGTAGGGCGCCCCGCCCCTACTGGCGATTCTCGTTTTTTGCACCAACAGGGTGATGTCCCTGTTGGTGTCGCCGTGCAGCGGACGGTTCCGTCCGCTGACTGCGTGGCACCGGACGCGGTGCCATACACTCATGGGCAAAATGCCCCATTTTCGCGCATCTATTGCAGCGAATATTATTCTTAAATTTCGGTTGCTTCGTGTTCGAAGCAACCGCAACCGATAGGTCCATTGGCTCTGGACCTTCACCGCCCATGCTCTGGCGCGGGTGGCTGTTTCTTGAGACGAATTGTAAGCTTCGTCTTCCTGACTGCTGATTGTTGACATGCCATTGCGGCATGTCAAAAGCGAAGGGCTGTTGAGCCCTTCGGCTGTACCCAGCATGCGATGACGCTGATCGCATGCTGAACTCCTCACGGATGCTCATGTCAATGGCATCCCTCAGAGTATCTGGCGGGTGCCGATAGAGACTCTGCTTGACGGGACCATCATTGAGTCCCTTCATGAAGCCAGTGACCTGCATAGCAGGGGGAACCGGCTCATACACAATATTTGACAGCAAATATTGCGTCTTCTGAGCGTAAGCTTGAAGGTCAAGCTTACCTTGCCGGAGTTCCATAAACTTCTGCCTACTACTTAGCTCCATTTCTGGAGCTTCAAAGTTGAGCTTTAGCTCAGCTTTAAATTCCTTATAAGTAAGGAACGCAGAGTAATCAGTGGCTCTGCGACTCATCGCCCATGCCCTGGCTCTGCCGCCCAGACATGTTGTGGCGCCTGTTGACTTTCGTCAACAATATTTTGCGCAGAGATGGCATCTTCCACCTCTGCGAACCATCTACGAAGGGGTTCGCCCCCTTCGCCGGTAAAGGGCGGTACTCGCGCCTTTAATACTTCAACGCTATGCGTTGCAGGTGCAGTTGCGGTCCGCGCTGCCTCTGTCGCGGGCCGTTCTGACTTTTCTAGGTGGTTTCGCCTAAAGCGATTCACCACCTGTACCACTTCCTCTGGAGACTTACTCTTGAGGAAGGTAATGATGTCGGTCCCCATAGACCGAATCATTTCCGTCGTCGTGTCTTTACTACGCGACGAGAAGTGAGGGAAGTGTTTATTCACCTCTTCCAGCGTTCTTTCTCGCTCGGCAGCCGACATGTCTTGCGGCATGATGCCGAGCGGCTCTAATCTTCGCTCCGCTAGTTAACTAGCAGAACGGAACTGTGGTCGTTACGACGGACCACAAAGTGCTACCAGGTGTAACAGGACTGATCCTGTTACTGGCTTACACTGTAATTGCGAGGAAGCGCGCAATACAATTAGGGCAGGATTAGTTGATAACAACTAATCCTATACAAAAAGTAAATATAAATTCACTTTGGTCTAAGAACGCAAAATTAAGAGTGTTTATTTAATGGGTGGTTTAGAGGCTAATAGTATAGTAACTAACTAATTAATATAATAATATCAAGTCTTTAACTAACTGTACTATTAGTTAACCTGCAAGATTCGGTATTTATACCGAATCGACTTTTCCTTCTTAGATTATGATAACTTATAATCTCTTATTTAAATTTCAGACAACGCGTCTGAAATTAAACTGTGATATTCTAACTTGAATATCAATTATGTAATGGCACCCCATTACACTCTGCCAGTTTATTCTGGAAGGGATTCTGGCCCGCGAATGCGACATCGACATCTTTTTATATCCTGTGGTTCTTCATATGACCAAGCGTCGGGTTGAGAAAGCCGGGGTGTTGGCTGACTACGGCGTCTGGTATCCTGGTTTCCGCTGTGACGAGCCAGTTGCAGACCTGAAGGACGCCTTGATCCAGATGGATCGGAAGGAGCCTTGGCGTAATCAGTTCCAGGACCAGATTGTAGATCACCCGGCGCTGACTATCGGTCGCCTCTGGGGTGATTGCGAATCTTGATACGGTAATAGCTGACCAGATAATTCATAATATATGTCATCATTCTTTCAAACTTCTTGATCACCTGGTCACCTGACCAAAATTCATCACTTTATCCAAACTTGCGCCAACACGTTATCATATACAGTTCCATTCACATCGCGAAAATCATCATCACGTTCGTCAATCCACTACTCCAGTTCATCACAGTTTATCATATGTTCACAATAATTCAGACCTTACACATATTCACACCGATCGGTCTGATCGGTGCTACTGCGTGTCTTGGTCTGCATCTTCATGAGTCTGCATCACTGCGAAGCGATTCCGACTGAATCGTTCTCGCTCGAACTCTCGTAGCAGTGCTCCACAATTTAGATCAAGTTCATCGATCCAAGTTGCTTCATCATGATCTTTCCACCGGACCAGATATTCTCGGTGGGTACGACCGAAACGTGTCTTCTTGACCGATCGGACATATAGCACCTTCTCCACCTCGAATTCGTCCTCCTCCAATGGCCTTTCCCAACTGTCCTCCGGCAGCAGAGCTTCATCAAAATCGAATCTCTCCGCTTCATCCACCAGACAGGGTGTTTTGGGCCGATCGGGGAACTCTCTGACCAGCTTCAATTTGGACACATGCAGGATCATAAAAACTTTATAATCCGTACCGATCGTGATCAGACGGGCAGCATGCTCACCGATCATCTCTGCTACACGGAAAGTACCGTGCCACATATGAGCCAACTTCCTTGCATAACCCCCCTTGACCCGATCGAGGTATAACCAGACCCTCGACCCTGGTTCAATACTGTGAGGTCGGACCTGATCGTTATTCCGATCTGCTCGATCTTGTGTGGCCTGACGAAACTATTCGTTGAAGACTTCCTTCGCATGTTGATAGTGCTTCTGGACCTGCATACGCCAACGGCAGGCATCTCGATCACGGGTCCGAGTGCAGCCGATCGGTATGGCCGCTTCAAGTGTCGATCGAGGGTCCCACCCATACACCAGATAGAAAGGCGTCTCTCCTCGGACCCGATCGGTTGAAGAGTTGAGTGCGAATACCAGTCTTTCTGCATACTCATCCCAGTCACGTTGGTCTGGGTCGGCCACATACATCTTGATCGCCCTTGTTATTGTCTGAACCATGCGTTCAGCCGATCCGTTCGCTTGCGGACGATATTCCATTGTCGCACTCTGTTTCTGGCCTAGCATGTTATTGAACGACCGGAACACCTCGGCCATAAAACTGGGTTCCCGATCGTGTCTGATAACTTCGCTGGCGCCGAACCTTCTAAACACGCATTCTTCGTAACTCTGGGCGATCTGCTCCACAGATCGGGATGCACTAGCCTTTGCAATCACCAGTCCGGTGAATAGGTCAACCCAGATCAGCAGCTCAGTGTTGCCGCGTGTCGATATGGGCAGTGACGGTATGTGGTCCATCGCTATCACCTGGAAAGGGTAGGTAGCCTCGACATTTCCGGGCGATCGGCCCTTGATTATCTGTCTGCCCTTTCCGGTCTCGCAATCCGTGCAACAGCCCACATATTTCTGCACGCTTCGAAAAAGTCCTCTCCGGAGAAAGTGGGCCCTGATCTTGTGCTATGCTCTGCCTATGCCTTGATGTCCCCCTTCTAGACTCACATGGTAGTGATGAAGGACATCCGGCTGCAGCAACTCAGGTATCACCAATTTCGCCAATCGGTCCCGGTTTGCACTGTTTTGGTCGGCATCGCGGCAGTAATACAGTAAACCATCCTCATCCACTTCGTAACTGTCTGCGATCTTGGCACATTCTTTCGCTTGACCATTCGTCAACTTAGACAATTCACCGCGCAGGTAGGTCTTCAATTTCACAATCCATTCTTCTTCGTCCTGCGCCTTGAGGATCCGTTCTGCCCTTAGTCGTTGCACAACAGATTCACTCAACCGTTCCTTCGGGAACGGTTGGTGGGACTTCCGAGCTTTTGGTCTAGTCGCGACCATCACATGCACCTGGTCCGGAGCGTTCTTGGGTCCGATCACCTCGGGGAGCCTGTTTATATTCTTCAATTCATCAAGAACGGCCTTCTCGGTGATCGTCTCCCCGGTCTGGTCTCACATGGCTTGAGTCGCGAGGTGGCTGGCGCTTCTGTTCCAGTCCCGTTTTACGTGCAATAGCTCGTGGTCGGGGTAGTCTTTGAGCGCTTTCATCACCCGATCATTTAGCAAATTTACCCGTGGCGCCTTGCAGTCGATCTCCCCGGTGATCTGCCTTATCACTAGGTTGGAGTCACCACATATGATGATCCGCCCTTTCTGTTGTGGTGACAGCAGATCAAGACATAGAAGTAGACCCCGATATTCTGCCTCGTTGACCGTTATGTCAGACGTGAAATCGGTGGCGGCTGCGACTATAGACCATTGTGGTAACTTCCACAGTATGGCACTATAGGATTCGACCTTCTTCTTCAGGCTGGCCGACCCGTCAAAACTAAAGACCAGGAGTTCCTCATCCTGATCGACGGTCGGCGGCGGCCGCGAGATTGACTATCGAGGTTGCTTCCTTGGGGCAATCGCCACTAAAGCCTTATCCACTTCGGACCGAGGGGTGATACTGGCAGATAATGTGCCCAATATCTTTTCCTCTCCCTTGGTGCACTTGACGACCTCGAGAGACCACTGCGACAAGATAGCTGACCATCTGCCGAGCCGAACGTCCATCCCATTGGCTGATAATAACCAGGCCAATGTCGACTTTCTTGAAAGGACCTTTACAGATCGGCCGACCAGTAGGTTGTAGCACACATCCAAGATCCGTAGTAAAGCCAGAACTTCTTTTTCGACGATCCCATAGTTGACCTCGTTCAACTTCAATGTACGGCTCGTAAACGTGACCGGGTGGTACATTCCATCATGTTCTTGTACTAGAGTGGCCGAAATGGCCCACTTACTAGCATACACAATGACGATCGGCATTTTCTCCGGATCGAAGTGCTTGAGAATCGGTGCCGTCGCCATCTTGGCCTTTAGCATACCGAAAGCAACCTTTGCACGTCTCATGTGATCCTCTGCCTCCACTTGCGGACAATCTGCGGGCAGATCAGAGTCGCTTCCCTCCCGTAAAGTCGCCCGATCTTCTTCGCGCAACATATGGTAGTCGACTTCCCGGAGCTCGTACAGCACGGCCGCGTAAATCACAAAGTCTTCAATGAAGTGGCTGTAGTAATTTGGGCTTCCCAAGAAGGACTGCATTTCCTTCAGCGATCTGGGAAACGGGAGGTTGTTCAGTGATTCCAGATATTTGGGATTGGCCTCCAGCCCAATGATCGACACCATATGACCCAAATAGGCGACCTTGGACATGCCCCAATAATTTTTCACAGCACTGATCGACAGGTTCCAGCGATCGCATGTCTCCAACAAACGTTCGACCTTCTCGCACAGATCGCTCCATGACGAGGCAGGGATCAGAATGTCGTCGATATACGATCGCCTTCCCAGAACGGACGGTCTCCTTTCCCGGTCAGGTTCACCCTCTGTAAATACATCATAATTTTTGGTGAGGTCCTGATCGGTGCCGATCTTGAAGTGTCCATACAGTGCGTTGTCGATCAGCCTCTGGTAGATCTGGGGCGCGTTCTTCAACCCGAACGGCATACGGTTCCACTCGAACCGACCGAAAGGCGTAACAAATGCGGAAATCTCGCGAGCCCGATCGTCATCGAAACCACCCAAAATCCACTTGCCATATCATGCGAACAATACCACAAGGTCTTGTCGAGGTCTTCCAACAGATCATTAATCAGCGGCATCGGGTACACCATGATTTTAGTCAACCGATTTACCAGCCGATAGTCGATGCACAGTCTAATGTCAACGCCGTTCTTCTTGATAACAATTACGATCGGCGAGGCCCATGGCGAGGTCGACGGGCTAATAATCTTGGCGACCAACAGTCCTTTAATGAGATCAGAAAGCTTTTCACGGTACTGTGGCGCCACACGTCGGCATCGCTGGGCGATCGGCTTGGCATCTCCAACGTCGATGTCACAAATCGCTCCGCGAGTAGCAGGGGGTAAGGCATTGCCTTTACCGATCAGCAGATGTTTCTTCTTCCATATGATCTGCTTTAGCTGATCGATCTGATCGGGACTGTTGAGATCCCGATCACCCACTTGCGGATCGTCCATAGTAATCTCGGGCGGGTCAGCAGACACTTCAGGGAGGACTGCCATCTGGCTCTCCAACTCCTGAATGTATTGGTCCCCGCCCTCATGGATGCAGACCTGGTCATCTTCCGGGGCAATAACACCCAAACCGTCCTGATCGGCTGAACACTGCTGTTCCCGATCGGCGGGCTGCCCTTCACCGACATCAACCTGCTCAAGCGTGCCATCGTGGTCCGCCCCAGTCTAGCCATGCTCCCTTTTTCTATTTGCGGCTCCGCTGTAGCCTGTTCTTGTGTCGCCACCACGTTAACGAACTTTGGCTCATCTACTTGATGGTCCACCTTATCCGGCGCCTGCGGTGCCTTTCTTCGAACTAGTATCTTCCTAGGGGTTACATAGCTGGTTCGTTCCTCCATAGGTGAGGTATCTTCTTCCACCGATCCATCATTGCTGACCAGATCGGTGGTTGCTTGGTATGCCAAGTTCTGCCACTCAACATACCGTCTCGATCCGATCGAGACGAACCCCATCTTCCTTGGCACTTTCCCTTCTGCCAGCCACATGCCAACAATCGTGTTGTTGTCGAGCGTAAGCGGCTTGTCACCGATATTAGTGACTCGGACAAAATCATGTCGGCCGGCGCTCTTCACAAAAGTCGACACCCACCGATCGCCCCTGGTCACCCATAACTTCCTTGATCGAAAACCTTATCGACCGGGGTGTCAGCGGATTGGCCGACTGGAATGGTGACATCTTGATCCCACCTGACCAAATCGGTGTACGATCCGTATAGGGGCCGCCGACCAGCTAACTGGATCTAGACCTCATCCGGTAGTGTAAGCACTCCATGAGACAGATCAAGGCGAATACCCGCCGGAACCATGAAATCCATGCCTAACAGGGCATCCTGACTGGCCAGCTTACCAACCCAAGTACTGAAGAAGTAGACCAACGAACCCGATATGGTGATCTTCACGCGCGTCCTTCCTTCGGTCATATAAGAATTTTCACCGATCCCGACGCATTCTTGTCTCTGGGTATCGTCTATACGACATCCGACCTTACGAGCAAACGCGTAGTCAATAATCGAGACTTCAGCCCCAGAGTCGAACAACATCGTCGCTTTCTGGTTATTTATCTTACCACAGGCTTTCGCCTGCTTAAACCATTTGTCGGGCGCATGATACTTCCAGTATCCGCGAGACTCTCCAGGCAGCAGATCTAGCTGCATGACCACCTTCGATCGGGAAGATTCATCGGTCGTGAGATTGTAGACCGGATGATCCCGATCGATGCAATTGAGAACAGAACATGTATTGTCGGTTTTATTCTCCTTGCCGACATATGCATAGATGCCAAACGTAGAACTCTCGGCTCGATCCAGATTCCAACCTGGCGAGCGTTCTAGTTTAACATATTTTCCACGTCAGGTGGAAGCATCCCCGTGTGCTTGCCCGGCACATACCACTTGCACATCAGGTTGAAGAATTCTTCCATCTTGCAGTGGCCGGCCTCGTGGATCTCTCCACATGACTTGCACACGAAAATGCAGTGATCGGTGGGGTGGCCGCGTCTTTCGCATTTCTTGCATATTAACTTCTTCCAGCAGCCCCGATCATCATGCTTGCTTGACCCGCAGTGAGAACACTTCTTGCGGGGTCGGTCCGGGTCAGACTTGTTTCCGCTCCTGCCCTTCCGATCTGCCCGGTCAGGCGTCGATCTGGTTTTCGGGGCAGGTTCCGCGACGAAGATATGGCGGTACTGGTCCTCGTCTGACTCCCGACTGGACTGGCCGCTGCTTTCTTCTTCCGATCCAGTGCTGTCCTCAGCTACGAAGCCTTAACAGCACGGGCCGATCTGGTCAAGGGTATCTTCACCGGATCGGTCTGGGCCTTGGATCTGTAACGACCTGATCCAACGGCGCCCTTTGATCTCATGCCGCGGGAGTGCTGCAACGTTCGCAACGTCTGCTCCACTTCTCCCACATCCTTTAGGCGCAACAGGGTGAGCTGATCTGCCAAGCTCCTGGTCATCCAGGGTACTAATATAGTGACCCACGTGTTCCAAAGCGGCACCGGTCGGCGGGTTGCCTTCCATGATCACTATGCCGGCGCGAATTTGCAGCCACATTCAGACGGTGTAAGTAATCGATCTGCGTCTCGTCGCCCCGCTTCTGCATGTGATGATATTTGCGGGCGCTGGAGAACCCGGAGTTGCAGTACTGCCCCTCAAACTCTGAACATAGCAGGTCCCAGTCAGATCGGACATCCTGACTCAACTGTTGGACCCAGTTCGCAGCCGGTCCTTTCAGCAGATCTCTAAAGATCAAACACCGTTCCTTCTTTGGTGTCTGATCCCGTAAGAAAGCATACTTTACCCGACCAAAATCACGACCTGGCCTGCTCCTCGTCGGTGTACTTTTCGATCAAATCCTTGAGATCAGTAGTCTCAGCCATGCGAATGCGCGGGATCGCAGTAGATCCGAAATCAAAAGCGGTCGTGGAAGCTAGATTAGCCCTGCGCGTTATGCCCGCTCATGCACCGTCTGACCCATAGTGGTCATCCGGATCGCCGATTGACTCCATGTCGTAATCACTGTTCTTGCTTTATCGGCGCGATCGAGCTGGTTGCGGCTTGCGTCTTCCTTTGCCAATTGGTTTAACACCTCGAGTGGCCTTGTCCACTGATGATACTGACTCCATATCTACATCCCGGCAAATATTGACATTTTGCCGGGCACATCGTTCCTGTAACGGGGTTACATTCGGGTAACACTGAGTGTTGGTGTACATGAGTACACCACGGTTGAGGCCAGTACTGGACGGGTTGAAAGGTTTCGAACCTTTGGTTATTTTAACGAATCAGGGCAAGGGCCCTTGGTGTGGTGGTTTGTCAGCCATCCACGTGTCAGTACACAGGTGTGTACCCTACATTTTAGCTAGGTACGAATTAGTAATATTCTACTTAGTGCTACATATAGTTTATATTAGTTTAGATAATTACATATTAAATATATTCAGTTTTACTTTCAATCCTTAGTACAGACGCACGACCTCGACCGTTCGTGCGTGTAGTGAGTGCCGTAGCGTAAGGGGAGCCCTCCCCTTAGCTACACCCTTTGTAAGGGAGCCTTGCCGTTAAGGCACTAGTACAGGCTAGAGTAAACTAACCCGGGAATCTTGGCCCCGAGTAGGAGAGCTCTCTCCTACTAAGCCCTTAATAAGGGCGTATCGGCTAAGTAGCGACGAACCCCGCTTTAAGGAAAACCTTCCTCTGTGCGCTAGCCGCACCGTGCGTATACGCGCCGGCTCCATCTGGTAGCACTTGTAGTCAATCCAACACCTGTGTTGGTAGACTAGACATCTTCTGCAAAGGATGAATCAGGATGATTGGGATAGTTTGACCCTCGTCCAACAGGAAGCCTTTAAAAGGCTGTTACCCTTAACGGGGGAAGAAGGTATGAAACTCCTAGTGGAGCAGGGCCTTGAGGCCGTAAAGGCAAGGGTGAATGCCCTCATCGCTCATGAGGCGAGTTGTGGCGGAGGTTATTCCACGGGGGTGCGCCCTCCATTATCGTTTAAGATAAAGGAGTTCACCGGAGAGAAGGGTGACAACCTTTATGTTTGGTTGCGAGAGGTCGAAACGGCCTTCGCCACAGCTAACATGACCGCTGATCACTTGCAAGTGGGACTTGCATTGACCCATCTTACGGGCAAAGCCCGTACATGGCCGTTTACATGCTCGGAATCAGTCAAGGACGTGTTTCCAACATGGAAGGTCCTTAAGCAGAAGCTTATGGACATGTACGCAACGCCTGATCTGGTTTTCCAGAATCAACTGGCGTTCCTGAGGTGCCGTCAAGGCACTAAGGACCTGGAGGTTTATATCCAGGAGCTGAAGACCCTGTTGGCAGGGATGTACGCGAAAGCGTATTCGGACGATGTGTCCATCCCCGTCTTCATGGGAGGACTGAGAGAAGGGCCAGCACGTTCGGAATTGTTCCGATGCCGACCCGAATCCCTGGAAGAGGCGTTCAAGATGGCGTTCAACGCCGAGAGGAACTTCCGTTCCTCTAAGGTGGGTCCCGAACCCATGGACCTGAGTCAGGTCGAAGCAGAGGAGAAACCTTCCGCTAAGAGTCATTCGGACTCTTTTTCACAGAGCTTCGAGACAGAGCTCTTGGCTATGCTGCAGCGGCGTGGGCCGCTGAGATGCTTCCTGTGTGGGAGAATGGATCATCTGCGGAACAGATGTCCGAAAAATCCCCAGCGAGACACTCGCTACAAGGGACTAAGGGGGGGGGAAAGCCCTTGTCCAAGCCGTCGGGAAACGACGGCTCCCAGTAGGTGCGGGGCGCCCTACTGGGGGACCCCTCAGTGCTGTTAATCCCCAGGGTAGGGGACGACAGCACAAAGCCCCGAGGGAAGCGGTGCTTTCTAGCATCGAGTTGGTGTACCAGACATGTTTGCTGGTAGTCCTTGCGGACGTGAAAGGCTTTGATAAGCCTTGGAGAGTCTTGATAGACTCTGGAGCGTCTGACAATTATGTCAGACGGGCTTCGGTGGAGAAGAGTCGGCTGTATGCGGAGGCCCTAGAGGCACGTTCTCGTGACGTTGTCACGGTCCTTCTTGCGACGGGCGTATAGGTTTCTGTACCCAAGGTCTCGATTGACCTTAAGCTGAAGTTTGCAAACTTCGATACATAAGAACGTTGCCTAGTCCTGTATTTGGACTCATTCTGGGCATGAAGTGGCTGGAACACCACTAGCCATGGATATACTGGAAGTCTAAGTCTATTGGCTCAACGCACCCGCGATCGGGTGAAGCATTGGCGAGTCATGAACCCACCTTTGCTCGATCGCAAAAGCGATTCTGGCGTGAGATGCCAGAGATTGGGATGTCTGAAATGATCAGCCCCAATGAGGTCAAGGAAGTTTTCCTTGACGAGGGGGATTCTGCGGTTAATCCCCACGCCGTTATAGGCGAGACTGGTGAGTCGCCAGTGATAGAGGTAGATTCCTCTGAGGGTAAGCGCGAGGCGCTTCCAAGCGAAGAGACCCGTAGTTCGTCTCTTCTACAGGTCGGAAATGATTCCGATTACGCCGTTATAGGTGATACCGGCGAGTCACCGGTGGTAGAAGTAGATACCTCTGTGGATAGGCGCGTGGCGCTTCCAGTAGATGGGACAATTGACTCCCCCCATCTGGGTCTCGGGATGAGTCCCGAGGCCAGTAGTCAGCAGTCCTACAGGATGCTGAATAGTGTGACAGGTGCTGTCACAGAAGGCGTAAGCCTGGAACGGTTGCCTGGGGTAGGCGAGCTGTTGTCGTACGAGGAGATGTCCTTCAACGAGTTTGAGACTGCTTTGAAAGCAGATGAAATCGACGAGGTCGTCGTGTTGCGTCCGGAAGAGGAGTTGAACTCCTCATCCACGATGGACGAGTCAGTTTTGGTGCAAACCAAACAGGTATTAAATGCCCGAAGCGGCCTCAAGATCCTCGCGGATCCTGAGGACGCTTACCATTCCTTATTAAAGGAATTCGGAGATGTCATTAGTGACAACCCGCCGATGGGGTTACCACCGGATCGGGGAGTCCGACATGAAATTGATTTGGTTCCCGGAACCAAATACTGCGTCACTAGGCAGTGGCCTCTCCCCAAGGAACTATGCGACTTCATCGACGCATTCTTCAAGGGGAAAGAAGAGGCAGGGATGGTACGGGAGAGTAAGTCTCCCACTCATCTCCCACTTTTTGTGTTCGTAAACCGTACGGAAAGTGGCGCATTGTGCATGCGTATAACAAGCTGAACGCATCTACTGTACCCATGCAGACTCCGATTCCTCGGAAGGATGTCCTCCAGAACAATATGGCGGGCTGTACTGTGTACAGTGCCTTAGATCTGGTGGACGGGTATTATCAGGTGCTCATGCGAGCGTCCGATATTCCGCTGACGGCGGTTAGCACGCCTAGTGGCATGCTGTGGGAGTGGCTTGTTATGCAATAAGGGCTTTCAAATGCACCAGCGACTTTCAATCGCTTGGTGACTCAACTCTTCCACCCTTATAGGAAGTACGCTCAGACGTACTTCGACGACATATTCGTCCATAGTCGTGCGGAAGGCTACTCGTCTGATGTTCAGACGCATCTGATACACCTTCTATCAGTGCTCGAATGTATACGAGAGCATAAGTTATATGCAAACGCATCCAAGTGTATCTTTGGTGCTGAGGAAATTCCTTTCCTCGGATGCTTCATCGGTAAGGGTGGAGTGCGGGCGGATCCCGCGAAGGTGAAAACCATTGTGGAGTGGCCTTCGCCTGTAAATCTTAGAGATTTACGGAAGTCGCTTGGATTAGCCAATTATCTCCACAAGTACAGAGAGAAGTACGCTGAAATGGCGAAGCCACTGACCGACCTTCTTAAGAAGGATGTTGATTGGTGTTGGGAAACTGAACACTGAAACGCTTTTGAAGCGGTTAAGGGGGGCTTGTTAAAAGCTCCCGTTCTTGCTCTCCCAGACTCTGGGAAACCATTTAGTGTCGTCTGCGACGCCTCCGATTTTGCAATCGGATGTGCTTTGTTACAAGCAGACGATGCAGGAAGGGAACGCGTAATTGCGTTTGAGTCGAGGCAGCTTAAAGCTTCAGAACGGAATTATCCCGTTCATGACAAGGATCTACTTGCAATGAAGTATGCTCTTGTCAAATTTAGGGTTCAACTACTCGGCTCAAAGCCGTTCGTGGTTTATACTGACCACGCGTCCTTACGGACAGCGACAAAGTCGCTTCATCTCTCGCAACGGATTGCCCGTTGGCTCTCCTTCTTTGCGGAGTACAACTTTGAGGTTAAGTATAAGCCTGGCAAGCAGAAAGTGCTTGCGGACGCGTTATCGCGTCGTCCCGATTACGAGCTCGCTCACGCGACATTCGTCACCACGTCTGTGGTAGATCTCATACGCCTGGCGTATGAGAAAGACCCTCAATGTACGGCTCCTATCCATGCGTTAGGTGAAAAGGGTCTTGGTTCGTCTGAGCCAACCATGTCAAGTCGAGCTAGAGCTCGTTTACACCGTTACAGGTACTGTGACGGTTTGCTATATTATAGCACGAGCGCGGAGGACACTCCGCGGGTGGTTGTTCCTCATGATGAGGAACTGAAGTATAGAGTCCTCTTTGAGGCACATGACGCCCCTACCGGGGGTCATTTAGATCGGGATAATACGTACAGCGCTTTAAGCGCTTTGTATTGGTGGCCCAATATGTATAAGTGGGTCGGTGCGTATATACGCACCTGTGAGACGTGTCAGAGGGTTAAACCCTCTGCAAGTTCAGCTGCGCCTTTGGTGAGCTTATCGGTTCCAACGGAGTGTTGGAAACCCATTAGCATGGATTTTATCTTCGGTTTTCCGAAGGATAAGGCCGGGAACACCGGCATATTGGTCTTTGTAGACCGTTTGAGCAAGATGGCTCACCTGGCGGCGATGCCAAAGTCCATAGATGGACAAGGAACAGCAAAAGTGTTCCTAGACCGTGTCTTTCGACAACATGGTCTACCCGATTCCGTGGTGTCGGATCGGGATCCCCGTTTTACGGGACAGTTCTGGGGAGCGTTGTTTAAGGTGCTAGGCACCAAGCTCCTCATGTCCACTGCGGATCATCCGCAGACGGACGGTCAGACGGAACGCGTTAATCGCGTTGTGGAGGATATTCTCCGGAGTTTATGTCCGGATTCTCCAAAGAGTTGGAGTGAGATGCTTCCGATGGTTGAATTTGCTATCAACAATTCGGTACATGCATCTACGGGGTTTACCCCGTTTTACGTAAACGGATTGGTGAATCCGAGGGTTCCGTTGACGCCACGTGTGCGCGGCCCAGGGATTGAGGGGGGAGGATTCCTCGATGTCAGCCCTGTATCTGTGCGAAGGCACATCGATAAGTTTTTATCGACGCGCATTAGTGTCTTACGACACGTCTGCGATGCCATGGCGGAAAGCCAAGACAAGCAGAAGGAGCAAGCTGACCGAAAGGGACGGCGTAACAAAAAGGTATACAGAGTAGGAGAAAGTGTTTTATTAAACGCTAAAAATCTGCCTACACATGCAGTTTCAAATGTGTTGCACAATAAACTGCTCCCCAGGTTTGTGGGGCCCTTTAAGGTGTTAGCCCGAAAGGGCTTGTCGTACACCTTAGACATCCCGAAGGCGATGCGTACGCATCCAACCTTTTATGTGGGTATGCTTAAGCCATACCAGAACCCGGAGGCGGGTCCCCTCGCGGAGGAGGGTGAGAAACCGGATATCCGAAAGGCGCAACAGGTCGGAACATCTCCGACAGGGTTGATATACGACCGTGAAGCTCCGCAACGAGAGTTTCGAGAGAAGCAAGCCGCTCCTCGAGTCGTTCATTCGCACTCCCCTCGTTGCGGAGTTACTCCTGAGCATCTTGGATGCGAAGGCTGTGCCGATCACAGCGCTCGTGGAAGTCACGCCGCAAGAGCGCGACCCCCTCCTCTAGTGCTCGATACGGAGGGTACACCACATTATCATGTGGAACGCCTGATGGCACGACGCCATCACCGGGGGGAGACCCAGTACCTGGTGAAGTGGAAAGGGTATCCACATTCCCAGAACTCGTGGGAGTACGAGACTACCCTGCGGCAGGATGCCGAGACGTCGTTGACGCTTTCGAGCGGGAGAATCCCACTGAGAGTCAACGACCAAAGGGGCTGAAGAAGCCCCTTCACTCCCAATAGCTGGGAGTTCGCCAGAGGCAGATGCTGTGCTTGCATTGCTCTCCGGCACCACATCGAGAGCAGAGCGTGTATAATAGGAGGCAGGAAATTGACCTTGCGCTTTGGCCTGAGCATAGGCCAAGCGTAGCGCTCTCTCTACCCGAACGACGTGTTCGGAAAAGCTGTTGTACAGCGCATCGAAACTGGGGAGGTGTTTCTCCCTTTCCCCCCAGGCGCGGAACGCCTGTTCTGCGTCTTCGACGCTTTCGTCCCTCAGGAGAACAAGGGGAATCTCGCGGAGAGCATCCACGAGGGCACCGCGCTCCTGTTTCCCGAGGCGCGCCCGGTAGGCCTTAACGGAATAATGTTTGGGCGTTAGTAGTCGGGCCCGGAGTTGGTTACGATGCGCAAATTCACGTGAGAGTATAGCCGCTGGTCCAGGGGTATAAGAGGCTAAGCCTCTCTTGACCGCGTTCTTAGCCCTATTTTGAGGGTCGCGAGGTCCCTTACGTGCCCGTCCGGCACGTCGGGCCTCTTGAACCAAGGACGGTTCATTGGTGGTGGTTGGCTGTGGCAACCTGGAGGTATCACCCCTAGCGGGTAACGGTGGCGCACGAGTTAGTGCGTTCTCCCCACGTGTGGGGAATGGGTTCGATGGCTGATAGCGCCGTTCGGCGCTATCAACATGGCCAGACGTTGGGGAGAGCTCCCCAAGGGCGTCCACTTTCGAGCCGTCGGAATAGTTTGCGTCCATAGCACAGCTGAGGGTGTACAATGGGCAGCCAGAGGTACTGGCGTTGGAGTTCTCCAACAAAATTTTGTTTATTGCGTAAGCAATAGTCTTGATGGGGGAGGATGTAACGGGGTTACATTCGGGTAACACTGAGTGTTGGTGTACATGAGTACACCACCGTTGAGGCCAGTATTGGTCGGGTTGAAAGGTTTCGAACCTTTGGTTATTTTAACCAATCAGGGAAAGGGCCCTTGGTGTGTTGGTGTGTCATCCATCCACGTGTCAGTACACAGGTGTGTACACTATATTTTAGATAGGTACGAATTAGTAATATTCTACTTAGTGTTACATATAGTTTATATTAGTTTAAATAATTACATATTAAATATATTCAGTTTTACTTTCAATCCTTAGTACAGACGCACGACATCGACCGGTCGTGCGTGTAGTGAGTGCCGTAGCGTAAGGGGAGCCCTCCCCTTAGCTACAACCTTTGTAAGGGAGCCTTGCCGTTAAGGCACTAGTTCAGGAGAGAGTAAACTAACCCGGGAATCTTGGCCCCGAGTAGGAGAGCTCTCTCCTACTAAGGCCTTAATAAGGGCGTATCGGCTAAGTAGCGGCGAACGCCGCTTTAAGGAAAGCCTTCCTCTGTGCGCTAGCCGCACCGTGCGTATACTCACCGGCTACAGGTCCTGAGCATGATGGCGCGGAGGTGATCTGCATCGATCTCCCATGAAACGCTCCATCATTGCTTCAAACCTGGCTTGGACGTTAGCTTGGGTCATGGGCAACGTGTGGGTATCATCCTTTGGAGGTACTGACACCTGTGGGGGCTCCTGGGGCCCCGACCGGCATGCAGCCCCATGCTGCCGCACGTCCTTTTTATGCTCCCATGGGGTATGGTCTGCCCCCATGGTCATCCGCTCAACACCGACCTCCAATTCCGATGAGCTGTTAGAGGAAGGTGGAGACTGATATACAGATTTATCATCGGAGCACGCATCGTCATGTGCTGCCGTATCTTCAGCAACCTTCAATGCCATGGTGGGAGTTGGGCGGCGAACCGCCCCCACCAACGTCACCAAATGATCATGGAGAGTCGACATCGACAGCTACAGCATGGGAATGTCCAGATGAAACAGCTTGTGGACGTTGGCCGGGTTCTGCACTTTTATGCCGACCTCAGCCAACATCGCCAGCAGGTTTTTCACCAGCAGCAGTGGTCGATCACTCTGGATCGGCTCGGTAGTGGGTCCGAGGAGGCGATCAGGGATCTGGGGGTTCAAAATTTGCATGACCTGGTCTTCACGAATAAATCGCTTCAACTCGTGGATGTAATACATCCTGGTCAGGTCTTGTTCGTCAATAACTCCATCCCCGACCTGCGACTTTTCTTCCAAGTCCTCCTCCTCAGGCGGCATTCCTAGCCTTTGCTTGGGGACCTTAGGCATGTGGATCGGATCGTTCCGATCAGCTATCGATTGGTTCTCATTTTTTATTCCATCAATTTTTCCATGTAAATGCATAGGATCAGGACTTTTGTCCTGATCCTTTCCGTAACTATAGAAAAACTTGCTATAGTCCCGATCGGCTCCGGTGGGAGCCTTATGGGGAGGAAAAAAACTTATTAATCCAGATCTGGCCCTCCACCCGGCCAGATCGGACATCGCCATCTTTATCAACAACGAGAACATAAGGTTAAAGCTTTTCCTTATGTTCTCTCCAGAACGATTCCACATTTAAATCACTTAAGTCAACTTTTGACCGGACATCATCTGTGATATCCACGATCACCAAATGATCCGGGCGCGCGCACCATTGTGGTGGAGTCAAGTTCAAAAACGAACACAGTTGTGTCGAGAACCTGACCACCATCGTGCCCAGCCTTCCAACTTACAGGGGGGTACCCCGCGAACCTTCGCTTGCGATCCGATCTGATCGTCCGCTGCTAGCAGACGACCGATCATCAACAGAAGACGCCTGGTCCGATTGATCTTGCGTTTCCATCTCACCTTGTGTACCCGATGGAATGGGCTAGTTCAACACTCGGTGGATCGTGTCGCTGGTTGACTTGGGTCTGATAGTATGCAGACCGTACTGGGGGGGTGTACCCTGGGCGGAACTCTTCACCCTGGGTACTTGTAGACCGGTTACACTTGAAATATGTATAGTCCAATGGGGCGAACGTACAATCGATCTAGAACCAACCAATACGAGATAATAGAGGGTAGACCACTCAACTGGTCTAGCCCCTGACCAATATGAGAGAAGACCAAAGCCGGTCTAAACTCAAACCAATGTTATAGTAAACAAATATGTCCACGTAAATATCCAATATGCTCGTGAATTCCACAAACGATATCTCCACGTAAAGACCAATCCACTTGTTAGTACTTTCCAAACGTACGTGACTTAATCTTGTGAGAAGTCAGCCAATGGATAATCCTGTCGAAGGACTTCCGGCGGGCCAAATGCGTCTGCGACGCGCCCCGGCCGGGTATAATGGGCAGGAGGGGATTACTCGACCCTCTGCCCCCAAACACTCCGCAACGTGCGAAGGCGACTTATAAAACCAAACTTTTAGAGATTCTCTTAGGACCTCTTAGCCACTTTTCCAATCCAAGACCAATTTACTTCTTTTCCACTAACCTTACGGTCCCAATATGTACCAAACACTAAAATATGTAAAATACACGCAATGCCATGTGACTTACCAAAATCCGTGTGCTTGACACTCCTTGCACATGATAGGCTTAAAAGCCCCCCTTGTTTCCACCAATCCGACCGCTGACCAGCTGATCGGCACGTCGTTGACAGAAGGTGACCAAGATTTTGCCTTCGTTTCGCCACAGTCGTACGGCCGTTCTATTTCGAACAGAGAACCATCGACATTCAAGACAGCGTTAGGGAATCCACACTTTCGCATCCTGTGGCAAGACTGTTCCAATCCTCGTCACTTTCGGGCAAGCGAATGATCAGAGGAAGAATTGCGGTAACTAAAACGTCAACAACCTGCTTGACTGATCGTAGGGCTGATGATTTGCTCATCCCAAAGATAGAGGCAGCTTCGGCTAACGATACCGGATGTGCCAAATAGATCATTGCCACAGCCGTTCTATCCCGAGCAAAAAACGCAGCATTTCCGCCGATAGATTCATTCACTGAATGCCAGTGTGCGTCGATCATGTTGCAAATGCTATCGAATGAATCCTTCGAGCAACGGAACTGGTTGCGAAACCAGCCTTCATCAAACAGGGTGTTGTGAAATGCAACCACAAACAAGGATCGGCGCATAGAAAATCGTCTGGACCTAGGCCGACGATGACTACGCCCATCCTCATCATCGTCGCTATCAAGCACCACAGCAGGGCATTTGTTATAGCCAGAATTGCTGCTGAAACGACAGCAGATCCAACGTTTCGACTGCGACTCGTCATCTCTATTAAATTTCCAGTCAGAAATAGACCTCTGGAACCTATATTTAATTAATAGAGGTGACCCTCTGAGCTGACCAATAGAATTGCAGCGCAATTTTTTGGATCTCTATTTTTTCACCTCTATTTCTTACTTGAACCAGGCTCTTAATCGGCTAAGGTTGGGTGAAGGTTACCATGGCCATGGTTCTGTGGTGGAGCGGCTGATCAAAGTTTTTGACGCTTGATCAGGCGGTACCACGGCGCCCGGACTGCCGACTAACGAAGGGGGTCCTCCGGTTGTCCTTGACTGCTTGTGTTTCTGCTCACCTTGTGTACCCGACGGCTTAGGCGTGGGTCGCTCTCCAGGTGGCGGGGATGTAGACACGGCAATTCCTTGATGCAAGATTAGGGAACTTGTAATGAGTCGATCGAGGTGCTGATAAGACGTGATCCGCTGTAATCGAGCTCAAATCAGGTGCGAACAGGCTTGATCGGCAGTGATCAGGCTTGGGCAGGCACCGAAAGTCGTTGATCAGCTGTGATCAGGCTGGTTCAGGCTTTATCAGGCACCAAAAGTAGTTGATCAGCGGTGATCAGACATGATCAGGCTCGATCAGGCACCAAAAGTAGTTGATCAGCGGTGATCA
>CM047590.1:384925-396459 GCA_026184515.1 Peronosclerospora sorghi
ATCAGGCACCAAAAGTAGTTGATCAGCGGTGATCAGACTTGATCAGGTGCCAAACGTCGCTCAGGTACAAGTTGGTGCGGTCTGCGAGTTGTTGATCGCGGATCACGAGTTGCAGAGTGTCGATCAGGTGTTGATCGGCGAAGGGGGTACTTGATCAGGCAGTGGAAGTCTTCACTGCCCGATCACGGAGCCTCTGAGTCTTCAAACAGCTAAAGGAACATCCAAATATATGTATTCCTAGCCTAGACCTACGAGGGGGGGGTAAATTTCGCTTAATCCACCTAGATTTCCCGTGGGGCGCTTACAGCAGCCGAACTCTAGGGGCCAAACGCGAACCAAACGTGGAGAGGTGAGAGCACTGCTCAATCACACTCTCAAAACCAAAAAAATCTTTATAGAAGAACCGCTGACACAGCGGGCGGAGTTGCGGAGTGAGTTACCAACACTCTACGTCTGCCGGTGGGCCAAAATGCACTAAGTGCTCCTGCCCGGGACGTAGAGGTATATACTAGTGAGGGAGGCGCAAAGGTGCCGTCCCTAAAACGATCTGCTAGATCGAACGCAAAAGGAGAACTTCATTATTGCTTAAATCCTAAGAGCTACCAATTTCCTAATACCCACCAATCAGAACTACCCGTTCCAGCGTCCTCCGTCGACCAGTCGACCTGATTTGTCCGTCGTCCGTCGCCGCTCGTCGATGTTTGCGGAGTACCTGTACGTAATCTTCCCATCTTCTTATGCCCTGTCTATGTCCTGACTATGTGCACTACGGTTGTACACGCAACTGTATACGCCGTGGTAACCACAATCCTATACGATTACGTACCGATTCTGACCGTAATAGCCCCCCCTAAATAAGGCCCTATAATAAGGCCTTATAATAAGGACCTATAATAAGGCCTTATAATAAGGCCCGTTATTGGTTCCAATTATAACACGCTTTACGACAGCCGCCCCTGATCCTCGTACCATCCGTACAGCGGTTGGGGCGAGGGTCGATCATGCCGTTTGATATCGTGGATCATGTTGGTCGGCTTGTCCACAATGACGTCATCGGCCAGGTGATAATCACCCATCAATCTGCCTGTCCTTTCTCCCGCCGATTAGGTCCCGTTCTATCAGGCTGTTGCCGTTAGTGGTACGCCCCTCGCGATCCAACGATCACCCTTCACCAACCGTGTCATCTGCGATCAAGCTGTCTCGATCATGCCTTCCTGCATTTCCATCATGCAAGCCATAACGGATGGCACCCCGGCAAACACCACCGACACTCCTGCCCTGGATCGGGCCGCAGCCGATCAGGCGATCGCTGCTATCAATCGGGCTTACAGTTTGCAAGAGTCCCTACACGCGCGTGATGATCAGATCGCCATGTTATCTGACTCGCTCGCGATGAGTGAAGACACGGTCGTGATGCTTCGGCAGCAGCTCGCTCGTGCCAAACGCGCTGTGGTGGAGCGAGATGCCACGATCAAGCGGGACGACTTCGAACAGCTCAAGCCATTGCGTGATTTCGTCAACACCACCCTCAATGATCTCCAGACCAAGTTGAAGACCATGGAAAGCGCTATGGCCGATCAAGAAAGACTCATGGTCGATCAACGCGCACAGATCCGGGATCTGGAAGGCCGTCATGCCCGTGAAAGGTATCTGCAATCGGTGCATGAAGACACCATCGCTGATCAAACACGGGAGTTGGATCAACTTCAACAGCGCCTAGCCAAGTTACAAGAAGAACGCAATCGGGCTGCCTCTGGGAATCAGCGCTTGTTCGAACAGGTGCTCAGGCTCACTGCCGAGGTTGATAGGCGCAAACACCAGTATCATCGCCTTCGAAAGAAAAACAAATTCAATTGCCTGAAGATGGACGAGTATACTGCCATCATGGCCCAGGCGCAGGAACTATCTGATCGGGTCAAGGGAGTGTCTGACCTCCAAACTGATCTGGACGATATGCACGCCACATATTCTCAGCTGGAGAACGAACATTCCGCCATGCAATGCCGCTTCGATCAAGTTTCCGCAGAACGTGACACGTTGCGCCATAAAGTGCAGGGGGTTCAGGGCGAAGTCACACAGTTACGCTCGTTCCACTCGGACCTTCAGTCTCAGTTGGCCGGTATGTCGTTGCGGAAGCAGATCCTACCAGTTATCCGCACCCCTTCGGCGGGTTCTGATCAAGTTACACCGCCAGCTAATCTTACCGCTTCTCCTGACGACTCGATCAGCCGCGCCGCCCCTTCCCCTAAAAGGCGTACTCGGCGTTCTCGATCCTCCTCTCGGTTGAAGCGGCCACGCCTCCTTTCTCCTATTTCGGAGGCGAAGACGGAAGACGATGATACCCCAAGTCCTGATCAAGACGATGAAGGCGGATTTCCTGGTCCGATCGCTTCTATTCCTTCCACTCCTACAGTTAGCGAGTTCGGGAGCGAGGATATACCTGATCAAGTCACGGCCGGGTCTCTGTTTCCGCGTACGGGTTATTTCCGGACATTGATCGCGGTATCTGATGACGCCAGTGACGCCGACATCCTGCCGTGGACTCCGGATCAGCTTGGTGGGTTTGATCTGCGTAACGTCAAGGCCCAAGTGGTCTTTGACTACTTGAACCGACCGGCAGGATGGTTGTTCCCGGCTGCAGTGCACGCCCCTCCGGCTGATTCATGGTCCGGTCATTTGATCACCCAACCGGAAGTGGAGCTGCTGTATTCTCAATGACCTTGGGGCGTTTTCATGACCCTGTTGCCGCCCCTTTCTTTTCGCTCAGTCGGCTGGTTCGCTGACTTCGAGACAAAGTGCCGGTCGTTTCTCGAACATCACGCGCTGGCGATCTGGGAGTCGACGCATTATCTCCCTATCGCTAAAGGCCTTCGCGAGACGGATGATTTCTTCCGGAATTACTACAAGAGTCGCCGCCAACGCAGAAGTCGTGCCGGAGCGACCTGGAAGAGGGTCGTGGATTTCGTCCTGCGGGAGATGATCGACGGAAAATGTGATCTCGACATTTTCCTGGACCCGTCGATCACCCATTGTGCTCGCAACCGTCCTTTGAAGTATGCCCCGGCTGATTATGGGGCGTGGTACCCAGGGTTCCTCTCGGACCCTCCACCCCGGACCCTATTGGACGATTTGAAGGAGGTTGATACGTTTGAACCTTGGCGGGCTCAATATCGTTCCTCCCCTGAAAACCACCCTGGCCGTAAAATCCCTCGGATTCGTCGCAAGTTCTTTGGGTCTAGTTAATCAGTTTATCGTTCCGCCCTTAATCAATAAGCAATCTTGATCATTCCATTTCCACTGTGCTTCTTTACTTCCCCATGCATGATATAAACCGGTATTCTGTCGTCTTATCTTCGTTACTCCATCACCTTGTCTCGCAATATCTATCGCAAACACATCACCTCAAGCCATTTATCGCTTCTTCATCCATTGTGAGTTTCGTAATCATCTTTCTTCAATCGGTAATTCTTCGATCGTAATTCATGACCAGTCTGCCGATCACGCATTAGTTAGACTCTTCGTCCACTTGCATCACGTCAAACCGATGTCGTTTGATCCTTTTCCTCTCGATGTCCTTGATCAGAGCATCACAGTTTAAGTCTGCCTCGTCTACTTACGACGGCTCAGCATAACCTTTCCAGTAAACTTGATATTCGCGTAGCGTTCTTCCATATCTAGTCTTTCAACCTGATCGGACATGGGTGATACGATCAACTTCAAATTCCTCTGGATCTAGCGTCCTTTCCCAGCAGTCTTCAGGTAATAAAGCTTCATCGAAGTCGAAACTCTCCTCCATCCCAGCTGTTAGTGCCGTAGTAGGGCGATCTATAAATTCCTTAACCAATTTCAACTTGGACAGATGCACTACTGGGAACATACGATAGTCGGTGCCAGCCGTAAATAGTCTCGCCGCATGATTACCGATTACCGCATCGACTCTGAATGGTCCATGCCACATGTGCGCCAGTTTCTTTGCGAACCCTTCTTTCACCCGATCAAGGTATAACCAGACCCTTGATCCAGCTTCGATCTTGTGTGGTGTCACTTGACCATTGTGCTTTTCAGCTCGCTCAGCCACCGCTTGATGCAATCGAGCGCTCACTTGATCAAGGGCGTAACGATATTCCTTTTGCAGCTTATATCTCCACCGGCGAGAATCCCGGTCTTTACGCCGAATTCCGCCCAGTTGCAATGTCGATTCCAACGATGATCGTGGGTCCCACCCATACGCCAAATAAAATGGTGTTTCACCACGAATACGATCGGGGGTTGAGTTCAGCGCGAATACCAGCCGCTCTGCATACAAGCTCCAATCTTTCTGGCCGGCATCTGCTACATACATCTTGATTGCTCGCGTGATCGTCTGCACCGTCCTCTCCGCCTTACCATTCGCCTGTGGACGGTATGCCATAGTGGCACTCTGACGTTGTCCCACG
The DNA here is from genome assembly GCA_026184515.1 of Peronosclerospora sorghi. Lineage (NCBI taxonomy): Eukaryota > Oomycota > Peronosporomycetes > Peronosporales > Peronosporaceae > Peronosclerospora > Peronosclerospora sorghi. Next base: position 389,362 of record CM047590.1, read on the forward strand.
ACTTTATTGAACGCGCGAAATACTTCCGACATAAAACCTGGTTCACGATCGTGCCGGATCACTTCGCTAGCCCCGAATCGTCGAAACACACACTCTTCATAATTTTCGGCAACTTTCTGCTCTGTGCGGGACGATCCAGCTTTCCCGATCACCATACCCGTGAACAGATCCGTCCAAATCAGCAGTTCAGTATGTCCATCCGTCGATCGGGGTAGTGACGGGATATGATCCATGGCTATCACTTGAAACGGGTACGTAGCCTCGATATTCCCTGGCGACATGCCCTTGATCGTAGGTTTGCCTTTCCCCGTCTCGCAATTTACGCATTGGCCGACAAACCTTTGTACGCTTCGGAATAGACCACACCAATGGAAGTATCTTCTGATCCGCTGATATGTACGCCCTATGCCTTGGTGTCCTCCTTCCATGCTCACATGATAGTGGTGGAGGACATCTGCATGTAGGGTCTCGGGTAAGACCAGCTTAATCGAAAGGCGCCGATCGTCTTGATCATCTCTGTCATCGTTGGCTTTTCTTTTAGCCATGCTTCCACAGTAGATCAGCAATCCTTGTTCATCGACATCGTAGCTGTCAGAAATTTTCGCGCAGTCTTTAACCTCGTCTGCGTTCAATCGTGAGACGTCACCATACAGATAAATTCGCAAATCATGACACATTTCTCTTCGTCCTGTGCCTTTTTTACCCGTTCCGCCCTTATCCCGGCTATAGATATATCGGGCCATCTTGACGGTTGCGGATGATGTAGGTTACGTGATCGTGTCATCACTAGTACTTGCGGGGTAGTGGGATCTTCATTCCGCGTGATCACTTCCGGCAACCTGTTGAGATCGTTCAATTCCTCCATATGTTTCACATCATCGATTTCAGATCTTGTTCCACCCAGCATAGCCCTAGTGGTGATGTGATCTGCACTCTAATTCCACTCTCTTTTGACATGCACTAGATCATGATCCGACCATTCGCGAAGGAGATTGAACGCACGCTGTTGCAACACTTGCAATCGCGGAGCTTTACACTCTATTTCGCCGCGCATTTGCCGGATTACTAAGTTCGATTCTCCACACACGATCGGCCTTCCTTTGGGGTATCTCGACAGTAGGTCCAAACTTAAGAGCAATCCATGGTATTCCGCTTCATTCACCGTGATATCAGGCGCATGATCGGCTACCGCGGTCATAATCTTCCATCCCGGTAATTTCCAAACGATAGCGCCGAACGCACCTACACGTCGCTTGACACTTTCAGATCCATCGAAACTAATCACGTAGAGCTCTTCGCCTTTCCCGACCGTAGGAGGTGTTACTTCAATCATCTGCCGCGGTTGTTTTTTCGGTGCGATCGCAATCAGGGCCTCATCGATTTCGGTGCGAGGAGTAATACTTGCAGCTAACGCCCCTAGTGCCTCCTCTTCTCCCTGTACACATTTTCTTGATTTCGAGGTCCCACTGTGATAAGATAGCAGCCCATCGGCCCAATCGTCCGTCCAACCCGTTGGATGTTAGTAACCATCTCAGTGTGGATAAACGCGACAAGACAGTGATCTCCTTTCGGACCAGCATCGTGAAGTAAACATCCAAGACCCGTAGAAGCGACAGAACTTCCTTTTCGACGGGCTGTATTTCAGCTCACTGTTCTTCAACGTTCGGCTGGCGAATGCCCGGGGTAATACACTTGATCATGTTCTTGTACCAGCGCGGCGGATACCGCCCACTTGCTGGCGTAAACCATGATTACTGTCGCTTTGTTCTGATCAAAGTGGCGCAGGGTTGGAGCTGACGCTATCTTTGCCTTCAGCATGCTGAATGCTACTTTTTCCCTGATTAATCGATCACCTTCCTGATCCATATTCTCTCTTGCTCAACGATCGGCTTTTTAACTCTTGATAATCCGTTTCCCTTAATTTGTAGAGCACAGCGGCGTAGATCGCAAAATCTTCGATAAACCGACGGTAGTAGTTCAAACTCCCCAAAAGCGATTGCATGGCCCGTAAGGTGCCATGGAAAGGCAGATTAATCAGATCATCCAATTTTTTCGGATTTGTTTCCAAACCTCGGCTAGAGACATGATTCCCTAAATAGGGAACTTCGCGTCGCCCCCAGTACGATTTGGTCACGCTGATCGATAAGTTCCACTGATCACACTTCTCCAACAAACGATGCACCTTGTCACACAGGGTAGTCCAGGTAGGTGCCGGGATCAAAATATCATCGATATATGATCGCCGCTGCAGTACAGACGGTCCCGGTGTTTGGTCGGGCTCTCCCACCGTGAATACATCATCAGATTCGTCAGCACCGTCCTTAACCTTGAGATACCCATATAATGCGTTATCAATCAACCGCTGGAAGATTTGTGGAGCATTCTTTAGGCCAAAAGGCATCCTATTCTATTCGAACAATCCAAACGGAGTGACAAACGCCGAAATCTGACGCGCTCGATCGGTCATAGATACGACCCAAAACCCTTCTCGCCATATCCAAAGAGCAAAACCACAGCGCTTTATCCAAATCTTCGAGTAGATCAGAGATCAGGGGCATTGGATACACCACCAGGCGCGTGAGTTGATTCACCGCGCGATAGTCGATACATAGGAGAATATCAACCCCGTTCTTTTTCACGATGATCACTATAGGTGATGCCCAGGGTGACGTAGACGGTTGAATAATCTTGGTAGCCAATATCCCTTTGATCAAAGCCGATAACTTCTCGCGAAATTGTGGAGCCACCTTCCTACACTTTTGGGCGATCGGGCGAGCATTGCCTACATCGATATCGCAAACAACTCCACGTGCAGCAGGAGGTAGTGCGTTCCCCTTTCCGATCAACAGATGTTTCTTCGCCCAAATTATATCGCGAAGCTGATTAATTTCTTTCCGGTGAGTTGACCAAGGGGTCTCCGACTAGCAAGTCGTCCCTGGTTACTCCTTCGGGCAACGTAGCAAGCTGCTTCTCCATTTCCTCCACATACAAATCTCCACGTTCATGGTAACAAACCTGATCATCGATAGGGATCACACCAACTTCGCTAGGATCGGCTGAGACAGGGTGATCGCGCGTGTCTTGAATAAACGTATCTCTTGCAGTAGTTTGTTCAACTCCGTGCTCCGGGGTCGGACCTTTCATCTCCGGCTCCTGATTGCACCGCGCTTGCACCTCTTGCACCTTTTGCGGCCCTCAGGTTACCAATGCCATAGATGTGGCGATCGGGTCCATAGGGCGTACTAAAATACTTCGAGGAGTAGGATACTTCCTCTTCTCGACTAGAGGACCTTTATTGACACTTTCTTGATCATCATTCACGGAATCCGTAGACGATTGATACGCGAGATTTTGCCACTCCTTGTAACGATTAGACCTTATTGAAACAAATCCAGGGCGACGGGGCACATCATCTTTGTTCATCCAGATACCTAAAATCGTCTCATCTTGCACGATGATCGGATGATCAACGACGTTCGTAAGACGCAGGTATCGCAAATTGCCCACGCCCCTAGTGATATTGGGGAACCAATGGGAACCAATCTTTTCCACGAGTAATCCATAACTTTCGAGATCGCTGGTCATAAATTCGAACCTCGGCAGATCGACCTACTGGGATCTGTTCGTACTAATTGAGTTCATATAATTACCACTCGATCCATACAGTTGTCGGCACCCCTCCAATGGGATGATCACCTCATCAGGCAAACTTAGTGCACCGTGGGCGATGTCTAATCGAACACCAGCTGGTATCATAAATTCCATACCCAGTATAGCATCTTGACCAACAAGTCTGCCCACCCATGCATGGACATAATAGACCAACGAGCCTGCTAGCGTAATCTTGATTTTAGTGCGCCCTTCCGTGAGGTATGCACTTTCTCCAATTCCGACACATTCTTGCGCTTGACTCGTGTCGATCTGATAACTCACCTTACGAGCAAAGGTTGAGTCGATGATCGACACTTCAGCACCAGAATCAAATAATAGCGTGGCACGTTCGTTATTGATTTTACCACTCGCTTTGACTTGTTTAAACCATTTCTTTGGCGAGTGGTATTTCCAATATCCGCGCCATTCACCTGGAAGTAGATCGACCTCCATGATCACCGGGGACCGATAAAACTCATCGATATGGAAATTAGCCAAACGTGGTAAATCAGGCTGATCACATTTATCATTATCTCTTTCTGCTGCTTGATCAGCCCTCTTCTTATCCACATATGCAAAAATACACAAACCAGAACGCTCGTCTCGTACCAGATTCCAACCTGGCGAGCGTCCTAGTTTAACAAATCTTCATCTTCCTTGGGCAGCATTCCAGCATGCTTGGTGGTATTGTACCACTGGCGGATGCGGTTGTAAAATTCTTGAATAGGGCACTTGCCCGCATCGTGAACTTCGCCACAGGCTCGACAGACGTATAAACAATGATCGGTCGGATGTCCCTTCTTGCCACACTTGAGACACGTCAGGCGCTTCCAGCAACGAAGATTATCGTGCCTGATCGACCCATGACTGCATTTCTTCACCGCCCCTTGATCGACTGCACTTGAATCACTTCGATTACCCGATCGGGACTCGCTAGGCTAATCGAGCGCCCCTGGTTGGTCGCGTATAGCAGCAATCATGTAACGGCGCTTATCTTCATCGCTTCCACTGTCGTCGGCACTTAATTCTTCACTTCCAGACGACACCTTGATCGCGCGTACTGCTTTGGGCTTTCGCGCTGGGGCCGGTGCCCGATCATCGCCGAATTTCTGGCGGAATCGGCTGGTACCTACGGCCGCCGTTGGCTGGTACCACCTATTACGTGCATACGCCCGCAATGTCTCTTCCAGGTCTGCCGCGGTGTCCAACCGCAAAAGCTACAGTTGATCAGCGAGCTCGCGATTGGCCAATGTATCCAAGAAATATTGTACATGTTCACGTAAAGTCGTGGGCGATCCATCCCTGATCGGCAACTTGGCTCGCAATCCCGCCACATTAAACCGGTGCAAATATTCGATTGGGCTTTCATCCGACCGCTGCTTCGTATAATAGTACTGGCGGGATGCCGATTGTCCACTTCCACAATATTGCACTTCAAACTCATCCACAAGATTTTTCCAACTTGATCGAGTGCTTCTACTCAGCTGGCGATGCCAATTGCGCGCTGGTCCTTTTAGTAAATCGCCTAGGATTATACACTATTCAGGATCAGAATCTTGATCCCGCATAAATGCTGACTTGAGGCGACTAATCCAATTCCGCGCTTGATCTTCATCCCCTTCCTTTTCCGAAAATTCTTTTAGATCACTGATCGCAGACATCCAAATCCTATGAATCGTCTGTTGATCAGGAATCCCAGTATGTGCGGACGCAACGGTGGCTCGTCGTGGTAGTGTGATCGGCTCGTCCGGGTCAATTTACTCGCTCTGGGATCGTTGATCATGAAACGAATATACCTATTCCATGTCAACGTCCTTGACCGTTGCCGATCTTTCTGGCTTTGAGTGCTGCTGTCGCAGTGAATGCACAGATTCCATGTCAACGTCCTTGATCGACGCCGCTCTTCCAATCTTTAGCTGGCGGTTTTTCCCTCCGACGACTCCCGGTGTCAGCTTGCGTCTTTCTTCAGCCAGAAACTTCTCCATAGCCTTATCAAAGAATGTCTGCAACTGTGGGCTTTGCGATAATTGATCATCTTCTGCTTTGATTGATTGAGGTTCCATCTTGATAGCCGAAAACTTGGATTTATCCTTCTGGCAAACTGTCATTCTGGTGATCTTGGGCTCTATACTCCCAGCACTACTCGACTGCGCTTCAAATTCATCGCCTTCAAAAGGGGCAGATTCGTATCACGATGATCCCGTGTGTTCTGCTGCGTTGTCTGACGGACCTGCTTCAATCTTCAACGGAGGGTGCGAGGGTTACAACTCAGTGGTTTGACCCACGATAGGTAGCAATAGATGAAACACCTGCTGGGTAGCTTCTGACAGATCTTCTGGATCCTGATCAAACACCTCTTCAGAATCGTAGGCGCCTGTCGTCAGACCTGCCTGCTTGATCAGGCGTGTCAGCCTTAGCACGAACGTGAGCTTGTCCCTCCCATCCGTAACTGGCTGATCGACTGGTCCGTTCAGCTTCCCGCTGATCATGACCCCAAGAAGGCTCATAATCGAATTCGTCAATAAGAAATCTTCCAGTTTTCCTTTATAAACCTTTCGGTAAAACGTTCTCACCAGCTCGGCCTCTGTTGGTGGTGTACTTGATCGACTTTCGTCGCTCTCCGACCCAGGCGCCTTCATCAACACCTTCGGCTGGTCGGTCTTGTAATACTTCACCACCGGATCCCAATCCGGATCATTATATACACATATTTTTGGCGGATCATAACGCAAGTTATGATCCGCATGGGCTCTCGAAGGATCCTCGGGAGGTGGTTGAGGCTTCTCCTCCTTTATTTCATCAAGATTCCTCCCCAGGTCCTGATGATCAGCATTTCCTTTCCTCTTCAGGCATGACGACGGAGAACTGCCTTCCGTCGTCACAACCTCCTTTTCCACCTTTATCTTCACTTCTGCTTCCGCTTCCGTTTTCACTTTCACATAAGCGCCATCTTGCGTAGAATCGCGGTGATATCCCGCGTCGCCCAAAGATCCGGGCACGCGCACCATTGTGGTGGAGCGTCTGATCAAAGTTTTTGACGCTTGATCAGGCGGTACCACGGCGCCCGGACTGCCGACTAACGAAGGGGGTCCTCCGGTTGTCCTTGACTGCTTGTGTTTCTGCTCACCTTGTGTACCCGACGGCTTAGGCGTGGGTTGCTCTCCAGGTGGCGGGGATGTAGACACGGCAATTCCTTGATGCAAGATTAGGGAACTTGTAATGAGTCGATCGAGGTGCTGATAAGACGTGATCCGCTGTAATCGAGCTCAAATCAGGTGCGAACAGGCTTGATCGGCAGTGATCAGGCTTGGGCAGGCACCGAAAGTCGTTGATCAGCTGTGATCAGGCTGGTTCAGGCTTTATCAGGCACCAAAAGTAGTTGATCAGCGGTGATCAGACATGATCAGGCTCGATCAGGCACCAAAAGTAGTTGATCAGCGGTGATCA
>CM047590.1:396469-441394 GCA_026184515.1 Peronosclerospora sorghi
ATCAGGCACCAAAAGTAGTTGATCAGCGGTGATCAGACTTGATCAGGTGCCAAACGTCGCTCAGGTACAAGTTGGTGCGGTCTGCGAGTTGTTGATCGCGGATCACGAGTTGCAGAGTGTCGATCAGGTGTTGATCGGCGAAGGGGGTACTTGATCAGGCAGTGGAAGTCTTCACTGCCCGATCACGGAGCCTCTGAGTCTTCAAACAGCTAAAGGAACATCCAAATATATGTATTCCTAGCCTAGACCTACGAGGAGGGGGGGTAAATTTCGCTTAATCCACCTAGAGTTCCCGTGGGGCGCTTACAGCAGCCGAACTCTAGGGGCCAAACGCGAACCAAACGTGGAGAGGTGAGAGCACTGCTCAATCACACTCTCAAAACCAAAAAACCTTTATAGAAGAACCGCTGACACAGCGGGCGGATTTGCGGAGTGAGTTACCAACACTCTACGTCTGCCGGTGGGCCAAAAATGCACTAAGTGCTCCCGCCCGGGACGTAGAGGTATATACTAGTGAGGGAGGCGCAAAGGTGCCGTCCCTAAAACGATCTGCTAGATCGAACGCAAAAGGAGAACTTCATTATTGCTTAAATCCTAAGAACTACCAATTTCCTAATATCCACCAATCAGAACTACCCGTTCCAGCGTCCTCCGTCGACCAGTCGACCTGATTTGTCCGTCGTCCGTCGCCGCTCGTCGATGTTTGCGGAGTACCTGTACGTAATCTTCCCATCTTCTTATGCCCTGTCTATGTCCTGACTATGTGCACTACGGTTGTACACGCAACTGTATACGCCGTGGTAACCACAATCCTATACGATATCGTACCGATTCTGACCGTAATCGCCCCCCCCTAAATAAGTCCCTATAATAAGGCCTTATAATAAGGCCCTTATTGGGTCCAATTATAACACGCTTTACGACAATTCTTGGAGCGGCCCCACTGGGAATGTAGCCGGTGCTTATACGCACGGTGCGGCTAGCGCACAGAGGAAGGTTTTCCTTAAAGCGGGGTTCGTCGCTACTTAGCCGATACGCCCTTATTAAGGGCTTAGTAGGAGAGAGCTCTCCTACTCGGGGCCAAGATTCCCGGGTTAGTTTACTCTAGCCTGTACTAGTGCCGTAACGGCAAGGCTCCCTTACAAAGGGTGTAGCTAAGGGGAGGGCTCCCCTTACGCTACGGCACTCACTACACGCACGAACGGTCGAGGTCGTGCGTCTGTACTACGGAGTGGAAAGTAAACTGAATATATTTAATATGTAATTATTTAAACTAATATAAACTATATGTAACACTAAGTAGAATATTACTAATTCGTACCTAGCTAAAATGTAGTGTACACACCTGTGTACTGACACGTGGATGGCTGACACACCACCACACCAAGGGCCCATGCCCTGATTGGTTAAAATAACCAAAGGTTCGAAACCTTTCAACCCGGCCAATACTGGCCTCAACCGTGGTGTACTCATGTACACCAACACTCAGTGTTACCCGAATGTAACCCCGTTACATCCTCCCCCATCAAGACTATTGCTTACGCAATAAACAAAATTTTGTTGGAGAACTACAACGCCAGTACCTCTGGCTGTCCATTGTACACCCTCAGCGGTGCTATGGACGCAAACTATTCCGACGGCTCGGAAGTGGACACCCTTGGGGAGCTCTCACCAACGGCTGGCCATGTTGATAGCGCCGAACGGCGCTATCAGTCATCCAACCCATTCCCCACACGTGGGGAGAACGCACTAACTCGTGCGCCACCGTTACCCGCTAGGGGTGATACATCCGGGTTGCCACAGGCAACCACCACCAATGAACCGTCCTTGGTTCAAGAGGCCCGACGTGCCGGACGGGCACGTAAGGGACCTCGCGACCCTCAAAAGAGGGCTAAGAACGCGGTCAAGAGAGGCTTAGCCTCTTATACCCCTGGACCAGCGGCTATACTCTCGCGTGAAATTGCGCATCGTAACCAACTCCGGTCCCGACTCCTAACGCCCAAACATTATTCCGTTAAGGTCTACCGGACACGCCTCGGGAAACAGGAGCGCGGTGCCCTCGTGGATGTTCTCCGCGAGATTCCCCTTGTTCTCCTGAGGGACGAAAGCGTCGAAGACGCAGAACAGGCTTCCCGCGCCTGGGCGGAAAGGGAGAAACACCTCCCCAGTTTCGATGCGCTGTACAACAGCTTTTCCGAACACGTCGTTCGGGTAGAGAGAGCGCTACGCTTGGCCTATGCTCAGGCCAAAGCGCAAGGGCTATTTCCTGCCTCCTATTATACGCGCTCTGCTCTCGATGTGGTGCCGGAGAGCAATGCAAGCACAGCATCTGCCTCTGGCGAACTCCCAGCTATTGGGAGTGAAGGGGCTTCTTCAGCCCCTTTGGTCGTTGACTCTCAGTGGGATTCTCCCGCTCGAAAGCGTCAACGACGTCACGGCAATCCTGCCGCAGGGTAGTCTCGTACTCCCACGAGTTCTGGGAATGTGGATACCCTTTCCACTTCACCAGGTACTGGGTCTCCCCCCGGTGATGGCGTCGTGCCATCAGGCGTTCCACATGATAATGTGGCGTACCCTCCGTATCGAGCACTAGAGGAGGGGGTCGCGCTCTTGCGGCGTGACTTCCACGAGCGCTGTGATCGGCACAGCCTTCGCATCCAAGATGCTCAGGAGGAACTCCGCAACGAGGGGAGTGCGAATGAACGCCTCGAGGAGCGGCTTGCTTCTCTCGAAACTCTCGTTGCGGAGCTTCAGGGTCTTATATCAACCCTGTCGGAGATGTTCCGACCTGTTGCGCCTTTTGGATATCCGGTTTTTCACCCTCCTCCGCGAGGGGACCCGCCTCAGGGTTCTGGTATGGCTTAAGCATACCCACATAAAAGGTTGGATGCGTACGCATCGCCTTCGGGATGTCTAAGGTGTACGACAAGCCCTTTCGGGCTAACACCTTAAAGGGCCCCACAAACCTGGGGCGCAGTTTATTGTGCAACACATTTGAAACTGCATGTGTAGGCAGATTTTTAGCGTTTAATAAAACACTTTCTCCTACTCTGTATACCTTTTTGTTACGCCGTCCCTTTCTGTCAGCTTGCTCCTTCTGCTTGTCTTGGCTTTCCGCCATGGCATCGCAGACGTGTCGTAAGACACTAATGCGCGTCGATAAAAACTTATCGATGTGCCTTCGCACAGATACAGGGCTGACATCGAGGAATTCTCCCCCCTCAATCCCTGGGCCACGCACACGTGGCGTCAACGGAACCCTCGGATTTACCAATCCGCTTACGTAAAACGGGGTAAACCCCGTAGATGCATGTACCGAATTGTTGATAGCAAATTCAACCATCGGAAGCATCTCACTCCAACTCTTTGGAGAATCCGGACATAAACTCCGGAGAATATCCTCCACAACGCGATTAACGCGTTCCGTCTGACCGTCCGTCTGCGGATGATCCGCAGTGGACATGAGGAGCTTGGTGCCTAGCACCTTAAAAAACGCTCCCCAGAACTGTCCCGTAAAACGGGGATCCCGATCCGACACCACGGAATCGGGTAGACCATGTTGTCGAAAGACACGGTCTAGGAACACTTTTGCTGTTCCTTGTCCATCTATGGACTCTGGCACCGCCGCCAGGTGAGCCATCTTGCTCAAACGGTCTACAAAGACCAATATGCCGGTGTTCCCGGCCTTATCCTTCGGAAAACCGAAGATAAAATCCATGCTAATGGATTTCCAACACTCCGTTGGAACCGATAAGCTCGCCAAAGGCGCAGCTGAAATTGCAGAGGGTTTAACCCTCTGACACGTCTCACAGGTGCGTATATACGCACCGACCCACTTATACATATTGGGCCACCAATACAAAGCGCTTAAAGCGCTGTACGTATTATCCCGATCTAAATGACCCCCGGTAGGGGCGTCATGTGCCTCAAAGAGGACTCTATACTTCAGTTCCTCATCATGAGGAACAACCACCCGCGGAGTGTCCTCCGCGCTCGTGCTATAATATAGCAAACCGTCACAGTATCTGTAACGGTGTAAACGAGCTCTAGCTCGACTTGACAGGGTTGGATCAGACGAACCAAGACCCTTTTCACCTAACGCGCGGATAAGCGCCGTACATTGAGGGTCTTTCTCATACGCCAGGCGTATGAGATCTACCACAGACGTGGTGACGAATATCGCGTGAGCGAGCTCGTAATCGGGACGACGCGATAACGCTTCCGCAAGCACGTTCTGCTTGCCAGGTTTATACTTAACCTCAAAGTTGTACTCCGCAAAGAAGGAGAGCCAACGGGCCATCCGTTGCGAGAGATGAAGCGACTTTGTCGCTATCCGTAAGGACGCGTGGTCAGTACAAACCACGAACGGCCTTGAGCCGAGTAGGTGAACCCTAAATTTGACAAGAGCATACTTCATTGCAAGTAGCTCCTTGTCATGAACGGGATAATTCCGTTCTGCAGCTTTAAGCTGCCTCGACTCAAACGCAATTACGCGTTCCCTTCCTGCGTCGTCTGCTTGTAACAAAGCACATCCGATTGCAAAATCGGAGGCGTCGCAGACGACACTAAATGGTTTCCCAGAGTCTGGGAGAGCAAGAACGGGAGCTTTTAACAAGCTCCCCTTAACCGCTTCAAAAGCGTTTCGGTGTTCAGTTTCCCAACACCAATCGACATCCTTCTTAAGAAGGTCGGTCAATGGCTTCGCCATTTCAGCGTAGTTCTCGCTGTACTTGTAGAGATAATTGGCTAATCCTAGCCACTTCCGTAAATCTCTAAGATTGACAGGCGAAGGCCACTCCACAATGGCTTTCACCTTCGCGGGATCCGCCCGCACTCCATCCTTACCGATGAAGCATCCCAGGAAAGGAATTTCCTCAGCACCAAAGATACACTTGGATGCGTTTGCATATAACTTATGCTCTCGCATACATTCGAGCACTGATCGAAGGTGTATCAGATGCGTCTGAACATCAGACGAGTAGCCTTCCGCACGACTATGGACGAATATGTCGTCGAAGTACGTCTGAGCGTACTTCCTATGAGGGCGGAAGAGTTTAGTCACCAAGCGATTGAAAGTCGCTGGTGCATTTGAAAGCCCTTGTGGCATAACAAGCCACTCCCACAGCGTGCCACCAGGCGTGATAACCGCCGTCAGCGGAATATCGGACGCTCGCATGAGCACCTGATAATACCCGTCCACCAGATCTAAGGCACTGTACACAGTACAGCCCGCCATATTGTTCTGGAGGACATCCTTCCGAGGAATCGGAGTCTGCATGGGTACAGTAGCTGCATTCAGCTTTTATACACATGCACAATGCGCCACTTTCCGTACGGTTTACGAACACAAAAAGTGGGAGATGAGTGGGAGACTTACTCTCCCGTACCATCCCTGCCTCTTCTTTCCCCTTGAAGAATGCGTCGATGAAGTCGCATAGTTCCTTGGGGAGAGGCCACTGCCTAGTGACGCAGTATTTGGTTCCGGGAACCAAATCAATTTCATGTCGGACTCCCCGATCCGGTGGTAACCCCATCGGCGGGTTGTCACTAATGACATCTCCGAATTCCTTTAATAAGGAATAGTAAGCGTCCTCAGGATCCGCGAGGATCTTGAGGCCGCTTCGGGCATTTAATGCATGTTTGGTTTGCACCAAAACTGACTCGTCCATCGTGGATGAGGAGTTCAACTCCTCTTCCGGACGCAACACGACGTACTCGTCGATTTCCTCTGCTTTCAAAGCAGTCTCAAACTCGTTGAAGGACATCTCCTCCAACGACAACAGTTCGCCTACCCCAGGCAACCGTTCCAGGCTTACGCCTTCTGTGACAACACCTGTCACACTATTAAGCATCCTGTAGGACTGCTGACTACTGGCCTTGGGACTCATCCCGAGACCCAGATGGGGGGAGTCAATTGCCCCATCTACAGGAAGCGCCACGCGCCTATCCAGAGAGGTATCTACCTCTACCACCGGTGACTCGCCGGTCTCACTTATAACGGCGTAATCGGAATCATTTCCGACGTGCGAAAGAGACGAACTTTGGGTCTCTTCGCTTGGAAGCGCCTCGCGCTTAACCACAGGGGTCTCTACCCCTACCACTGGAGTTACCACAGGTAACTCACCAGTCTCGCCTATAACGGCGTGGTCGGAATAATTTCCGACGTGCAAAAGAGACGAACTCCGGGTCTATTCGCGTGGAAGCGCCTCGCGCTTAACCACAGGGGTCTCTACCCCTACCACGGGAGTTACCACAGGTAACTCACCAGTCTCGCCGCTCACGGCGTGGGGATTAACCGCCGAATCCCCCTCGTTAAGGAACTTTTCCTTAAAGCCACTGGGAATGATCATTTCAGACATCCCAATCTCTGGCATCTCACGCCAGAATCGCTTTTGCGATCGAGCAAAGGTGGGTTCATGACTCGCCAATGCTTCACCCGACCGCGGGTGCGTTGAGCCAATGGACTTAGACTTCCAGTCTATCCATGGCTCGTGGCGTTCCAGCCACTTCATGCCCAGAATGAGGTCATACCTCGAGTCCAAATCCAGGACTAGGCAACGTTCTAAGCTGTCGAAGTCTGCAAACTTCGTCTTAAGGTCAATCGAGGCCTTGGGTACAGAAACCTGTACGCCCGTCGCAAGACGGACCGTGACAACGTCACGAGAACGTGCCTCTAGGGCCTCGGCATACAGCCGACTCTTCTCCACAGAAGCCCGTCTGACATAATTGTCAGACGCTCCAGAGTCTATCAAGACTCTCCCAGGCTTATCAAAGCCTTTCACGTCCGCAAGGACTACCAGCAAACCTGGCTGGTACACCAACTCGGTGCTAGAAAGCACCGCTTCCCTCGGGGCTTTGTGCTGTCGTCCCCTACCCTGGGGCTTAACAGCACTGAGGGGTCCCCCAGTAGGGCGCCCCGCACCTACTGGTAGCCGTCGTTTCCCGACGGCTTGGACAAGGCCTTTTTCCCCACCCTTAGTCCCTTGTAGCGAGTGTTTCGCTGGGGATTTTTCGGACATCTGTTCCGCAGATGATCCATGCTCCCACACAGGAAGCATCTCAGCGGCCCACGCCGCTGCAGCATAGCCAAGAGCTCTGTCTCGAAGCTCTGTGAAAAAGAGTCCGAATGACTCTTAGCGGAAGGTTTCTCCTCTGCTTCGACCTGACTCAGGTCCATGGGTTCGGGACCCACCTTAGAGGAACGGAAGTTCCTCTCGGCGTTGAACGCCATCTTGAACGCCTCTTCCAGGGATTCGGGTCGGCATCGGAACAATTCCGAACGTGCTGGCCCTTCTCTCAGTCCTCCCATGAAGACGGGGATGGACACATCGTCCGAATACGCTTTCGCGTACATCCCTGCCAACAGGGTCTTCAGCTCCTGGATATAAACCTCCAGGTCCTTAGTTCCTTGACGGCACCTCAGGAACGCCAGTTGATTCTGGAAAACCAGATCAGGCGTTGCGTACATGTCCATAAGCTTCTGCTTAAGGACCTTCCATGTTGGAAACACGTCCTTGACTGATTCCGAGCATGTAAACGCCCATGTACGGGCTTTGCCCGTAAGATGGGTCAATGCAAGTCCCACTTGCAAGTGATCAGCGGTCATGTTAGCTGTGGCGAAGGCCGTTTCGACCTCTCGCAACCAAACATAAAGGTTGGCACCCTTCTCTCCGGTGAACTCCTTTATCTTAAACGATAATGGAGGGCGCACCCCCGTGGAATAACCTCCACCACAACTCGTCTCATGAGCGATGAGGGCATTCACCCTTGCCTTTACGGCCTCAAGGCCCTGCTCCACTAGGAGTTTCATACCTTATTCCCCCGTTAAGGGTAACAGCCTTTTAAAGGCTTCCTGTTGGACGAGGGTCAAACTATCCCAATCATCCTGATTCATCCTTTGCAGAGGATGTCTAGTCTACCAACACAGGTGTTGGATTGACTACAAGTGCTACCAGATGTAGCCGGTGCGTATACGCACGGTGCGGCTAGCGCACAGAGGAAGGTTTTCCTTAAAGCGGGGTTCGTCGCTACTTAGCCGATACGCCCTTATTAAGGGCTTAGTAGGAGAGAGCTCTCCTACTCGGGGCCAAGATTCCCGGGTTAGTTTACTCTAGACTGTACTAGTGCCTTAACGGCAAGGCTCCCTTACAAAGGGTGTAGCTAAGGGGAGGGCTCCCCTTACGCTACGGCACTCACTACACGCACGAACGGTCGAGGTCGTGCGTCTGTACTACGGAGTGGAAAGTAAACTGAATATATTTAATATGTAATTATTTAAACTAATATAAACTATATGTAACACTAAGTAGAATATTACTAATTCGTACCTAGCTAAAATGTAGTGTACACACCTGTGTACTGACACGTGGATGGCTGACACACCACCACACCAAGGTCCCATGCCCTGATTGGTTAAAATAACCAAAGGTTCGAAACCTTTCAACCCGGCCAATACTGGCTTCAACCGTGGTGTACTCATGTACACCAACACTCAGTGTTACCCGAATGTAACCCCGTTACAGGGAAGCTCATTCTCCCAAAGGTTTGCTTGAGGTTTCAAGAGTTTATAGGAACTGACGAAAACGATGACGTACTCATTGACGTAGCCCAAGGAAAAGGAGTAATGTCCCTCTGATTATGGACTTGTCCTGGTTCGCTTGATTATTGACTCTTGATTCCATTGCAAATAGTATGGGCGATTTGTCTCTTATCCGATCACATATAAAATGCTGGACCTTCCTTTATTTGACGAAGTGGCTACATATGGAATTCCCTGGGCGGCTCAATTTAGCTCTTAGCTTCCATTGGCTGTAGATTGGACTGTGTTTGATCCGCCCCACAGCGGATATCGAGTGTTATAAAAGGCAGGCAATCGTCACCAACAGGCGGCAAGGTGCGACATAAACATTTCTAGAATCATCTCACAGCAAAGGAGTACTGAATCTCAGCAATCATGCCTAAACGTGGCGAGAAAGCACGTAGCAAGCGGCCGGCGGGCGCGTCTCATCAGTCTCTGTCCATTTGCCAAAAGAAAGAAGTTTTGCTGGAGTGGATGAAATCCAATGTGGACTCGAGAGGGGGTTTCCTTCTTCATCAAGAGTCGCTACAACGTGACGCTCGCGCTGATCTCGATTACAAGACTGCTCAAAAACGATGCATCGATTCTGGCTGCCGACGGCTCATTAAGTGACCTGCACAGAGTGAAAAAGTGTGCCATCCTGAGGTCGACAGAGCCCTATTGCTCTGGGCTCAATCCGCTTCGCCTGCGCTACCTTTAACCGACGAAGGTCTACGGCAAATGGCACAGAAGTTCTTCGATCGCTTGAAGGATCCAGATGAGAAAGAGCTTAAGTTTTCTAACGGATGGCTGGAGAAATTAAAGCATCGACACAACATCAAGTGTCACCAAAAGCATAGAGAATTTGTTGATGCTGATATTCAAGCTATCAGTAAGTAGCTCCCATGCTTCGAGCAAAGCTTCAAGCCTACTACCTTGAAAATGTTTTTTAACATGGACAAGACCGACAGTTTTTTTTACATGCGGCCGGATCTCACGTTGGCAACGTACCAATTGAAGGGCAAGAAAAAAGACGAAAATTGCCTCACCGTGGTTCTATGTTGCAATTTTACCGGGACACGGAAGTTAAGGCATTTGATTATCCACAAATCCAAAAAAACTCAGGGCATTCCGCAACGTGAACGTCAAGAATCTGGGGTTTGTTTATGAAGCGAATGCGTCGGCTTGGATGCTTTCCGGGTTCTTCGGCGATGGATGGGAAGAACCAACCACTGGTGCGGAAAGCAGAACCGACGGGTCTTGTTACTGCTCGACAATGCCCCGTATCGGCATCATATGAGAAATGTTGAGCTACTCTTCTTGCCTCCAAACACGACGAGAAATATTCAGCGCTTGGACGAGGGCATTATAAAGAGTTTGAAGGTCAAGTACCAGAGGAAACAGATCGGCTTGATGATCGAGCGGTACGAAGCGCAGAACGGGTACCGATAGCTTAAAATTCTGGAGGTGTCAAAGTTTGTCGTTGAAGCGTTGATAGAAGTCACTCCCTTACGCATTAGGAACTGCTGGAGGACAACCAAAAAACTTCTGGACCTCTACCAAACAAAATTCAACAGCTCTTCAAGAAAGGCGGTGGCCGAAAAAGACGACAATGCCTTGAGCAGTCTGGAAAGAGAAATTACGCGTCTTTAAGTTTTCAATCCGATGGCGCTGGAGGAAAGTATCAATCCGGCTAAAGAGAATGGTGTATTCGGCAAGGCATCCGAGGAAGACATTCTCGCGCAAGTTGAACGAGAAGCGGTGGAGGAAGACGCCGAGTCGGAAGTCAGCACCGAATCGGAGATACTGGAGCGAGTTGCCGAAGCGCAAGCCAAAGAAGCTTTGAACGCCCTCAAGCTGTATTTGATCCAATCCGACCAAGACACTCAGAAAATGCTAGCAATGTGAAAGGGACTCGAGAAAGATCTGCGAGCATGATGGACAAGAGAAAAGTCCAGGACACCATAACGAGCTTCTTCCGTCAACGCGGAGGCCTTTCGGGTAGTTTACCAGAGGTAGGGATCAGTCGTTGCCGTGATCATAACTCCTTAAATATGGCCATCATTCGCAGGATGGGATCTTTAGTGAAATAAAAGCTTGGAATCCTGAATGGAAGGACGTGTGCGCGCTAACGCCGGGAACAAAGCTCTAATGCTGTTTTCTCAACCTTCCCTCAGCCTACAAAAGCCTCAGGAGAGCCATCCTCCATAAATGATCACCCTCTTTTATTGATATGGGTTGACCAATTTCCAAATAGCATACATTTAGAGAGATTTGTCTGTAATTTGGATCGAATTAGGGATATAGTTATTTTTCTTGAATATGTTTCTGTTGATATAAAGCAGTGGTTGAATGGTGGGACCAGTTGAAGTTGGCTTTGTGCTAACTCATTAACACAACCTTATACCTTCTCGGCTATGACTAAGTTTCTACAAGCTACTGAAATGATGTTTTCTTTCTTCGGTCCTTTTAGTATTAGCTGTTGCGTAGGTATTGGTTTCGTCCGTCGTATTGCTTTTGCCAGGTCATTTTTCTCAAGAGGTCTGGCGCTCCATATTACCGGTGTCCGTTTGGTAGTATGGAAACCTGAACTTTGGTGGGTATCGAACCGTGACCTATCGCTTGTAGATCGGGTGCTCAACGAGTGCACCAGGGAGGACCCCTGAATGGTGGGACCATATTACAGCTTATAAATGTTAAAAATGGTGGGACCATATTACAGCTTATAAATGTTAAAAATACTCGATATTAGGTTTTGTACCAAAAACCAGTTATATGATTATTTCATTGATAATTTCGTACTTTAAAAGATAAGGTAGTGTGCCTAGAAGTCTTAGTACCTATTATTAGGTACGAATAAGTAGTGAAGGATACACGACAGATAGAGGATCGCAAAAGCTTGAGCTCTTATGCTTATCGCATATTAGAATAGATAATCACTTCTCCATACACATTCTATTGATTAAGTACCTCGTTATCTTCATATACTGTCTGCGAACTGTCTCGGGGTTTTATTTTCATCGTTGACGGAATATTGGTCGCGATAAAATAACAAAAGACAAATTCAGTATATTCAAGGTATTAATCGACATATGCGACTCAAGTTTCTTCAAATCTACGCAAGGACGGACAATAAGATATTTCAGCGATCGTCATTGGCTACGGGGTATTAAGGAGCTAGTACACATATATTTGAAGGCAACGGGCACCTGTAGGAATTGTATTGCCTCGCGGCGACACACTCGCAACCATTAATTGTTTTGCTTGAAAAATTGATTTTACTAACTTTAATCTTACTAAATTAATATCAAAAACGACTTTCTTAAAGTATAAAAAACTTTTAGAGATATTTATTTTAGGAAAGCGCTATTTGCCCCCCCTCCGCCTCCCAAAAATTATTTCCATGGATCAGCCAATCAAATTTTACTCCCATCCACTCACTGCTGTCATGGATTACCCCTCTGCTCTCGCTGCGAATCAGCCATCAACTCCGACCGCTCTGAACATTAATGAGTCCCCGTCTTCAATCATGGACAAAACATTCACTGAGAGAAAAGCTCTCATCATTGCTATCAAGGACTCTAACAGTGCTCAGAATGTCATCGTCGTATTGGACAAGCACAGTGACAACAGAAAAGTCACCTTCAAGCGCTTTTATGGCGGGCAATATCGCAACCCCTTGGGTTTGACTGAAGAAACTCGCAAAGACAAACAGGGAGTCGTCTTCTGAAATGTCCATTCTTCATCAGAGCAGACTTCCCCGAGAAAACAGGGACAATGGACGATAAAAAATGCGGGGATAACCCACAACCATCCGATGTTCGACAATCTTGGTGGTATTTCAACGGCTCGTAGATTGACTGAAGAAGAAAAACCATCGTTCGAGACATGTCGAATGCTGGTACTGGAGCAGCTCCAACTCTGGCCTACTTGAGAGACAAAACTGGAAACCAATGGACCACAAGGAAAGAAATATACAACGAGAAAGTGGTCGCAAGAAGAGATATTCTTGACGGGCGCTCACCAATTCAAGCACTGTACGATGAGATTCGTGCTGGCGACTTTATCTTCAATGTCATAGTGGCTTCGGACGGCGCACTGCGTGGCCTTTTCTTTTGTCACGAGAAGTCGGGAGAGCTTGCAAGGCGTTTCAATGTGATGTTTGTCATGGACTCCACCTATAAGATGAATCGATTTGGCATGCCATTGCTCAACATCGTCGGGATTACGGCCACCGACAGCACGTTCAACGCTGACTTTGCTTTCATATGCAACGAGACAGAGCGCATGTATGTTTGGGCGCTCCAGTCATTCGAGCTTGTGACCAAGCCATTTGTTGTTGTCACTGATTGAGAGCTTGCGTTGATGACTGCACTTGGCGTCGTGTTCCCTTGTGCGCAAGATTTGCTCTGCATATGGCATGTCAACAAGAACATTCTGTCCAATGCAACCAAGAAGATTTCAAGAACAAACGACTCCAATGCCCACTTTGACGGCTGGAGACAGCTTGTCTACAGCTACAGCGATCTAGTGTTTGAAGAAAGCTGGGCCAAATTGCAAACCAAATGGCGGCCAAGTCAAGATGCGTTGGTCCAGTCTGAGGACGATATGTGGCTCATTCACAAAGAAAAGATCGTACGCTGTTGTTGGGCTGGTCGCTTCCCCCACTTTGGAACGACCAGCACCTCGCGCGGTGAGGGTAACCACTTTATCGTCAAGAGGATTCTGGGCATCGTGAATAACGATCTACTCACAGTATTCAACAAGATTCGTGTACTTTTGGACACTCAGTTTACAGAATTGAATGCCAAAATATAGTTTGATAAGTCTACTTTGGCCCATCGCCATGCTGCCGCTGGTAAAGAAGGTATCAAGACATGCATTGGACAACTGCTGGAGCAGTACAACAACTCTATTGACATGGATGACGGTGATGAGTACACGGGGTTGTTTCGAGCAAGTTTTGTCGTTCCGTGCCGCCATGAGATCAAGCGACGCATTAAGGAAAATGGGAGATTCCACATTGGCAATATTCACCGTCAATGGCACTTGGTCGCGCCTCCAGTTGTTCAACCCGTTGCTGTAGCTGCTGAACCATGTTATTCTCCAAGAAAGAGTTTGATTAGGACCCTCGAGCAAAGGTTTTATGAAGCCGACGATGATCAGGTCGCTGTTGTCATGACACGTTTGGATGAGGCAAGTCAAGCGCCAAATGCAGTCGCTTTCCAACCCAGTGGTGATGACTAGAAAGCGTGGTCGTCCGGCAGGGTCCACGAACAACAAGGCCAACAAAATGGAAAAGTGACTATTTGAGTACACTACTGGTCGCAAGTGCTCCAGATGTGGCCAGCCTGGTCACAATGCTCGTACCTGCAATGTGCAAGAGTCTTAGCAACACTGGTTTTTCTGTTTTTTACCGGAATTTTTTTGTTGAATTTAATCGGATTGAACCACTTCTATTGCAACCGAGTACGTTTTGATGAACATTATCATTTTACTGTTCTAACTCTATTTGATTTTGGGCAAGGTGTTGTTGGGCGGTTGTCGCTACCGATGCAAAGTCAAGATAGCCAACGTGGGGAGGTTCAAATAGCGCTTTTCTGTTGTCACTGTGCTTGTCCAATACGACGATGACATTATGAGCACGGTTATAGTACTTGATAGCAGTGATGAGAGCTTGTCTCTCAGTGAATGTTTGTCCATGATTGAAGACGGGGACTCATTGATGTTAAGAGTGGTCGGAGGTGAAGGCTGATTCGCAGCGAGAGCAGAGGGGTGATCCATGACAGGAGTGAGTGGATCGGAGTAAAATTAGATTGGCTGATCCATGGAAATAAATTTTGGGGGGAGGAGGGGGGTAATTAGCCAAAATGGGGGAAATAGCGCTTTGCTTATTTTATTATCCCTTTTTGATAA
This sequence comes from Peronosclerospora sorghi, assembly GCA_026184515.1. Classification (NCBI taxonomy): domain Eukaryota; phylum Oomycota; class Peronosporomycetes; order Peronosporales; family Peronosporaceae; genus Peronosclerospora; species Peronosclerospora sorghi. The sequence goes on from CM047590.1 coordinate 410,943, forward strand.
TTTTCGTAATATATTTTTAATTGGTACTCATGATGTAGGAAATTGACACGTGTTAGGGGCACGTGCAATATCCAGTTGTGACTGTGTCGTCCGTTAGCGCCTTACAGTCTGGGAATAAGTTTTTTAGAAAGAAGTGCGCCCTAATTGATCAGGGTAGGGGCGCACGGGAGGCAGCTAAGTGTTCCTAATTTTAGCGTAAGAAATATACTAATTATAAATGAGTGCTTCAGAACCTAACCTAAAATTCCTAATAAAAGCAAATATACAGTAAAATTCCAAAGTAACTAAAAATGCATAAATTCATAAGTGACCACTATGGTCGCGCTTCACTTGAAGTTTGTATACAGGCCCATACCGGACCATATACATCGCTTGTAAAACTTCAACACATGAATACATCCATAAAAATTCCTAAAGATCATACCCTTGTCACAATGAATTCAAGTGCGGTAGGTTTCCGTAACGTTAAGAAGGCTTATATTGGAAAACTGTTGGCGTCGGTGTATAGTTAATCGGCTTAAAAAGACCTCAAGATACCGAGGCACACTACCAACTGCTGAACAGGTGAAGGATTTTCACCCCGCCGTGTACAACAGCTGGGCGAAGCTTTCGGCTTAGGCCACGACTGCCAATCAACGTTTGATCAAGATTTCCCCCAATCACCTTCATGCTGATCACCGGGAGGGTGATCAGCCGAGTCGGCAGATACACAGGGTGAGACAAAGATAAACGGATACCCCCTTCGATACTCGATTGTCCTTGTGGCGTCGGTGACTACAGAGTTTATTTGATCAGGGCTCCACCACAATGGTGTGCGTGTCCGGATCTTCTTGTCCCACGAAATATCAACGCGATTCCAGCGAAGATGACCAATACCAAGTATAAGAATTGATACTGAACTGGGATTGAAATAGTCGAGGATAAATGAGTCGCCATTGCCACGGATGAAGAAGAAATCTTCACCGATCACCGAGGTTACGGGAGAACCTTGCTACCGAATGGAAGAGAAGCCTCCCCACGAAAACTTATAAGAAACCCGAACATACTCGCCTAAGTTTTGAATTTGATGAGACTAATGATGTAACTTCCGAACACCCTTGCGCGCTCGACGCAAATAAAATCTATGGAACACCCGCTAAGAGGAGGCGAAAACTTTGCAAACCTAACTGGTGCCAGGGCTGAAAAGGATCCGAAGTGATAACCTTCAACCGAAGTCAGATGCACCAGCGGAGTGCTAAACGGGATCGTCACAACTCGCGTCACTCATCGGCATCCGGATCAAGCTGGTCATCAACCCTCCATTGGTGATAACACGACTGACTATGGCTCCTCAAGCGAAAGCGACGCAACAGCGGCTATAAGGGGTTATCAGGTACATTTACCTGATCAGTCACGCCAGACCCCGTTCCTGCGCAATGCATAAAACATTCATCGCTTCCATGAAGCAGCTCATAAATATGCAGCGGATAACAAACGCGACAATGTATCAATTTGATGGGGTAAGAATAACGTTTCCCTTATTTTAATATAAATGTAACTATTGAAACAAAATATAAATTTGTAATCCTAATGCGCGCTTCTCACAATACATTGTAACCTGTAACGTTCATCGTATTCCATTTGATAGCACGATCACTGGTCGGCTGGTGCGTCTTCAACGACTGCAATAGTGGAACTCATACTCTTGGTCGAGTGCCTTTCAACCGTTCAGTGTAGATCTATCCGTGGGCTTGATCTAGTTATGCGCAGTTCCTTTCCGTAAAACACCTACTATATTTGACATCATTATTGATCCTGGACCTGATCACAAACGAAACCGGACTTCAGACGCGTCAACCACTTCCTCTCTTGATCTTCGTCCACGTAACTCTTTTAGACAACTTACAGCCAAAAACATGATAGGTGGTGAATTTCGCACCTGCTGAGAAGTCCAAGTCAAAAATTGTGCTTTTGATATTACCAAATCATCAAGTTCATATGATTACCACAATTTGATTTAGATCGGACTGATTCCAAGTTAATGTTTTAAAGGACAGGGTCTGATCGGTGCATTCTACGATTAGTATGTTGATGTTAGTTTCCCCATGTTAAAATGTTTCCTTGTCCATTTTGCGTTGATCTGAAGAAACTTGAGTCGTAGATGTCGATTTTAACCTTGAATATGCTGAATATGATTACTTGATTTTTTTCGCAACCAAGTATCCGTTCTCAACGAAAACATAACCCCGATACGGTTCGTAGATAGTAGGTGAAGATAACCAAGTCAGGGACTTGCTAAATTGAATGTGTATTAAGAACTGATTATATTTCCTACAGTTTTTTATGCATGGAACCATGTGTTAATTCTAATTGCGGTACTTGTAGCAGATATGTAATAACACTATTTATAAGTGCCAAAATTTATCACCTAAAATGTACCAATTTTAGCATTTCTAAAATTTAACATTTCTCGGTACCGTGTGCCATGAATGCTGGTACAATCTGCATTTTCCAACACCCCATTTACAAAAAGGATTATCATGTTGAAAATATGTAAAACAATGCTACTCTGTTAATAACTAATGTGTGCTTGTCCACCTGAACTCTATATTTGAATTAAAATGCGGAAATTATGCCAAGCAGTGTATGACAATAAACTAGCGTGATCTATTGAGGGTTATGACCATGATCATATAATAATTCAGGTCAGCTTCAACAACCCATCATATCCTTTCCAATAGACTTGGTACTATCGCCGTATTCGTCCATATCGTGTATTCCGTCATGACCATACCTCTTCAATTTTCTCTACTTCCTACTCGTCTTGACCGAACAGCCTGTCCCACTGTCTTCCAGAAGTATCACCTCATCAAAATCCATGCTTTAGGGATGTATTTGGTCTATTTGGGAACACTTTAATCCGTTTCAGCATACACATCTTTCACGGCGAATATGGAATAATCTGTATCAGTCTGGTCGCATGATTATCTAACGGTTCTGCTACCCGGAAAGGTCCGTGCCACATATAAGAGAGATCCTTTGACCAAACTTTTGACCCATCTTCAATCAAATGTGGAACGCTTGTTCAATGTCATTTCTATTATTGCGTCTTAGAGACGATTGACCAACACTTTATCTAGCCTGACAATACTATTTTGCACCCGGAACCCGCACCGAGGGACTTCAAGATCTCGTCTCGGCTGAAGCCCACGGATACATCAGACTCCAATGTTGACCGGTGATCCATTCCATACTCGAGGTAAAAACGTGTCTCTTATGGTGCGATCATGGGTCAATTCCCAGTTACTGAACCCTAGTCGCTCCGCGAACTCATTCTGATCGCGCTGATAATGGTCCGTCACATAAATCTTCATCGCGCGCGTAATGGTATGTACCAACCACTCAGCTGTTCTGTTTTCCTGGGGGTGATAGGCCGTATTTAGATTCTGGCGTTGAACATGTGATTGAACGCGCAGAATTTATCGGTTATAGAAAATCTTTATCTTCACGGATATTTCAAATTGGCTGAGGCTATGTTGGAGACAGCGGGGATGTCGTTACACCATTCATGAAGGTTAGAACTTACCCGACAAGGAATTTAGCTACCTTAGGACCATCAGAGTTGTCGCCGCTGCTTACTATGAACCCTGGCTCTCGAACGTGCTGATCACCGCACTAGCACCGAACCGTCGGAAGAAACATTTTTCTTAGTTCTCGGCGACTTGTTGTGCCGTCCTGGACGATTAAGCTTTCGAAATCACTAGGTCAGTAAAAACGTCGATCGGTGTGTCCCTTGAACTTGGCAAGAGATACCATGTGATCAGTGTATCATTTGAAATGGATAATATACCCAGGGGATCCCGTCTTGATTAGGGGTCCTCCTTTCCACATTCGCAATCTATACGTCGCCAAATATGTTCTGCAAAGTTTAATATAAACGACGCCGGTGGGCGCGGATCCGTTGGTAGGTCCTATAGATTCTTTGATTGCCTTCCTCCAGACTAGCGTGATAATGATGAAGCAATGCGACTGTAGATTTGCTTAGGTGCAATAATTCCCAACTTGTCTCACCTTTCAGAGCGGCAAACGCCAACCGATCGGCACTTTTGTTCCACTTTTATACGCAAAAAAATATTTTTAGGTTGATCAAGGTACGGGGGTGCGCCCTCCGTTGTCCTTTAAGATAAAGGAATTCACCGGTGAAAAAGGTGATAACCTTTATCTGTGGCTTCGCGAGGTCGAAACGGCCTTCGCCACAGCGAATGTGATCGAGGATCACTTGCGAGTGGGACTTGCACTGACCCATATTACGGTTAGAGCCCGTACACGGGCGTTTACGTGTCCGGATTCGGTCACGAACGTGTTCCCGACCTGGGGAGTCCTTAAGCAAAAACTTATGGACATGAATGCAACGCCTGATCTGGTTTTCAATAACCAGCTGGCGTTTTTGAGGTGCCGTCAGGGCACTAGGGACTTGGAAACATACATCCAAGAACTTAAGACCCTGTTGGCAGGGATGTACGCGAAAGCGTATTCGGACGATGTGTCCATTCCCGTGTTCATGGCAGGCCTGAAAGAAGGGCCAGCACGTTCGGAGCTCTTCCGATGCTGACCCCAATCCCTGGGTAAATTGAATTCATTAACTTTAACCCCAATCCCTGGGGGAGGCGTTTAAGATGGCGTTTAACGCCGAGAGGAGCTTTCGTTCCTCTAAGGTGGGTCCTGAATCCATGGACCCTAGTCAGGTCGAAGCGGAGGAGAAACCTCCCGCTAAGAGTCATTCTGACTCTACCTCGCAGGGCTTCGAGGCGGATCTCCTTGCAATTTTGCAGCGGCATGGGCCGCTGAGATGCTTCCTGTGTGGAAGCACCGATCATCTGCGTAACGGATGTCCGAAAAAAAAAAACCAGCGAGACACTCGCTATAAGGGGCCGAGGGCGGGTAAAAAGCCCTCTCCCAAGCCGTCGGGAAACGACGGCTACCAGTAGGTGCGGAGTGCCCTACTGGGGGATCCCTCATTGCTGTTAAACCTCAGGGTATAGGGGCAGACAGCACAAAGCCCCGAGAGAAAAGGCGCTTTCTAGCACCGAGTTGGTGTACCAGCCAGATTTGCTGGTCGTCCTTGCGTACGTGAAAGTCTTTGATAAGCCTTGGATAGTCTTGATAGACTCTGAGCGTCTGACAATTATGTCAGACGGGCTTCTGTTGAGAAGATTCGGCTGTATGCCGAGGCCCCAGCGGCACATTTCTTGTGACGTTGTCACGGTCCGTCTAGCGACGGGCGTACCGGTTTCTGTACCCAAGGTCTCGATTGACCTTAAGCTGAAGTTTGCAAACTTAGACAGCTTATAACGTTGCCTACTACTGTATTTGGACTCGAGGTATGACCTCATATGGGCATGAAGTGGCTGGAACACCACGAGCCATGGATAGACTGGAAGTCTAAGTCCATTGGCTCAACGCACCCGCGATCGGGTGAAGCATTGGCGAGTCATGAACCCACCTTTGCTTGATCGCAAAAGAGATTCTGGCGTGAGATGCCAGAGATTGAGATGTCTGAAATGATCAGTCCCAATGAGGTTAAGGAAGATTTCCTTAACGAGGGGGATTCGGAGGTTAATCCCCACGCCGTTATAGGCGAGACTGGTGAGTTGCCAGTGGTAGAGGTGGATTCCTCTTAGGCGACTCCAGTGGTAGGGGTAGAGACCCCTGTGGTTAAGCGCTAGGCGCTTCCAAGCGAAGAGACCCGTAGTTCGTCTCTTTCGCACGTCGGAAATGATTCCGACCACGCTGTTATAGGAGAGACTGGTGCGTCGCCAGTGTCAGAGGTGGTTCCTCTGAGGCGACTCCAGTGGTAGGGGTAGAGACCCCTGTGGTTAAGCGCGAGGCGCTTCCAAGCGAAGAGACCCAAAGTTCGTCTCTTTCGCACGTCAGAAATGATCCCGACCACGCCGTTGTAGGTGATACCGGCGAGTCACCGGTGGTAGAGGTAGAGACCTCTGTGGATAGGCGCGTGGCGCTTCCAATAGATGGGGCAATTGACTCCCCCCATCTGGGTCTCGGGATGAGTCCCGAGGCCAGTAGTTAGCAGTCCTACAGGATGCTGAATAGTGTGACAGGTGTTGTCACAGAAGGCGTAAGCCTGGAACGGTTGCATGGGGTAGGCGAACTGTTGTCGTTGGAGGAGATGTCTTCAACGAGTTTGAGACTGCTTTGAAAGCAGAGGAAATCGACGAGGTCGTCGTGTTGCGTCCGGAAGAGGAGTTGAACTCCTCATCCACGATGGACGAGTCAGTTTTGGTGCAAAACAAACATGCATTGAATACCCGAAGCGGTCTCAAGATCCTTGCGGATCCTGAGGACCCTTACCATTCCTTATTGAAGGAATTCGGAGATGTCATTAGTGACAACCCACCGATGGGGTTACCACCGGATCGGGGAGTCCGACATGAAATTGACTTGGTTCCTGGTACCAAATAATGCGTCACTTGGCAGTGGCCTCTCCCCAAGGAACAATGCGACTTCATCGACGCATTCTTCAAGGGGAAAGAAGAGGCAGGGATGGTACGGGAGAGCAAGTCTCCCCATTCTTCTCCCACTTTTTGTGTTCGTAAACCGAACGTAAGTGGCGCATTGTGCATTCGTACAATAAGCTGAATGCAGCTACTGTACCCATGCAAACTTCGATTCCTCGGAAGGATGTCCTCCAGAACAATATGGAAGGCTGTACTGTGTACAGCGCCTTAGATCTGGTGGACGGGTATTATCAGGTGCTCATGCGAGCATCCGATATTCCGCTTACAGCAGTCAGCACGCCTAGTGTCATGCTGTAGGAGTGGCTGTTTTTTCCACAGGGGCTTTCGAATGCACCAGCGACTTTCAATCGCTTGGTGACTCAACTCTTCCGCCCTTATAGAAAGTACTCTCAGACGTACTTCGACGATATATTCATTCATAGTCGCGCGGAAGGCTACTCGTCTGATCTTCAGACGTACCTAATACATCATCGAGCGGTGCTCGAATGTATGCGGGAGCATAAGTTGTATGCAAACGCATCCAAATGTATTTTTGGTGCTCAGGAAATTCCTTTCCTCGGATGCTTCATCGGTAAGGATGGAGTGCGGGCGGATCCCGCGAAGGTGAAAGCCATTGTGGAGTGGCCTTCGCCTGTAAATCTTAGAGATTTACGGAAGTGGCTTGGATTAGAGAATTATCTCCACAAATACAGCTAGAACTACGCTGAGATGGCGTAGCCAATGACTGACCTTCTTAAGAAGGACGCAGATTGGTGTTGGGAAATCAAACACCAAAACGCTTTCGAAGCGGCTAAGGGGGGCTTGTTGAAAGCTCCCGTTCTTGCTCTCCCAGATTCTGGGAAACCTTTTAGCGTCGTCTGCGACGCCTCCGACTTCGCAATCGGATGTGCTTTGTTACAAGAAGACGATGCGGGACGGGAACGCGTGATTGCGTTTGAGTCGAGGCAGCTTAAAGCTGCAGAACGGAATTATCCCGTTCATGACAAGGAGCTACTTGCAATGAAGTATGCTCTTGTCAAATTTAGGGTTCAACTACTCGGCTCAAAGCCGTTCGTGGTTTATACAGACCACGCGTCGTTACGGGCAGCGACGAAGTCGCCTCATTTTTTCCAACGCATGGCCCGTTGGCTCTCCTTCTTTGCGGAGAATAACAATAACTTGAGGTAAAGTACAAACCTAAACATAATGTACTTGCGGACGCGTTGTCGCGTCGTCCCGATTACGAACTAGCTCACGCGACATTCATAACCTCGTCTGTGGTAGATCTCATACGCCTGGCGTATGAGAAAGACCCTCAATGTACGGCGCTTATCCGCGCGTTAGGTGAAAAGGGTCTTGGTTCGTCTGAGCCAACCCTGTCAAGTCGAGCTAGAGCTCGTTTACACCGTTACAGATACTGTGACGGTTTGCTATATTATAGCACAAGCGCGGAGGACACTCCGTGGGTGGTTGTTCCTCATGATGAGGAACTAAAGTATAAAGTCCTCTTTGAGGCACATGACGCCCCTACCGAGGGTCATTTAGGTCGGGATAAGACTTACAGTGCTTTAAGCGCTTTGTACTGGTGGCCCAAGATGTATAAGTGGGTCGGCGCGTACATACGCACCTGTGAGACGTGTCAGAGGGTTAAACCCTGTGCAAGTTCAGCTGCGCCTTTGGCGAGATTGTCGGTGCCAACGGAGTGTTGGAAATCCATTAGCATGGATTTTATCTTCGGTTTTCCGAAGGATAAGGCCGGGAACACCGGCTTATTGGTCTTTGTAATCCGTTTGGGCAAGATGGATCACCTGGCGGCGGTGCCGGAGTCCATTGAGGGACAAGGAACAGCGAAAATGTTCCTAGAACGTGTCTTTTCGACAGCATGGTCTACCTGATTCCCTTGTATCGGATAGGGATCCCCGTTTTACGAGACAGTTTTTGGGGGGTGCCGTTTAAGGTGCTGGGCACCAAGCTCCTCATGTCCACTGCGGATCATCCGCAGACGGACGGGCAAACGGAACGCGTTAATCGTGTTGTGGAGGATATTATCCGGAGTTTATATCAGTATTCTCCAAAGAGTTGGTGTGAGATGTTTCCGATGGCCGAATTTGCTATAAACAATTTGGTCCATGCATCTACGGGGTTTACCCCGTTTTACGTAAGCGGATTGGTAAATCCGAGGGTTCCGTTGACGCCACGTGTGCGTGGCCCAGGTTTTGAGGGGGGAGGATTCCCTGATGTCATCTCTGTATCTATGCGAAAGCACATCGATAAGTTTTTATCGACGCGCCTTAGTGTCTTACGACACCTTTTCGATGCCATGGCGGAAAGACAAGCCAAGAAAAAGGAACAGTCTGACCGCAAGGGTCGGCGTAACAAAAGGGCGTACAAAGTAGGTGAAAGTGTTTCATTAAACGCTAAAAAATCTTCCTACATATTCAGTTTCTAATGTGTTAAGAAACAAACTGCTCCCCAGGTTTGTGCGGCCTTTCAAGGTGCTAGCCCGAATGGGCTTGGAGTACACCTTGGATATTTAGAAGGCGATGCGTACGCATTCAACCTTCTACGTAGGTATGCTTAAGCCATACCAGAACCCGGAGGCGGGTCCCCTTTTAGAGGGGGTTGGAAATGCGGGTATCCGTAAGAGTTGTAAGACACGGCAGGGCGGAATAAGTCAGACAGGGTCAAAATGCGACCACGAAGCTCCGCAACGGTCGACTCGAGAGACTCAAGCCGCTTCTCGAATCGTTCAATCACACACCCCTCATTGCGGAGTCCCTCCTGGAAATCCTGGATGCGATGACTGTGTCGATCACAGCGCTCGCGAAACTCGCGTCGCAATTGCGCGACCTCCTACTCCAGTTCTCGATACGGAGAGTATTCCACATTACCATGTGGAGCGTCTGATGGCGCGACGCCATCATCGGGATCAAACCCAATATCTGGTGAAGTGGAAGGGCTATCCACATTCACAGAGTTTGTGGGAGTCCGAGACTCCCCTGCAGAAGGATTGCCGTGACGTCGTTGACGCTTTCGAGCGGGAGAATCCCGCTGCGAGTCGACGACCAAAGGGGCGGGAGAAGCCCCTTCACTCCCAGTAGTTGGGAGTTCGCCGGAGGCAGATGTGGCGCTCAAACTGTTCTCTGGAACCGCGTTGGGGGCAGGAGCGCTGGCATAGCGCGTGCGATAAGGGGCACGTAATATCCCCATCGCCTTGGCTCTGGCAAACTCCAAGCGCAACGCCCTCTCCACCCAAGCGTCACGACGGGAATAGCTGTTGTGCAGCTCATTAAAGCTGGGGAGGAATTTTCCCCTTCTTCCCAAGCGCGGAATTTCTGTTCTGCCTCTTCGGCATTCTCTCCTGAAAAAAAACGATAGGAACCTCGCGGAGGTTCTCAACGAGTACACCCTGTGCCTGTCTGTCGAGGCGCTCTCGGTATGAGACGCCAGTGAACCGCTTCTGCGCCAGCGTTTTTTCACGGAGTTTCTCCCGGCGTTCGTATTGATACGGCTGTTCATCCGCAGGGCCAGGAATATAGAATGCTAATCCATTCCTTACCACAGTCCTAGCCCACTTTTGGGGGTCACGAGGACCCTCAAATTATATGCCGCCCGTGGCGGGCGTTTGGGGGCGCGCAACGCAGCCTTTCGTGCCTGGGCGGCAAGTTGAGCTTCTTGAGCCGCATCCAACTCATTGGAGATGTTCGCCTTCGGCGATTCAGATGTATCATCCGACATTGGTAGGGGTGGCGCACTAGCTAGTGCATTTTTCCCCACGTGTGGGGAACGTATTGGGCTCCCGACAACGCCGAACGGCGTTGTCGGAGCGGTCAGCTTTTGGGGATATATCCCCAAGGTCATCCACCTCCGAGTAATCGGAAAAGTCTACCTCCTCTTCTCGAGGAGAATCCTCACCACCACTAAAGGTGCTCATGGTAAGCCAGAAGTTCTGGCAGTTGGAGTTCTCCAACTATAATTGATTTATTGCGTAAACAATAGTCTTGATGGGGGAGGATGTAACAGGGTTACATTTGGTTACATTTGGGTATGTTGTGTACATAAGTACACTACGGTTGGGGTCAGTATTGACCGGTCCAAAAGGTTTGGACCTATTGGTTATTTTAACCAATCAGGGATGGAGCCCTTGGTGGAGGCGTGGCAGGTTGGTACACAGGTGGTGTACATTACATTTCGGCTAGGTACGAATTGAGTAAGTTCTTCTTAGTATTACATATAGTTTATATTAGTTTAATTAATTTAGGATAATTACATATTAAATATAAATCAGTTTACAAAATACTCTAATACTGCTAGGCGCACGACCTCGACCGGTCGCGCGCGCAGTAAGTGTTGTAGTCAAAGGGAGTACCTCCCTTAGCTACCCCCTTTCTAAGGGAAGCCTTGTATCAAGGCGTTAGTCTCTACTAACAGTAAACCAAGGAAATCTTGGCCCCGAGTGAGAGAGCGATCTCTTACTATGACCTTATATAAGGGCGTATCGGCTATGTAGCGGCGTATCACCGCTTAAGGAAAGTCTTCCGCTGTGCGCTAGCCGCACCGTGCGTGTACGCACCTGCTACAAAAATGATGATTCGAGCTGGTTCAAGCTTAAGAAGCATGTCGAGACAACTGATCAACGCACAATACCCGGTCTTGTTCACAGTTATATCAGGTACGTATTCGTCTACTACGGTTATGATCACCCACTGAGGAAACCTTCAAAGAATAGCGCTAAAATACCATACTCTTTTTCACACTGAGCGACCCTTAAAAACTGTCGATGAGTAGATCCTTTCCTAACTCGATTGTGGGTGAAGTCACCATGATCATCTGCCTAGGCTTTTCTAAGCCGTGATATGGGCAAGGGATCCGTCCGTTTGGCAAGTGTACCCAGTATCTCTGGGTACACTTGATCACCTAAATGATCAGGGATTATCAGATTGGCCCATCTTCCAGGTCTTCCATCGAAACCAGAGAAGGTTAGTAGCCAAGTTAAGGTAGATCGTCCATCCAGTAGACGGGTTGATCGGCCCACAAACAGGGGTAACATACGTCTAACAAATGCAATAGCACAAACCTTCCTCATCGGCATCCACATAACTCAATTTGTTCGGTTTCAGCATGCGGCTAGGAAGGTTACAGGATAATATATGCCAGCCTGTTCTTGCACCAGCACCGCCGGCACTGCCTAATAGCTAGCTTAAATCGTCACTACCGGCTGCTTTGCCCGGTCGAAGTGGTGCAAGATGGGGCAGAAATGGTTTTCGTCTTATGCATGCTAAAAGATTCCACTTTCGCCCGTCTTAAATATCCAGTCTCTTAATCTTCTAGATCACCAAATCTCAGCCAGAGCGACCTTTGCTTATAGCGATAAGCACGTTGGAGCGCCTCCAAGTTAGCGCGCCGCTACTGGCAACAATTTTCCTTTAACCCTCGAGAAAGATCAAGATTGCCTTGCACAGTGGAGAGGAGAGATTCCGCAAAATTGACGAAGGTGTTCATGATGCGAGGCAGACCAGGCACATGAAATATAGGAATAGAAAATTTGCTAACGAAGACGATCTGACTTTGATCATCACCGACATGGACATGAAGAATAGAAGAAAGACTACCCGGAAAGTAGCATGATTAGTGGTAATAAGCGGGATTATTTGCGATGTCGCGAGAAGGAGGTATGGCATCAGGATTAATGTAAAGAAAGTTGATGAATAAAGTACGATTTTATGGGCGAGAGTATCATGCTGATCAGGAAGAACGAACGACCATACCTGGAGGATTAAGTCTAATGGAGTCGTAATTGCAGGAACATGAAATTGGGGACTTGCCATAACCACTATACGGCTGCGGCAAGTCTCGGGGGTGGAGTTTAGGGAAAGTACGCGAAAGTTGATTACCGTTGGTAAGATGGTATTCTATCACCCTGTTCGAAATGACTGGGGATTTGATGAGCTACAAATGATTACGGTATTGTGGTAAAGGCGTTGCCGGGCTAATACTTTAGTTGGAATTAGTGTATGGGTTGATAACCTTGTGTACCCGTCGGCCTAGGAGGGTTAAGCTCATTCTGATCAGTAAAGCAGTCAAAATGGGTCTTGGTGAGCCCTGGAACTGGGGTGTTTGTATTGTACAAGCTGCCTAAGCGGACATTCTTCGCACTGCGTAACTTGAAGAAGGATGGGGGCTGATCAGGTTGACACATCTTTACTTGATCTGTAACATCATTTGCTTCGATGCAGCCAATATTCTCCGGAGGTCTTGTAAATCAATTTTCCACCAATAATTATCCAGTGTAATCCCATGAAAGAATCCAATACGTTCCTTCCCTCATTGTAAACCGGGTCGCGAAAGATGCGTCGATATTTTTTGTGGGCGATCAGTTGATGACTCGGGCGTCACCGTGAGACAAACCGTGGTTTTCTTCTAATTTTTTCCACGAAGTTCTTTTCGATATTACTTCCCTCCGGGGCCCCGGATACCCTAGCCAATGTTTAGAGTGTTAAGTCCTACACATACAGGGATAGAAGTGGTAAAATCGTCTTAACATTGACCAATCAAAAATACTGACTCGAGGATATTACCCAATTAACCCAGAAAAAAAGTTATCCAATTTAAGAAATAAATACCAGAATTACCCACATCCACTAATTCCAACTCAAGTATTACTTCCACAACAACTATATTAACATAAACACGTATGAGCTAATAATTGTCCGATTTCTTAAGAAATATATATAGTTGCCTAATTATCTTATCATAATCTATATGTAGCCTGCCGTTATCAACTGCCGCGTACTTATGCCGAATACTTTCATACAACTTCACCACAACAGCCGACGGCACCAGATTTTGTTGCTATATCTGTAGATTCGTTGAATACAGCGTCCCCGTGTAGCCCATCACCACACATGTAATGCATCGGACTCGTCTACTGATTCGATGTCTGCCATGAATATTACGATCCTTCAATTTACATTATTATACTTCCGCTAAGGCATCAGATGTTGAGATCTTGGAGTTGTGCCTTCGGCAGTCGATCATACTGGATTTCAATCCCACTGAAACGTCCCCTAAATACGGAACTTCTGCTAGGATACACCTTGGTTCTTGAGTCTTTGGAATAGAAAACTCACGTCGACCTAAACAATTTCCCCGCTGCACTCATTCGGCTGTATTTCTTTCCTGGGAATGATGTTTCGTCAGTACACTGAGTTAGATTTGTTGGAATATGTTGAAGTACAACAGTATTCCAGTTGGAGCACCATAGCACATTTTTTTCTGGAAATAGGTATACTCAATTTTATATTGGGGAAAGGGGGAGAAAATTTAACTTATTTCCCAAATGGGGGGAGAATTTAAAATTTAAATATATGATTGAAATATATATTAATAATAGGGAATTGTTATTTCCACACCCCAAAATTGTTATTTCCACCACCACCCCCATTATAAGGCATTGTGGAATGTACACATTTCGCTAACGGACTATAACAAAGTTCCATACTACCTCTATTAACAGTTTATTAGGGGGTTTCAAAGTTGGCGATTTCGGAGAACGATTTTATCCAAAATTGGGGACGACCATGTTTTGGCAAATCGAACTGTTCAAGGTAGAACCCCCCCCCCGCCATTTTAAGGAAATTTTTTGTCCATTTCAGGAATTTAAATTTACCTCTGAGGGTTTAGGGCCCCCCGCCATTTTAAGGAAATTTTTTGTCCATTTCAGGAATTTAAATTTGCCTCTGAGGGTTTAGGGTTCATGTCCGCTACATTAGGGGGTTTCAAAGTTAGATTCAGAAGATTTCGCAGACGATTTTGCAGAAAATCCAATTCTCCAACTGGAAGCGTTCTGCAAGTGGCTAACTTTGAAGCCCCCACTGCCGATCGGAAGTAAACAACCAATCAGATAACGCGTTGTCGTCACTCACCATTGACACAATCACACTCCACCCAGACTCACTTTTCGCACATTGGGTGGAAAGCCATGGCCATTGGGAAGGATGCAGTGAGTGCCAAGACGTTTCTCGAGCGGGTGCGTCCTCTTGTGTCGAATGGGGTTGGCGAACGTGAAAGAAAGGAAAAAAACACATTTTTGACGCACTTTGTGTTTTCGACTGTTTTTGCTAGCGTTATCATGACGACTTGGAGATGGAAGATGCGATTCATACGGCGCTATTGACGCTTAGGAAGGATTTGAAGGAGAGGTACGAAAGTAAAGGGAGGGAGCATTGATGATGATGGGCGACGGCGTCTCACACAAAGTGTTTTGTTTTTTTCTTTTTGATGGTAGATGGACGAAACGAACATTGAGGTTGGCATCATTAAATACGACAAGAAGTTTCATATTCTCACGCCGGCAGAAGTGAAAGACTACTTGGAGCAGGCCGAATGAGTGACAAATCCCGACCGGATCACGTGCACGGGCTTGGTATTGACACGTAATACAGACGGAAAAAAGTGTTTTTTCGTGGCTTTGCTAGCGTCCTGTCTCGTCTACTTACGGACACTCGCGTGATAAAAGGCCACGTCTGTCATTTAGCCACCTACATTCCCCACACAGTCATTTCGCACATGACGCTGAAACGCAGCGCCCAGTAGATTTAATGCAGCGTAGAGCTCCAGCATCTGCGCCGCGGTCAAGTCCAGGATCTCATACGCAGCAACCGCGGTCGGTGTTGGTGGTACGTTGTTGGGAACGCGTTATTGCGTTTTTCTTTCTGCAAATTCTTATGCAAGCCCGAGGCATTCAGGAAATTCTACTTTCTGCAAATTTTGCCGATCGCTCTGATTGGCCGGATTTTTCTGCAAAATCATCTGCAAATCTTTTGAATCTAACTTGGAAACCCCCTATTGTGCGTCTCCTCTTCATACCGAAAGCCTACGTAGCGCAGAAACGTGTGGAAAGCCGCATCGTCCGTTCGAGGGACTTAAAACAATGAGCACACGCCCGACGTCGGCGCCATGGTTGCGATAGTGAAAGAGACTCACGTTCCACTGACGCGCGGATGCACTGCCACGACCCAGCATAGATGGAGGGTGTAACAGGACTGATCCTGTTACAAGCTTACACTGTAATTGATAGGAAGCGCGCAATACAATTAGGGCAGGATTAGTTGGCAACAACTAATCCTATACTAAAAAGTAAATATAAATATTTACTTGAGTCTAAGATCGCAAAACTAAGAGTGTTTATTTAATGGGTGGTTTAGAGGCTAATAGTATAGTAACTACCTAATTAATATAATAATATCAAGTATTCAACTAACTGTACTATTAGTTAACCTGCAAGATTCGGTATTTATACCGAATCGACTTTTCCTTCGTAGATTATAATAACTTATAATCTCTTATTTAAATTTCAGACAACGCGTCTGAAATTAAACTGTGATATTCTAACTTGAATATCAATTATGTAATGGCACCCCATTACATCACCCCCCACTTATGGTGGTTGGCTAATAATAATTCTTATTTTGGCCAATCATGGGTGTCACTTGTTGGTCGTTCTCATTTACCAACAGATTGACCATCGACTCGATGGTCAAAGCACGCGGCGGCGCCCTAAAGAGCGCTGCTGAAAACGTCGAAGGAGCTTCTTCCTCCGCCTCAGCACTAGGTGCTGAGGTGTTGAGTGACAACAGTGACGCTGCATTAGCAGCGTCAACTACGCAAAGGTCGGAAGACGTACCGTCTTCGACCACAGATGCTGCTAAGGCGGCATCTGGCAAGAAACAGGGAGATGTTGCGAATGCAACATCTCGCACGAGGGCAACTTCCGAATGGCATGTTTCCAAGAGGTCCATATTCGGGAGTTCTGACTCCGAACAAAGTGATGGGGGTACAGCTGTCCCCACTAAAGGATCTAGCGAGTCGAAACTCGCTAGGTGCTCATCGCCTTACAGCGATGACGACTCTGGTGTCGCTGTCAGCTATGACAGCGACAATGATTATCACAGGTGGTTGCGGGAACGCAGAGCCCCACCTGGACCAAGTACTTCTCCACGTCGGGGTCATTTAACCCCGGCGCGTGGTGTTGGAGCAGGCGGTGCTCCGCCTGCTAAAAGGGCTCGAACAGAAGCGGCGGCTGCCGCTTCTAAAGCGTATCATCGTACGGAACCACATGTTCTGTACAGGGTGGGGTTTTGGACCCCTGGCTGGGCTATTGCCCCCAACAGTGGCGGTCACCGTAAACGGGACTGCCAGTATGCGTTGTTCGATATCAACGTGCTGGATGACTGCGAAGACATCCAGTCACGTCGATTCGATCGAAGTACAGACGATAGACGTCTGTAATTTATTGACCTCTCTTTCCAGGTTCGATATTATTCGAGCCGGAAAGGGTCAAGGAGGAACAGGGACGATAAAGACGCCCTGACTCAGAGTTGGAATGCTTTTGTTGACAACTACAACAAAAGCCCAGATGATTACGTGAATAAAGTTCACGTAATGCGCGAGCGCTTTTTAAAGCACTCACGAACAGGCAAAATGGAATACATCCATTATGCTTGCATCAAAGAAGGGTTAAAGTGTGGTGTCCCTTCTCACCTCGTTTGCCCGCGGTGTACGCAGGGCGCTCCTCGTCTGTCAGAGGAGGAGTTGCGGGGATACGGTGGTTTTTCCGTACCCGCCGAAATTCAGGGTTTAATTGATACCCTGAATGCATCAACACCTACTGTTGATGCTACTTCGCATTATGAGTTTGATACTTCATCTCAAACTCAGTCAAAAGGTCTGGGGCGTCGGTCCTCAGAACCTCAATCGGCTCCCAAGAGTCGAACTCTTGGGGATATCCCAGCCAGCGTACCAAGTACTCGGTACGCTGCCCCTTCTTCGAAGGCACCGAGCGCTTCAAGATCAAGCGCTCGAGGATATATCGCTTATTTGCCTGATTATCAATCAGGGGCGGCGGAGGTTGAGAATTCCCTCGCCGTTGTTGTTGCGGAGCATGGTTCTTTGCTCCGCAAGCTCGAGGAGGGTTATTCCTCCTTGAGCAGCGATATGTCTCACTGTGTGAAGACATATCGGTCTCTTCGCGAGGATGTCCGCGACATCCTAGGGGCGCACACTGCCCTCCAGCAGAAGAATGATCTTCTGTACGTTGAGATTTCCCGCTATAAGGGAGAGCTCGATCGGTGCACGGCTGGTCTTGAGCAGTCGAAGGCGGAGGTAACGACTCTCCGCTCTGCTCATCAAGGGCTGGAAGCCGATTACAAGTCTCTCTTGGAAGACTTGGAGAAGCACGGTATCTTCCGTGGTTCTGCGTCTCGTCGTAAGACGAAGACGAGTGATACGGCTTGAGCCGCCCAACATAGAATGTTGGGTGAAGCCGCATTGCTGTGGGAATGTCTAAGGTATAGGCATTCCCCCGAATCTCTTGGACCTTGAAAGGTCCAATGTACTTAGGAAGCAACTTCCGTGTAGGAAAGTTGCTTATTGCGTGTGTAGGCAAATTGGTAGTACTTAATAATACCAATTCACCTTTCAGAAAGGAGTTTTTGTTCTTCCTTCCTTGTTTGTCTGCATTTTGCTTCTGCTTATCAAAAGCAGAGGCAAGTGCATCTTTTATATAGAGTATTACAGCTTGGCGCTATAATACGAATTCATCTACTGATTTATCAGCAGTAGGTGCGTTGTCCTCATTGTCTGCAGCCATTGCTGCAGACGCATACGACACTCATCGTATGCAGCTTCAGTTTCAATTGAAGCTGCTTCCGCTTCTACTGTATTTTCAGTAGAATGGCCATCGTTTTGTTCACAAGTTGCAGTCGCAACTTGCGCATTGACTCGCTCAAAATTTGAGCGGGTTCCCCCCCCCCCCCACTTAGATTTGGCGTACCGCCAAGTAAAGCTGGGGTTCGTGGATGCCTTAAGGCATTCACGTAGAACGGTGTATGCTTAGTTGAAGCATGCACCGAATTGTTAATCGCGAATTCAGTGAGTGGCAGGTAGTCACTCCAATGTTCAAAGGCATGTGCGTATGATCGCAACATGTCTCCGAGAACGCGGTTAACCCGTTCCGTCTGCCCATCCGTTTCCGGATGGTCCGCAGTTGACATCTTCAACTGGGTTCCCAACAATGAGAACGTTTCTTGCCAGAAACGACCTGTAAATCTCGGATCTCGATCCGAGACAATGTCTTCCGGCATTCCGTGCAAACAGAATACCGTATCAACGAATATCCGCGCTGTTTGAGCGGCGGTTACGTTCGCTGATACTTCAGTAAGATGTACCATCTTACTGAAACGGTCTACAAAGACCACAATTCCAGTCTTCCGACTATTGTCGGGTGGAAGACCGAATACGAAGTCCATTGAAATAGACTTCCAACACTCTGTCGGAACCGGCAGAGATTGCAGCGGAGCCTGTGCAGACTGCGCAGGCTTAACGCGCTGGCAAATCTCGCAAGCGCGTACGTATTTCCGTACCCACTTGTACTGGTTTCGCCAGTAAAATTCACGTGTGAGAGAAGCGTATGTCTTCTCTCGACCTTGATGCCCCGAAATTGGTGCATCATGATACTCACACATAATTTTATGTTTGAGATCATCGTCGCTTGGAACGACGATGCGACTTTCATCTTTTTGGTCTGTGCTGTAAAGCAGCAGACCATCGTGCAGTCGGTATCGATGCACGCAAGCGCGGAGGAACTCTGGGAGTTCGTCGCGCTTCTCACTTGATTGATTACTTAAGTAATCAATCAACAGACGTGTCTCCTCGTCTGTTTTGTACGCCTCGCGTACTTGTCGTATAATTGACGACGGCAAAGCAGTGCAACGGATCGCGTTTGCACTGGCACCTTCGGTTACGGACGGTTTCGTCTCGTAATCGGGCCTTCGTGATAGCGCATCCGCTATCACGTTCAACTTTCCGGGTTTGTATTCAACCGTAAAGTTGTATTCAGCAAAGAATGACAGCCATCGAGCCATTCTTTGAGAAATGTGTGGTGAATTCACGGCCGTGCGTAGCGACGCATGGTCCATGTAAACCACAAACGGTCTATCTCCCAATAGATAGATCCGAAACTTGGCCAGTTCATACTTCATGGCAAGGCGTTCCTTGTCATGCACTGGATAGTTGCGCTCGGCTGGGCGCAACTGACGCGATTGATAGCAGATTACGCGATCACGATCATCGTGATCACGCTGCATCAAAGCACAGCCGATAGCGAAATCGCTCGCGTCGCAAACGACGTGGAACGGACGCTCGTTATCGGCTATAGCCAAGACAGGCGCTTCAGTCGAGCTTTGCTTGACTGTATCAAATGCATCTTGGCATTGGGTATCCCAATGCCATTCGACATCTTTCTTAAGTAGTTGAGAAAGAGGTCGTATTAACCCAGCATAGTTGCACGAATACTTGTGCAAATATGTTGCCAACCCAAGGAACTTTCGAAGTTCCTTAACGTTGTTTGGCGTAGGCCATTCAACGATCACCCGGATCTTTTCTGGATCAGGACGCACCCCGTTCTTGCCCACAAAGCATCCAAGAACAGGTATCTCAGGTGCACCAAAGGTGCACTTCTTCAGATTTGCATAGAGCTTATGTTTACGCATAAGCTCCAACACTCGATGTAGATGCTCCCTATGGACATCTACATCACTTTTATCGTGTTCACCCTTACTATGGATGAACACGTCATCGACATAACTCGGTGCGAATTCTCGCACCGGGCGTAATAGATGCGTTACGCATCTGTTAAACGTAGCAGGGGCATTTCGAAGCCCCTGTGGCATAACAAGCCACTCCCAAAGCATGCCGCTTGGGGTGCTTACTTCCGTGAGAGGGATATCTTTCTCACGCATTAGGATTTGATAAAATCCATCTCTTAGATCGAGAGCACTAAAGATGGTGCTCCCGCACATGCCATCTATGATGACATCTTTTCGCGGTATCGGCGTCTGCGGCGGTACCGTCGCTGCGTTCAGCTTGTTGTAAGCGTGAACGATTCTCCACCCACCAGTGGACTTTTTCACACAAAAGGTGGGGGTAGAGTGCGGTGAGATAGACTCCCGCACTTGGCCTGCTTTACGACGAGCTTCGAAAAACTCGTCGATCGCTTTTACTTGATCACGCGGCATCGGCCATTGCCGCGTGACACAATACTTCGTGCCTGGCACGAGGTCAATCTCATGACGAGTTCCCTTATCCTTAGGGAGCTCGCTAGGTACTTCTTCTGGGAATACGTCAGCGTATTCCCGAAGTACCTCATAAAATGGGGAGTTCGCTTTAAGCGACTCCCAGCTCTGCGCTTCAAAGCGCTGAACTTTGGTTTGATCATTGGGAACCTCTTTCCCAAAGTTTTCCACTTGTAATGTGGATATTCGTTCACGAATATCCACTACATCATATGTTGCAACGATAATACAGATCTGTTCGATCTGATCATCGTGCAAGTTTTTCATAAACTTCTTCCAGCTTAGCGCTGGAAGAGCCATCACCTCCGAACCTTCTTTCGGAGGGTGTTCCATCAACAGAGACTGGGTAGCTAATCCGGTCTCCGTTTGCGTCAAGACGTTGATCGTCTCGACGGAACTTCCCATGCAATCAGACGCACTCGTCTGATTGACTGCTACACGGTGATTACGATTAACCGTGTGCGAATACTCATCTTCATGGTGGCCACTGCCTACCATGGAGTTTTGGTGATCAGATGTGCTCGTCTGATCGGCCGCCTTTTCTGCGACACGGTGGTCTTTATCACCCGTGCGCATGGCTAACGCAACGTGGTGGGCACTGGCCACCACGGAGTTGTGCTCACGATTGCACTCGATCGTGAGTTCACTCTCATCAACACGGAATTCTTTCATCGTGTTGGAACCTTCGGTCGCACAGTGGGTGTTTCCCACTGTGGATACTATTTCATTCTCACGGTGGTTTTTTCCCACCGTGGATATCACTTCATTCTCACGGTGGTCTTTATCACCCGTGGAATGTTTCTCTCCAACACGCAACGACTCTTATGTTGCGTGTGGTAGTCCCTCTGGACTCTCACCAGCGGAGGTACCTTCCGCTGATCGTGTCAGAAAAGACCTGGTGGTGCCATCGCTATCCACCAGACTTTCTGACGCTGCGGTTGTATCCTCTGATACAGCCGGATTACACACAGGGTGATCAGATCCTGTGCATCCGCCGCAGTCAATCGATAGGTTAACCCAGTCGATCGAAGGTTTAAACTTGGACATCCATGGGATTCCAAGTATCACATCGAACTTATCATCTAAATCGAGGACGATGAATTCATCCTCGAATGACAGTTTATTCAACTCGAAGCGTGTTTTAATCACACGATTTGGAATAGTCACGGTTGCACCTGTTGCTAACCGGACTGACAACATACTTCGTGGGGTTTCTACCTCCACGAAGCTCAACAACGTTAGACTCTGAGTTCTAACGAAATTGTTTGACGCTCCTGTGTCAAACAAAGCTCGCATGGGGACATCGCTCCGTGCGGCTTAACCTCCAGGGTGATAAGAGGCTTATCATCACCCTGCACCTTTTGACAGGACATAGTCCCGTCTGGGGCTATTACCCTCACATGCCCTATGTCGGCATGTGGGATAACATTCCCAGTACAGCCCCCGCCCCTAATGGTGATTCTCGTTTTTTGCACCTACAGGGTGATGTCCCTGTTGGTGTCGCCGTGCAGCGGACGGTTCCGTCCGCTGACTGCGTGGCACCGGGCGCGGTGCCATACACTCATGGGCAAAATGCCCCATTTTCGCGCATCGATTGCAGCGAATATTCTTCTTAAATTTCGGTTGCTTCGTGTTCGAAGCAACCGCAACCGATAGGTCCATCGGCTCTGGACCTCCACCGCCCATGCTCTGGCGCGGGTGGATGTTTCTTGAAACGAAGTGTGAGCTTCGTCTGCACGACTGCTGATTGTTTACATGCTGTTGCGGCATGTCAAAAGCTAAGGGCTGTTGAGCCCTTCGGCTGTACCCAGCATGCGATGACGCTGATCGCATGCTGAAATCTTCACGGATGCTCATATCAATGGCATCCCTTAGAGTCTTTGGCGGGTGCCAGTAAAGACTCTGTTTGACGGGACCATCATTGAGTCCCTTCTTGAAGCCAGTGACCTTCATAGCAGGGGGCACCGGCTCATACACAATATTTGACAGCAAATATTGCGTCTTCTGAGCGTAAGCTTGAAGGTCAAGCTTACCTTGCAGGAGTTCCATGAACTCCTGCCGACTACGTAGCTCCATTTCTGGAGCTTCAAAGTTGAGCTTTAGCTCAGCTTTTAATTCCTTATAGGTAAGGAACGCAGAGTCATCAGTGGCTCTGCGACCCATCGCCCATGCCCTGGCTCTGCAGCCCAGACATGTTGTGGCGAAGTACGCCTGTTGACGTTCGTCAACAATATTTTGTGCAGAGATGGCATCTTCCACCTCTGCAAACCATCTCCGAAGGGGCTCGCCCCCTTCACCGGTAAAGGGCGGTACTCGCGCCTTTACCACTTCAACGCGATGCGTTGCAGGTGCAGATGCAGATGCGGTCCGCGCTGCCTCTTGCGCGGGCCGTGCTGGCTTTTCTAGGTGGTTTCGCCTAAAGCGATACCACCTCTATCACTTCCTCCGGGTCTTACCCTGGAGGAAGGTAATGATGTCGGTCCCCATGGACCGAAGCATTTCCACCGTTGCGTCTTTACTACGCGAAGAGAAGTGGGGGAAGTGTTTCGTCTTCCAGCGTTCTCTCTCGCTCGGCAGGCGTCATGTCTCGCGACATGATGCCGAGCGGCTCTTAATCTTCGCTCCGCTAGTTAACTAGCGGAACGGAACTGTGGTCGTTAGGACGGACCACAAAGTGCTACCAGGTGTAACAGGACTGATCCTGTTACAGGCTTACACTGTAATTGCGAGGAAGCGCGCAATACGGGAGGGGTAGGATTAGTTGATGACAACTAATCCTACATTAAAAGCAAATATATATATATATATATATATATATGCTTAGGTTTGAGAACGCAAAATTAAGAGTGTTTATTTAATGGGTGGTTTAGAGGCTAATAGTATAGTAAGTACCTAATTAATATAATAATATCAAGTATTCAACTAACTGTACTATTAGTTAACCTGCAAGATTCGGTATTTATACCGAATCGACTTTTCCTTCGTAGATTATAATAACTTATAATCTCTTATTTAAATTTCAGACAACGCGTCTGAAATTAAACTGTGATATTTTAACTTGAATATCAATTATGTAATGGCACCCCATTACAGAGGGCGCCTTAGTTTTTCGTGGCGGCGTGGGAAGCATACCAAAGGTAACGTACCAGAGCGTATCAACAAAGACTTTGAGTGCACCAGGGCTTCGGGAAATTCCATTCGGAACAAACGTTCGTTCGTGATCTGTTGAAATATATATATCACCGTGAGCAGGATATAGAGTCCGAGTCGTCGGACAATAAGGATAAACACAGTCGGAGAACGCACATTTTCAGGGCGGCCGCCAGCGAGATGGCGCAGGTGGGACTTGGCGAGCTCGTTCGAGGCCACTTCGATGGCGTGCATGACGCCGCGTTCGTTAATAGCCGTAACGACACCAACAGACTCGTCGTGCGTCTTCGTCTGGATACTCATCCAGATACGCGCATCCTTGTCACTATCCGAGTCCTTGCGGTTGGAAAACTCGGTTACATTGTAGGGATCTGAAAAAGCGAGAACGCAAGCCGTACAATCATGTGAGTGACTCGTAGCACACACACATCACTAGATATCACGCTACCCTGATCGTCCCATCGTACAGATGATGGTGTAAAGCTCATGAAAACTACCAATTTTTTCTGGAATCTTGACGGCCACAAAGCATTCGCGGTCATCCGAACGCTCTGAAATAAATCGAGTCGATCAAAGTCCATGTTAGCAGCTGCGAGCACCGCCACATACTTTTCATCGTGGGCGTCGTTCACTTTGGCGTACTTCTTGACACCAGCAACACTAATGGCACCTGTTCGAGACGCAGGTTGCAATGACTGCAATCCGTCGTTCGCTAGATGATAGCAACAGGTGAGGGCAATGACGCACACGTACCAGTCGGTTCCATGTGTGAGCGCGTGTCTCCAAACACATCCTTAATCGCTGAGCATATCTCATCCGTTGACACGGTGACCACGTCGTCCACTAGGTCCTTGCACAAACAAAAATTCTCCTTGCCGAGGCTCTTTAACCCACTTCCTCGGTGAACCGATTAACACTCGGGAAAATCATTAGCGCTATTCAGTGCAGAAATAATACTACCACTCTTGTCAATATTAACTTTCTCAGGAATCTCATTATTTTTAAAAGCTTTACGAAAAAAAGCCTTGGCTGCAACTTTATTTCTATGTGAACCCTTGGTACTGGAGCTAATAAAATCCATGAATTAAATGCTACTGGAGGTAGTCACACGAGAATTCTGCTGCAGCGATACCTCAAGGAGATTCGCGCCTTCAGCTTCTACACCAATAATTTTTACATTGGGAGCTACCTCCTTGGCATAAGCGGAAATACCAGCAATCATCCCACCGCCTCCGACAGGGGAAAAAATAGCAGTGGGGCGATCTCCGGTCGTCTATTCACTTATAACTACCGATGTGAAGAGCTATTTCAAAGTAGCAGTAGCATATTCCATACGTACCTCTTTTCAGATTTCCATACCTATGGTAGCGCAGAGACTGTGGTTGCCACCCAATCTCAGACTCGGGACCAAACGCGTGTGTCTATGGTTAGGGTAGAGGGCTGCGATTTCACAAAAGAAAATCGTCCATTTCGGAAATCGACTAGCTCCGAGCTAGTCGATTTCCGAAATGGACGAAAAATCGGCCAAATGGTCGACCATTTCACCTACAAAAATTACCCGAAATCACCTAGCTTTGAAACCCCCTATTATAATATTTGCAAATTGATACACTTCACTATTTGATACTATTCGCTCAAAGTCTACACGTAATTGTTGAAGCTTGCGGAAATCTTCCAAGTCATTTTTGCGATGCTTGCGTAGTTTATAACGTTCTTTTTTTCGTGGTCGAAATACTGAGTGTGGATTGGTATCATTCAGCGGCGTTTGGGGCCAAAATCGCCGCAGCAGAGGACGGCGTAACTTTTGGCGTTTAGTTGCCCAGTACGCATACACGTCACATGTGACGCGGTTGAGCGGAGTTTTCTGCATGTTAAGTTTCTTGGCAAAAACATCCTCATCCTATGCTGATGTCATAACATTTGGATTCAATAGCGCAGAAGCTTTCTCTCGGGCATCCAGCATTTGGCCGAAGCGTTCCTGTGACAGTTGATCGCGGGGGTCTCCGTCCACGCCGTACTTGGGGTGACGACGAAGCCATCTCATATCTTCAACATCTAGATCTACTTCAACGTCTTGTAATTCGGGACTTAAAGCTTCAAATCCAGCAGAGTCCTCGTCCTTTGGCAAAGCTTGGAATATCACATAAGATGTAGGTACTTCAAAGTCTGCCGAGACGGAGGGGTCGTAGGATGGTACTTTTTGAATTACAGGAATTGGAATATCGTTCTTTTTACGTAAAGACTGGCTACCAGTCTGCTCACGCGCTTCGAGACTCTGCAATAGAAGAACAACGTTAAGCTTTTTGTAAAAGTCGATCGATAACTGATTTTCTGACCGCAACCAGCTGTCGAAATGTAGCGTGAGGCTGTGACGGGCCAGTGCTACTGTCTTCATCTGCATGTAGATATTCCTCCTTTCGAATAATCACCATTCGTGCATGCACGTCGATCTGCCGCGGGCGGAGACTTGACCGTCTCATGGTACAGTAAAATACCTGGAGGGGACTAACTGATCCCCTTTTTTTAGTATCAAATAGTGAAGTGTATCAATTTGCAAATAATTTATAATAAACTGTTAATAGAGGTAGTACGGAACTTTGTTATGGTCCGTTAGCGAAATGTGTACATTCCACAATGCCTTATAATGGGTGTGTGTGGACATAACAATTTTGGGGTGTGGAAATAACAATTCCCTATTACCGTACTTAACAAAATAAAAGCCACACAAAAAAAATCACAATTCCGGGATTTCTGATCACCTTTTAATATTAATATAATTTTTCATTAACAAAAAATCACCAACTAGTTCGGCTGAGTTCGCAAAAAAATTACCTCGGAGTCCGCATTCCTCTATATCGCGATGAACAGATTCCTCCTTTCCAATCACGCGAATCAGCTCTGGATCGACGCCCAAGAGCAGCGAAAGCGTGGGAGAGACAATTCCGACAACCTAGCTCGCCTAGTTCGTCGCGAAATGTTCCCTGAGTTGCATCTGCAAACGCTGCAGCCTGTCATCACAAACAATCCACGAACTGGCGTCACCAAAATACCCAGCGAAATCGTCATCGAGGACCGTCAACGGCAGTTGCATCGCCGATCGATGAAAGAATTAGTAGAATCAGCTAAATCTAAAGGATTAGTGGGGAAAAAGACATCAGAGCTGTACCGGACCATGACATGGGTGAAGAAGTCTAAAGCTATATTCTTTTATCTCGATAAATCTCTCGGCAAGGCGGATGCCGAACTAACTTGCTCGTTGTTCGGTATTAACATTAATACGTTCAACAACTGGATTCGGCAAAAGGTCTACTTCGAAAAATGGTTCCACTATGTGGAGTCATTTACAGTCTCTGATATTCTACCGTCGATACCATCTTCGTACAGAGAGGCTTATGATGGCGTCGAACCGTCAAGTAAAGCCGAGATTGACCCAAAGTTCAGCGTCAGCACATCTGGAAAAACATATGTCTCACCGTCCTCGAACGGTAACCGCCAATTAAACTGAAAGATGAGTACATATCACGATAATATCGTTTATCTTCGCCATACTTCCAAGACTGCAGGGTCTGGGAGAAAAGCGAAATACCAAGAACAAGAAGAATTTATAATCGAACACGTTATTGAGGGTTGGGAGACCGGAAATCCCCTCTGCAAATCCTCAGCTTATAATCTACTGGTTGCCAAGTTTGGACACGATTCGGAAGTCGATCGAACTGAATGGGAGCTCAAAATGGGCATTCATCCAGGCAACATTACCCCAGCGTTTTCGCAGTGGCTCACTAGAGTACTTCAGAGACACCATTTCACAATCCGTAAAGAGTCCATCTCACAGACTGTCCCTATCCATTGGCTTCAAGTTTGTCAAGAAAATTAACTGCACTAATTCGGAAAATATGTCATCAGCTGGAGTGACGCGTTTGGTGAACGCAGATTAGATGTTTCTTCAATTTATCCAAAAGAATCTCATTTGATTGCTACAGTGAACGTCCATCGCGTCGGATCCAATAGAGGTGAGGACGAAAAGAAGGGCTGTACCGTCATGGTGGCCTGTGAAATGTTTGAATAACGTTTGATGTCGCCTTACATTATAAAGACCGGTCAACCTAATGGTACGTTATCCAGACGTTTCGCTAATTGGGATGGAACGAGCCAGATCACTTTCCATCCAAAACATTGGATGGATAAAGAGGGGTGCTGCCTTTATCTGGACTGGTTGCGATCGTGTCATCCCGATGACAAGTTAGGTTTGGTCTGGGATGCGGCATCGAGCCATTTCTATGAAAAGGTTATGGAAAAAGCGGCTGCGTTAAATATTGTCTTGGGAGCAATTCCTCCTGGTTGCACAAGTCTGATTCATCTGCGACTTGATAGCCAATAAGCCAATCAAACAGGAATTCAAGAAGCGTTATGTCTCGTGGACAATTCGATCCGATCCAGGCCCAGGAGGGAAGTACAAAGTCGACCGCAAAGACGTAATTCAGTGGCTGGAAGAGGCATTCGAGGAAGTTGATGAGAACCTGTCCTCATTGTCACGAATATCTCAAGCCTTCAGTACTTATGGCCAAGATCATCGATCTGACAATCTGGCCGCATTTACGGAATATTTGGCCAATCATGAGGAAAACGGAGTGTATAAGTCGTTGTTGGAAATCCAAAAATGTTTAGAATTTGACTGATCCGCGATTTTCTTGTAATAAACTCTTCAAATACTTGTTTTCTACACTTCGTTTGTATTGTACGGGCTTAAATGAATTTTGAAAAGGTGATCCAAAAAGTTAACAAAATAATCACAATTTTGGCTCATATTTTTCCACCTTTAGTATTAACCCAATCACCTTTGAAAAATAGGCCATGTGGTTTTTTGTTAAGTACGGTAATATTAAATAGAAAGCGCTATTTACCCCCCCCCATTCGGCTATTTGCCCCCCCAAATTATTTCAACCAATCAATTTGCACTTAAGATAATGAGCTCAAACAACAACTGCCACACAGCAGCAACCACCGACACATGGCAACGTTGTCTTCATCATCCCACCGCCACCGACGATATGGATACAGTTTAACGACGGCATGTAAATGGCCTTCACGCCGTCTCCAGCGCAATATCTGCAGTCCGTGCTCAATGGCATCCCGCTGTTCAGGTCGGCATCCGGTGCCAATTCAGAGGGATACAGTAATAATGGATTTATGAACACAATACACCAGCTTTTTCAGATGGCGCAGGAACAACAGCACGGGCCTCCACCAAGTAGCAAACCTTTTCTGGACAAGGTACCTGTGAAAGTTTGGACGCAAGAAATGGAGAATACGGAAAACCAAACGGAATGTGTCATTTGCTTGAGTGAATATGAGAAAGATGATGCAATCATTTCGCTTCCGTGCGGCCACACCTTCCACAATGGTTGTAGCCTAAGATGGCTCCTGGAACACAACGTGTGCACTACCTGCAGATATCAGCTCAAATACAAACTGAAGTTTCCACATCTCAATCAGATCAACCAATGACTGCTGGAACGATTGCTTGAACGGAGCCGGATCAGCAGCCTTATATGCCAGACACAACTTTAACCGTTACTGGTGTGCGCCGCCAGCGGCCGACGGAGACGTTTTGTCCGCGAGAAGTTCGTCAGCGCGTGAACGAGCCGGCACCAGTAGATGACGTCGTAGATTTGGACTTCATGCTAGAGCAAGAAGCTGAACGTTTTATGAAGGAAGAGATGGCGAATAGCGAGCTTGTTTCACATGATTATGGCATCGAAATTAACGATAGCGATATAGCAACGAGACATTAAGTAGCTGAATTGTCCAGGACAGATAGATTTGTACTATACTGAACAGTAAAATAGTTGGACCCCCTCTCCGCTGTTGTTTGAGCTCATTATCTTAAGTGCAAATTGATTGGCTGAAATAATTTGGGGGGGGGGGCAAATAGCCAAAATGGGGTGGGGGCAAAAAGCGCTTTCCTGTTTCAATAATATATTTAAAATTTAAATTCTCCCCCCATTTGGAAAATAAGCTAAAATTTCTCCCCCTTTTTGGAGAATTCCGCTTTTATATTTTGTGAGTAACTATAATTAGTTTAGGTCAATATATTCACTTTTACATTTTCACTATTTGTGACTGGTCGTTTATTTCGGTTGTCTCTTTCGTTGTTACGTTTTCGCTATGCGCATCAAGTTTTTGACTTTGTGGAGCATATACGGTTACGTTAAGTTGCTGATTATTGGAAGTTGACACGAGCTGGGGGCACGTGTAACTTTCGGTAATGGCAGTTCAGACCGTTAGCGCCTGACTGCTGTTGGGATGGAAATTTCTTGTAAAGAAGCGCGCCCTATGTCGTGAAGGAGTTGAAAATTATGATAAATCCACTTAATCAACAACACAAAGATGTAATAAGCTAGTCCTCCTTGCTTTACTTCCCGGGTACTTAATACTTCCGTCCGAACCAACAAATCAATCAAACACACTTGGGACACACTTCCAAAGGCGGTTCCGGGCTGCTCCCAACACTAGCGCGCTTCAAACAGCTGCTGCTCCACTTGCTAGGGCGTTCGCTGAATGACTTCCTTGTATTACACTTGGTTTTTTTATTGGTTCAAAAAAGAATGTTTTCACGGCCGCCAGAGATATGTGCACTTCAAGGGAAATTTCGTTCTATTAAGTGTTACTAACTCCT
>CM047590.1:441404-476724 GCA_026184515.1 Peronosclerospora sorghi
TTTTTTGGTTACTTCAGCGCTGACTTCAATATGTGGCAGTTACCACTGAGTCCAACTGTAACCTGATTGATCATCCTTGAGAGTTACCACTGATTCCGTCCGTAACCTGATTAATCATCCTTGACAGTTACTTCAGAAACCCTCTGTAATATGATTGAGCGAGGTGGCCGTCGCATGTCGCTCCTGATTGGTCAAAAAATCCAATTATATCTCCACATTCATACCAATCATAAATCAATTAGTCGCGAGGTGGCCGTCGCGAGGTGGCCGTCGCAGGTCGCCTCTGATTGGCTGAAAATATTTTTTCCCAAAATGGAATAAAACCACTTGAGAACAATCGAGAATGCCGAATTAACCAACTTGGGCGGCCGAGGGCGCATAATTTTCCGGGAGCTTCCCGCCACAATTAGACCTGCCGCTATGCTTATAAGGTGCGCCTGTGTTTTGGCTTTCTGTAGTGGTGCTGACAGTGTGTTTTTGTGATCTGGTTTGTCTGCTACTGCCCGCGCCCTAGCGCCCCTAGACACGGAGTATTAAATATAGCTGAGGACGCATGACTTGTCGTTGGCTTTGCCATCATAAATGAACACGTTGTTATGCTTGTAAGTTGATCCAATGTCTTGACCTTCTTTGATGATGCGAATGGTTTGCTTGCATAGTCTGGTGAGCTTATCACTTCATGCGCACTAGCGCCCTAGCCTTCACGGCCGTGATGCTAAAACCAACACGACTGTAATGAGACACCGTGTGGATGCAAGACACACTAGTTAAAGACGGACGCATCGTTCGCATTCTTCATAAGATGAAGGCACAATACAATCTTTGTTGTTGATGTTCAATGATTGCAGACACCATATCAAGTCAAGGCAACATTGTGCTAGCATGTAGAGTTTTGGCATAGTAAAAATTATACCGTGAATTGATAACTACTACAGATCATCTTCTATATGTTGTAAATAAAGATTCCACTTCACCACACCTACCTGATCAGGGTATGTGCGCATGAGGGCAGGATTTAATGTGATCTAAAAGGTAAAAGATATACTTAATATAAAATAGTACCTAAGAACCTAACCTAAAACTTAATAAAAGATAAAATCCTAAAGTACCAAAAATGCATAAATGCAAATTTGGCCACAATGGCCTCGTACTACTTGGGATTTGTATGCAGCCTTACACCAGGCTGCACACACGCGTAGCATATCAAATTCCAACACTCCTTCCGCGATCATCGTGCCACTCCTTGTGCAAACCATCATTAGCCCAGTCCAATCTTGCAGCGTAAGCGGGAGACACGCGCTGCACATAATGGCTTCGTCAGAAGATCTGCGATCAAGTCATCACTGGCCACGTGCAGCGGTCTCACCGCTTCGCGCTTGACGTAGTCTTTCAGGAACTTGAGCTTGACATCTACATGTTTAGATGCTGCACCACTCGCTTCGTCCTCCAGCTGTCGAACTGCCGCTTGATTGCCCATGCGCAACAGCATAGGCATCTCCACCTTGAGTCCAATCTCCTCCAGAAACTCCTTCAAGCCTAATATTTCCTTCCCACCAACCGCGGCCGCAACAAACTCCGCCTCCGCCGTTGATAACGCGACTGCACCTTGTTTTCTGCACTGACAACCAACAACCATGCCGTTCAGGAAAATCACGCAACCGCTCACACTCTTCCTGTCATCTTTATCGTCCGCAAAATCCGAATCTGTGTATCCAACCAACTGCAAACTGTCTTCATTCCTCGCTTTACAATCCAAATGCAACTTGATCTCCTTCGACCCTTTCCGGTACCGCAAAATCTTCTAGGCTAACTTGTAATCTGCTTGTCTTGGTGCGTGCATGCGTTTCGTAACTCGATGTACTGCAAATGAATAGTCCGGTCTTCTACATCTTAAAATCCATAGTGAACTCCCGGCTATTGATTGAAACACTCGATGTGTCGGCACCCCTTCCGCTCCTGTCTTGGGCATGAAATTATCATCTTCACCATCATCGTTAATATCCACAATAGGTAGTTGCACGGGGTTAGAGTGCTCTATCTTGTACTTGATTAACAGCTCGTCAATCATCTGCTCTTGATCCATATTATATCCACTGTCTTGACTTCCACCAATACGTATCCCGAGAAACTTTTCTACCGGTCCGAGATCCTTCAACTCCAATATCTTCATCATCTCGAAAAACTTATCAACCAGCTGCACCGTCGTTCTTATCACCAGTAAGTCATCGACGTAAGCTCCAACAATCACAATGACTTCAACATCTGTTCGTGAAAATATGCATGTGTCCGTCATGCATTTTTCGAACTTCAAGTCAATCAGCGTCTTACGCAGTAACTCATACCACATTCGTCCAGCTTGTTTTAATCCATATAGGTTCCTCTTCAAACGTAAAGCCAAAAACTTAGTAGCATCCACTTCGAAACTTCGTAAAACTTCATCCTTGATCACCATGCCTTGGGGTATCTTCAAAAAAATATCAAAAATTTTCTCCGTATGTTCCTTCGGGTACGCGCTTGGAACATCTCCGTGCCGTGTCGGCACATTCCACACTTGAGCCATCGCCAGCACTACCTTGACATTGCTTAGGTCCATCACAGTCGAGAACGTAAAAAAAATCACGTCCTTAAACTTGTTTGTCTCCACGCGCCACGAGTCTTGCCTTGTATCTCTCTATGGTCCCATCTACCTTGGTCTTCGTCTTGTATACCCATTTCGTAGGTATAGCCCGCTTGTCTTGACACTTCACGACTTCCCAAGTATCCATGTCTTGTAAAGCTTTCAATTCCGCTTCTTCAGCCCCCTTCCACTTGCACGCATCATCTCGCTTATGCGATTCATTATAATTGCTTGGGTCCTTCGGGTATCTTGGCTTGATCTCCACATCATCAGGTCCCATCACCGCGTATACAGCCAACGCGTGTTCCTGCACACCTGTGCTTCTTTCATCTTCTTTATTCACTTCAGTGACGGTTCCTTCCGTCCCAGACTTCTTTTTCAACTTCTTTCGATTTAGTGTGTCCTTGTACGCTTTAAACTTCGACGTTTCTTGTGTCACACGCTTCGGTTTCACGCTATCCTTCCTTGGTATATTCGGTGCCTGTTCCACCGCATCATCAACGCGCTATGGCACGCTCTGATCTCGTTCTTCCACATCATCTTCTTCTTGGTTTCTAGCATTCGTATCCGCTTCATCCAACGCGGGATCATCACCTGCTAACGCTCGCGTTACTTGTTGACTTGCTCTTGTATCCAACGTCTCGATCTGAATGATGTGTCTCGTAGTCGTAACAAGATTTGCCGCCAAAATGGACCCATGAACTTTCACAGTGAACAACAGATCTCCACGTAAGCGAACTTCCATCTTGTCATCTCGGTGTACAAATTGCATCCCTTCTGCATCAACTTGCCCAGCGAAATTAAATTCCTTGCTAGCTTCGGCGAATAATATACCTCCTGTAACGCTATCACGGTATTCAGATCATCAACACTTCGCAGTCGCACCTTGCCAACCGTGGTCACCTGGATAAAGTTCCCAACCGGTAACGTCATATTCATTCCATCAGCAATTGTCTTCACATCTTCTAATAGCTCTTCATCACCGACGAGATGACGGCTCGCCCCTCTGTCCAAGATCCATGCGTTGCCTTCGTTCAAATCACTTGAATTCAACACATTTTGCCACTCTTCACTAGCCTCTGTAGTCGCCAATCCATATTCTTTCACTGAGACATCTTGGGTTCCACGGTAGTCTTGCTTCTTGTCACGTCTCTTACGGCAATCCCGGCGAATATGTACTCTGCTACCACAACCGTAACACGTGATCGCCTTCCTAGTTTCATGTACCGCGTTCACACTCACTCTCGGTCCTTTCCGGCTCCTGATATGATCCATCTCGACTTCCTGCGCCCATGCCACCAGCTCTTGTGCATGCATAATGTAGTCAGTCCGCGACGGGTTATAACGTGTCATCATTGCATACTTCAGGATCGGCACTGCGTACTTGACGAGATTCTCCACTATTAGCTTTAGCTGGACTCGCTCTTGCGCGCCAACGCTGTCAGGTAAAGTAAGTGCTCGTTCCACGAACGCCTTGGGTCCTTCTCGCTTTTGCAAATAGCTGCGCCGCCTGTTGGTGAGAGATCGTCACCTTGTACGCGCGCCACATCTGATCCATCACGAAGTGTAGTGTCTGCGAAATCTGCCACCAAATGCCAATATTTGAACGAAAGTATCTCGATGCCGCACCCTCCAGGTGCTCGCCAAGCTTGTTCACCTTTAGTCTCTCCGTCCACGTAAAGCCAGACGAAATTTCCGCTATATCCAGGGCTTCTACAAAAAAATATGCCCAGTCCTTAAATCCGGGTCCTAGCCCAGGGTAAATCTCGGCGCCCGTAAACTTTTGCACCGTTAACTTCGGAATCTTGAAAGGGCGCGGCTGTATGCCCTGATTTACTTGATTTGCAGCCGCCTTCCCATCCTCTGGTACAACACTAGGTACTCCAGGTTTCCCTCGCGGCGGTTCCGCGCGAGGAGCACCTCCTCTCTCGACGCATTTATCCGATGAGAGGTCATCGATCGTGATCGGCTGCCCAAACGGGCGAAATTCCTAATACTTTCTTGTAAGGGTGAACGCCCACCCCCAACCGGTGTATTCTGAACCGTAGCCGGCGAAATCCTTCGCCCGAGGCCTTCATGCCTCTCTTCCTCCATCTTATTCGAGCGATCGTTCATCTTTTCAACTTGCAATAGCAGCGCCTTCAGCGCGCTCTCCGGGTCGAACACGTCGTCCTCGTTCATGATGAACAGGCGCTAAGATAAACAATCTACCGTGACAGCAGCGCAATCACCAGCGCAACAGTCGACTTCAGCCAAAAATCACAATTTATCACGACAGCAGCGCAATCACCAGCGCAAACGTTTATTCCAGTAAAACAAACGTAATTTACCGCGACACAAGCGCAATCGTCAGCGCAACAGTCGATTCCAGTAAAAAAAATCACTCCAATGTACCCGGAGTCCGTCCAATGTGTAATCGTCAACACCAAATGGACCATCCGAGTAATATCTTTAATTTAGTATGCCAGTACGTGCCCCCGTGTCCCTTGTGCTCATAACCTATTGGAAGTTGACACGAGTTGGGGGCACGTGTAACTTTCCGTAATGTCAGTTCAGACCGTTAGCGCCTGGCTGCCGTTGGGATGGAAATTTCTTGTAAAGAAGCGCGCCCTACCTGATCAGGGTAGGTGCGCTCGAGGGCAACATGTAATGTGACTTAAAAGGTAAAAGATATACTGAATATAAAATAGTACCTAAGAACCTAACCTAAAACTTAATAAAAGATAAAATCCTAAGGTACCAAAAATGCATAAATGCAAATGTGGCCACAATGGTCGCGTACTACTTGGGATTTGTATGCAGCCTAACACCAGGGCGTTGCATAGCAAATTCCAACACGGATATTACGTTTACGAATCACATTGTTATTGCGATGTATTGGATCTTAACTGGAAGTTTTACTATCTGAAGTTTACGCTTACGCTACCTGTGGTTATCTTACTTGTTCTTACGATGACAACACGCAAAAGTGACCAACAAGATTACCAAATATCATTTTCGTGTTCAGCTTGTGGGTCGATGGCTTTGGCCAAAATTCGTAATGTTTGCTAGGACGTTGAGTGGCGAAAGGTCCCTTTCGCGTCACATGCTGCCGATCAGATAAAATATACGCGGTAGTACCGCCCGCTTGCATGAAGTTGTCCCAACGCTGCTATGCTTCATTATATTGTTGAAATTGTATGTACCCATGTTGGAAGTTCGGGTGAAAAGTAAAACTGTATCCGTCCTTAGAATGATGATAGGCAGGACTAGCATTAGCTATAATTGCATATGGATATTCAAGTTAGAGATTCAAGACTAACTTTCTTAGTCTTTTACATTTTCTTAAATTTTCTAACAACATAATACATTCCTTCAAACTTAGTGCTATCGTCGGCTCTACTCTACCTAACAAAAATTTCCAGGTCAGGGACATTTTTCCTACATGTACTTATGCTTTTATGCTCAGGTTCTAGTAACTATCATGTTGCCCCTTTAACCAAGAAGCCACTGAGATAGAAGTCAGTCACTTCAAACCATCGTTGGACCTTAAACAAATTAAGAAAGCAACTCAAGTTTCGATATATACTAGCGTCAATCTTCGTGGCCTAGGCCACTAAAGCCCCCGAAACGAATTGACTCGTCATCGTTCGAAATGATGTGGGCCAAAATTGCTTCTAGACTATCAACGCAAAAAGATCCAGCACTCGGGACCGTGCGCTGATGAGCGATTTAATGTTACAGTTTCTAACTCAGCGTGTCTCTTCCTTGCATACCCAAGAACCCCGACACATGCGCGTCAAGGAGCGGCTTTACGCGTTCTTGACCTGGTGCGTAGATGTACCACAGCTTGACGACTCACTCACGTTGTCTTCAATGAGCGGCTTTACGCGTTCTTGACCTGGTGCGTAGATGTACCACAGCTTGACGACTCACTCATGTTGTCTTCAATGAGCGGCTACAACGTCATCACTACAGCATCGAGCACTTGATGTGCGAGATGTGCCAAAAGCGCGACTGCAGTCAAGGACAAAGTGCTAAAAGCGTCACACTGGCATTTCGTGTGCTGAGGTTAAAATCCCGCCACTTATTGACCCCATGCGTGGTAGTGAATCGTTTTAATACGTCTTCGTTACTTTCCTTAACGTGCGACTGGCATGAACGGCCCCAAGACTTCCTTGTGTTCGAGAGGCTTCCTGTGGACGATCGAGAGAACGGAGATTGTGAAATTTTAACGGCATGCCGCAGAAAGAACAGGCTGATGGATGTAGCAGTTGGTGAGTATTACGTCACTTGTGAGTGGGAACATCGTTTGACCCCACGGACACAAACAGGGACGGATGGATGGATGTTATTCACAAGGCAAGCGAGATGATTGCGGGCAACACCGTTCGTGCGACGAAAATACTTGAAGCGACATTGCGATCGCAACAATATGTCATGTGATTGCGGGCAATACAATACATACAGTACATGCGACTTGAGGATAGTATTCAGATAGGGGTGGATTCCACCTTGTGTACATAACATTATTTATTGTGGCATCTACCAAATAATACAGATGCAATCATGCGTTGACGTGACCGTATCTGCCATATAGCACATAGCCTCTAACTGGAATTTGCTTATAGGTAACGTGTAGTAGCTACGATGGCAAGTCAGTCGTATCTCAATAAATCTGTAATGTAAGTTCTAAACCGAGCATATTGATTCAAATACTTAATGATGCATAGTTCTTCTAATAAAGCAAGATCTTAGAGCTACCCTGTATTGAAACTTCGAAAAATTCAGGTTTCGGACCGAGACATGCAGTCACTGTGTGCCGCACCGTCTGTCTGGTGGTTTTCTATGCTTTGCTTGGCTACAAAGCGTACACGCCAAAGTCTCTGTTTTTTTTGGACCATCATCTTCAATGAAATTGTCCGAACGTTCATTGAACGAATATTTATTTTGCGATCCGCTTACCTTCGGAC
The DNA here is from genome assembly GCA_026184515.1 of Peronosclerospora sorghi. Classification (NCBI taxonomy): domain Eukaryota; phylum Oomycota; class Peronosporomycetes; order Peronosporales; family Peronosporaceae; genus Peronosclerospora; species Peronosclerospora sorghi. The sequence continues at coordinate 448,974 of CM047590.1, forward strand.
AAATCTTTCCATAGCTATCCATTTCAGTCAATAGATGCGATTAAGTCGTCTCGGGATCTACAGAGTAAAGAGGATACTTTTTCAAGTAGCTGTAATTAACGCGTGAGCTTCTAGCCATGAACGCAGATAGAGGTAGTTAACTTGGACGGCAGAACTTCTCATTACTATATCTGTCACTGCGAGAACACCGACACATCAATGAGTACAGTACACTGTACAACGTTTGAACTTTTAAGTTATCACTGTCGCCATGACCAGAAAACTCCTGTCGCAACAAAGTTGCACCGACCGCCTAACGAATCGTCGGTCTCCACTTCTTTGTTGCTGAGCTAAGGCGAACGACCGAGGAGGTAGACGGGGTACGACCCTGACTCATAACGTTTCTCCTTTGTGTCTTTAGCTCTGCCGTACGCACCTGCAGCCCCTAATGACGCACTCGAAGTGATACAAATCCGAATGATGGCATTTCTGGACGGTAACTGTGCCACTACTTTCTTGGCGTGCCCTAGTGACTGAGTGCACGAAGCAGCCGATTCCGGCCACATTTCAGTGCTCGGCCTTGCTTTACGCGCGCTCTTCTTATTCGAAGGAAAGATTGTCAAGCGTTGGTACGCTTGTCACCGTGGTACGTTGAAAACGAGGCCCACAACTGTTGATATCGTACCATGATTTGTCAAATATACAAGATGCAGCGTGCATAGACGGCACGCGCCACCACGAATGACCAGGTAAGGTGTACGTGGCTCATCTGCGCCTGTCATCGCCACGTGAATAAGACCCAGACCAGCTCGGTTCACAATTGCATTTGATCTAAAGTGCGAAACACGTGACAACGAGGGCGCTGTGTTAAGTACGAGGCAACCGATGAAGTCCGTGACAGACTTGACGCCCCCCGAGCTCGCCATGTCGGACCATGATGGCGACCTACTGCGCGATCTGGCGGAGACGCTGGCCGTGCACAACATTCAACAGTACAACACGCTGCTCAAGACCAAGGACGGGTTTGCCGACCATAGCCGATGGAAGGAGCTACGGCGCAAGGATGGCATCCGCATTTACCGCGAGCGGAGTCGGCACGATGGCTTACCCTCGACGCCGTCGCTCTTACTCCTTGGCACGGTGGAAGGCAAGTTGGACGACATCATGTACGGCGCCGTGGCGACGACGGACGAGGCCATTCGGATCCGGTCCACGTGCATCCAAGACGGCGTCATTGATAGCAAGGTGCTCCACGAGCTCGTACGACCGACGGTCGATGACCCGTTTCACCACGTGAGCGTCAAGTGGCGGCTGTACAATAACCAGCGCGACTACGTGTCACTCGACACGTCGGGCATTGCGCACACGGTGAAGCGCGAGCGCATTGGGTACAACATTTCCCACTCAGTCGCCTTTGCGCAGATTCCCGGCATGGAAGACACGCATGGCATCGAGCGAGGCAACATGTCAGTGTGCTCGCTCTACCTTCAAAAAACACCCACGACCGTCGAGTGCTACGTGCGCGGCTTTTTTGACTTTCACACGCAGAACGACATGGTCAATACCATGTCGCTGCAAGCCATTGCGACCCAGTGGGCGTGCTTTACGCGGAAGCGCGGCTGTGCGCTAATGAAAAAATTGGTTTGGCGAATACGAAAGCGTTCGGGATGCACCACGTCGTTGTCGCTCGATAGCGACCGGCCCTCGCTTACCCAGCAGCTTCCAATGCACGTACGTGGCAAGTGTGCCGTGTGTGTTCGAAGCTTTAGCTTTCTGGGCACGAACCAGAAAACGTGCAAGAGTTGTTGGCGTCAAGTGTGCTCCCGATGCTGCTCCAAGCAGCTCGTGTGTGTCGTGGCGCCCGATCAACGATCCGTGCTTGAAAAGAAGCGAAGGTTTTGCACTACTTGTCTCACCGATGCGGCCAATAGCGACGCGCTCAAAGTGGCTCGGGAAGAGTTAGCGAGCTCGAAAGCGTATCATGAAACATGCGTGGCGGAGGCGCAGAAGAAGGCGCAAATGGCCAAGGCTAGTTACATGCAAAGTGCAATCGCCCGCCGTAGCCATATGAACAGCCGACATCGAAGTCGGTAGGGACTCACTCAATCATCAATGGGCATCATGTAACTTTGCGTATGAATCCATGTACGATAACTTTGGAGTTCGTATTAATATTACTAATACACCTTGTAGTACCCTGTACACTGGAATACCAGAAGATTTTATACGTTTACTGCTGCCCCCTGCCCTGGTGCAGGTTGTTCATTGTTGGAACTTTCGGTGAAAACTGTCGTGCGACGGTGGTGTTCCGTGGGAGTCGCAACGGAATGGCCAGAAGGTCAGGGATAGACAGTGTTTGATTTTCATAGTGCAACCGATAGCCGACCACGTCGTCCTGAGTCGCTAGAATAGGGTCAGGAATACACAGTTTTTTAGAAACAGCAACCGATAGCCGACCCACGTCGTCGTGGCAACTGCTAATTCTAGAAGATTTGGCAGCTCAAGTAAAGTTTTAGAGTTAAGTATGGACACATTAAGCGCTAATACGTAAGCTTGCATCCAGCAATTACTGCATTATCATGCATAAATGTACTTCAATATTAGGGATAGACATGTAACTTGCCACTACTTTTACGTCAATATAGAAATAGGAAATTTGTTAAGTTTTAAGGGAAACATATTCTGACCCCCTACGAATTAATTAATACATTGACCAAACGCAGCAATGCCGAAATTGTCGACGCCAATGCTGACAAAAGCACTGGTTTGAGTCGCACGATACCTTCATAGTCTGCGGCAATGCTAGCGCTGTGAATTCGAGGAATCAGTGCTCAGTGGAGCCATGATATAGAATACTGGTAATTGCGCTATCTAATCAAACCATATCTTGTGGCTTAACTCAAAGATGCCATCGTGCAAAATTGCGATGGAAAATAATGCGCTTTCGGTTTCTACATTACATCTTAATACTGCTTGCTCTACGGAAGTCTCGTACACCAAGCCGATGCCAGTGTTAATGTCCTGGAGGTGGCTCGTATGATGACGCTAACGTACTTAATTGAACTATGTGCCTACTGTGTGTCTGAAGAACGAGAGGAGCCATCTTGTAGGAGGCTAGCTGGATCGACGAGTGGCTTTTGCTTGGGCTACCAGTCGTTCCATGTAGGGTAGAATATTTCCAAATAGAGCTATAATTTCACAACTTGTGGTAAAAAACCTTATAAATATTTTAGATGATTTAAAAGAAACAAAACGTTACAACACGCACGGTGTAACGGGGTTACATTCGGATAACACTGAGTGTTGGTGTATATGAGTACACCACGGTTGAGGCCAGTATTGGCCGGGTTGAAAGGTTTCGAACCTCTGGTTATTTTAACCAATCAGGGCATGGGCCCTTGGTGTGGTGGTGTCAGCCATCCACGTGTCAGTACCCAGGTGTGTACACTACATTTTAGCTAGGTATGAATTAGGAAATATAAAAATATTCTACTTAGTGTTACATATAGTTTATATTAGTTTAAATAATTACATATTAAATATATATTCAGTTTACAAAAAATACTTAAGACTGCCAGGCGCGCGACCACGCCCGGTCGCGCGCGCAGTGAGTGCAGTAGCTAAAGGGAGCCCTCCCTTTAGCTACACCCTTAGTAAGGGAACCTTGCCGTTAAGGCATTAGCGGAGGTAGGCGCGCGACCACGCCCGGTCGCGCGCGCGGTGAGTATTGTAGCCTAAGGGAGTTCTCCCTTACGCTACCTCCCTTTATAAGGGAAGTCTTGTTACAAGGGGTTAGCGAAAGCTATCTGTAAACCACCCCGGGAATCTTGGCCCCGAGTAGGAGAGCTCTCTCCTACTAAGCCCTTTTTAAGGGCGTATCGGCTAAGTAGCGGCGAACGCCGCTTAAAGGGAAGTCTTCCTCTGTGCGCTAGCCGCACCGTGCGTGTACGCACCCGGCTACACACGGGTTGACCATGTTGCTTTTGCGTCGCGTGTTGGAGCTCCGGCTCTAAATATTTCGTATCAAGTTGCGCCGTTTGGCGAAAGAGGCCAAACGTCAAGGGCACCGAAAACAGAATGGCCAAGCCGACAAGCCAGTAAAAGAGGAACACATACCCACTGGGTCTTTGGTCTGTGCTTTGCTGTTCGATGCGGGAGAGTACGACAGCAAGATTGGCGCTGGAGAAAGGAACCTCCCGGCCGCACACGACGCGACGGCGAGGGATCCACATCGCCTCGACTTGCCCACGTAGGATAATTCCTGCGGCGCCAATCTTGCTGCTCCCGCCGCTCGTAATCTCCCGCATCGAACAGCACAGCACAGTGTTTACGCGACCAAAGACCCAGTGGGTGCGTGTGCCTCTTTTACTGGCACTTGTCGGCTTGGCCTTCCGTTTTCGGTTGCCCTTGACGTTTGGCCTCTTTCGCCAAACGGCGCAACTTGATACGAAATATTTAGAGCCGGAGCTCCAACACGCGAAGCAAAAGCAACAGGGTCAACCCGTGCGTGTCGTAACGTTTTGTTTCTTTTAATCATCTAAAATATCTATAAGGATTTTTTACCACAAGTTGTGAAATTATAGCTATATTTGGAAATATTATACCCTAAAACCCAACATGAAATACGCATAAGAGTTGAAGTTATTGCGAAATTACATCTGTGTGTATCCTACACGACTTATTCGTACCTAATAAAAGGTACTAAGACTTATAGGTACACCCCAATCTCTTTTTTAAAGTACAAAATTATCAATGCTATAAATTAAAATATACACATACCCGGATTTTGGTACAAACCGCACTAATGATTATTTTTTCAACAGGATGTCGATGACTGGCATCAACGGGCAAGTTCACTAGATATGAGCAGAGTAGCATTATTCGAACAAGCGTCAAGTATTGTGGGTTTTGAGTAAATCTTGTGGTAGGAGTACCTTTGTAGTTTAGTTTTTTTCATTTTCCATCCATTTCGTAACCGAGGGGGAAACAAGGTGAGCGTATATACAAGGAAGAAGATTAACGGAGGATTACATTCGATAGTCGGCAGCCTGAGTGACGTGTGTGACGTTACACCTTATTAATTACCGAAACTTATTCTTTAATGCTGTTGGAATCACGGAAAAAACTTGACCACTCGTGGTAGATGAGAAACTGAATGTATTGGGCACTAGATCTTTCTCTCTCCTGCAGGTGGCCCCAGAGGGAACACCTTCACCTCGTGAAGCTCCATCACCATGGAACATTCACCGAGCGTACAGTAACGGACACCTAATATATCCCGTTTTTATCACACCTCCCTCGAAGCCGAGCGCTTCAAATCTCATTCTATTGTCGAGACCCGCATCATTTCACAGATCATCTTGAGCCGAGTCTTGTCAAGCGGCTATGTGAACGCGTCCGCCAGGTTTTGCTACCCCTTGACCTTCACCAACTCAACTAGCTGCTTTGGGGTGAAGTGCAAGTGAAAATTATTGAGCAGTTTGTACCAGTGTACCGGTTTTCAAGGCAGATCGATCGGTTTGGCTGAAAGGACGGAGTATTTTGGGCTAATCGTGTGCTTGGAGTGTTTTGTACGCAGATTTGAGGTAAGACACACGGTTTAAATATAGTTTACATATTGGATTTTTATTGGATATTAAATATAGTGTTCGTATTACATCGGGTTGCGTAAGTAGCCAGTGGCTCCGATCAGAGTCATTGGGAGCAGAGGGCTAACAGGGTCCCCACACGCTCATTAAGCCCGGCCAGGACAGAGCTCCACCGGAAGCCCCACGACAGGGAGCACTCGTTACGTTCACTCACCCCTTAAGTTCGGCCACGTTTAAAGGAGACGTGTTATTTCGGCTGGTTTACTAATCGCGATCTGCTGCGATCAAGTCCCAGGAATTGTCTGGATTACTCATCGCGATCTGCGATCAAGTGCCAGGATTTATTATTGGCTGGATTACTCATTGCTCTGTAATCAAGTGCCAGTATTTACTATTGGCTGGATTACTCACTGCCACGGGTGGTCAAGTGACAGATTTAATTGCATTCGGAGTGAAGATTTCCGCTTCGTTTGCCGATCGGCCATTTTGAATTACCTTTCGTTGGAATTTTGGATCAGTACCCCAGAAATGGTACATCCATATCGATCTTCACTAAAGTCTCCACCAAGCAACGGTCCACCGAGTGTGTAGCCACCTGTTCCAATGGGTACACAAGGTGAGACACGAGACGAATCGGAATCGGCGTCCTGCAATGCTGATCGGTCACCGGATCGGCACCCAGGCAAAGATCCGCCGAGTACCCTCTCCGTTAGTTGGTCGGCTGGGCACGATGGTGGTTCAGTTCCGGACACTTCGGTGTTCGATTTTGAACTAGACTCCACCACATCTTGGTGACGCACGTAGTGCCGGTGCAGTTCAATGTGGCGAGTCCGTCTGGAGTACGTTGGATTGGTGGCCATCACGATGGCGGAACTGTTGTCGATGCCAATGACTGGTCTCACTTAGCGCATAGGCAGGATCTCCGACAGAATCTTTGACTCTGCCACAGCTTCCATGGTCGAATCGCAGGATGCCCCATACTCTGCCTCCGCCGTCGATTGAGCCACGATCGGCTGCTGTCTCGATATCCACGCCAACGCATCTCTTGCAATCGTGAACACAAAGGCGCTCGTGCACTTTCGCGATTCGGGGTCGCTGCCCCAGTCACTGTCACAAAAGCCTTGGAGTTTAATAGTATTCTCCTCCTTCGCGTCCTGATTTCCTTTTCTGTATCGAATACCGTGGCCACTCGTGCCAGCAAGGTATCCGTGGACGCACTTCAACGCCCCCACGTTCTTAGTCGTCGCTCAGCAACAAAACGACAGAGTTGCCCGAGCGCATAGGTAAGATCCGGCCTTGTATTCATAGATAGATACATTAGCATACCGAGAGCGCATCGATAGTCAAAAATTGAGTCCGTCTTGTCACCACGTCGCCTGGAGTCAACCTAGAGCTGGACGCCATTGGGTTTCCGAAATTGCTTGCACCACCATACGCATACTTGTTCAGTATCTCTCGTACATACTTTTGCTGGTAAATACAGACGCCATCGTCCGTCTGCGTCACTTGAACACCGAGATACTCTGTCGAGAGTCTTTGGTCCTTCAGACCGTACGCTTCGTTCATATAATGAAACAGTTCCGACTTGAACGCTTCGTCGTTCGTCACCAAACCTCGTCGTCAACATAGACAAGTAGTAACACGATCCTTTCGCCGTCGATGCGATAGTAAAGATACTATTCCGTGGTGCATCGAGCGAATAATCTTTCCAAGAGCCATTCATTGAGTTTAGTGTTCCACTCACACCCAGATTGGCGGAGTCAGTAGAGTGTCCGCGGTTTGCAATGTAAATTTGACCTACCTTTAAACTTTCGATCGACTGGACATACTGTGGAATCTGCGACTTGGCACTCAAATACGCCGTGTTGATATCACCGCAAAAAAACGGAGTCCGAGCTCGGTCGGCGTTGCTATCAACGATCTAAACGAGGAAATTCTGGCAACACGAGAGAACGTTCCCGTGAAGTCGATGCCGCGGCGTTTCCAGTTGCCGAGTGTAACAAGTCTGGCTTCGAAATGAATAATGAATCCGTGATCATCGGTCTTGAGTGCATATACCAACATGGTCCGCACCGTTTGAGCTCCGCTTGGCATCTTGCTATTGTATTTCTTTTCGGGCACGCATTACTCTTGATCGCGTCCATCTCTTCTTGCTCTGCCATTAGCCAAACCTCAGCGTACTTCGACCGCATTGCTTCTCGTATGTTCCTTGGAACCAGAAGGTGTCGGACATTTATCGCTCTCTCATTCTTACCTATAACTCGCTTGATCGGTTCGCTAATCGCACAAAGTCGTCGTACCGCGCTAGTACACGAATCTTTGACTACTTAAGGAGACCCGTTAGGCGCATCTTGGTGTCTATACCGACTTGATTCCTTTCAACTTCTGACGGTGTATCGTCACGAGCAGCAGGCTTTCCAATACCTTGGGGTACAATGATAGTCTCAGGCAAATCGACCGCTGGTTCCACCACACGCTCAAGGTTTGTGTCGATCGTCACTTCCGGCTCCTCACCTTGCCTCCCTCGGTCGAAGTGTCGGCCGAATGTTCACTTTGTTGCTCGTGGTGAACCACGGGTTGCTCATCATCGGTATAACCCTCCTCAAATTCATCATCGACGTGATCTAACTCAGATCCATGGTAACCAGAGACAGAGGCGTCATCATTGTATTGATCTTGACCATCGCCATCTCAACCTTGATCATCTTCGTCAGCGTACTCGTCCTCTTCATCATGAGCGTCATTCTCTTTGCTCGTCGCGTCGGCCTCATTCATTATAGTGTTGGGTTCAAAAAATAACCGTCGCATCGACGCCTTCACATACATCGGAAACGCTCGCATCACCCCATGCTCAGGACCAATGTTCCCGCACTGCTCAACGCAAACGCACAATTGTCATCATCGTCTTCGTCCTTCGGCGGCTCAGTGGTAAAAGGTAGACACTCTACACGATCACGCTCTGCTAGGTCAACGTGAAGGTCTCCGTACATGACTTCCTCACGTACGTGTACCTCGGCTACAAACTTTACCGTGTTCTCACTGATAATGTACACACGACATCCGACGGTGTCTTCCTTGTACCCGATCACAACACGCCACAATTGCGTTTGGATCATGATTTTGCTTCTACGACAGGAATGTGCACATACACGAGCCATCCAAATGAATGGATATGATGAATATCCGGGATCACAAAAAATGCGCTAAAATATAAATACATCGATCGCCTTTCAATTGACCTGGTTCTTGAGATACACTGCGTTCAGAAGCGCGTAGACTCAGAAGTAAACGAGTGAATCTCGATATTTTTATCGACACCTTCATCATTTCAACGAGAGTTTGGTGTGAGTGCTCACACGGGATCATGTGTGAGCTCTTGTGTCATGAAGAACTTAATATTCAGTGTTTCCACTCAAATTACAACACAAGAAGGCAATAAATCTATCCTTCTTGCTTAAACTTCCCAATTTATTAGTACTAACGTCTGAACCGTCACCAAACACTTTATGACACACTTCCCGACGTATCTCAGGCTGCTCCCAACTTCAGTAGTCCCAGATGGCTGTCACCCCTATCACTTAGATGCTCATTTAACGACCTTCCTGTATTACACTTGGTTTTAATGTAGGGCTGTTTGATAGATTGTTGTAAGGTTGCTGACGCATGTTCACAAAGGGGGAAATTAGAGTTAATTTGAGTATTGATAAGTCCTGTATCGACTTCAAACACTTTTTTACCTACTACTTCTTGGTTACTTCAGTGCTGGCTTCCATACTCGCTAGTTACTACTTAACCGACTGGAACACCATATACCCTTTCAATAACTGACCCACAGCTGTTTTCCATAATTGAAACGTCACTTCACCACACCATAGCCTTTCCCTGCTTAAACACTTTCCTGGCATGGTATATCCTGTATCCACGTAAATCTCCGGGTAAAAGATCAAACTCCATGATCTCGTCCGATCTAGTAAAATCAATCATAGTACCTCAAATGAATGAATTGTTGAGAATCTTATCAGTTTTGGGCTGGTCAGGTCGCTTATCAACATACGCAAAAAAGCAGGGCCAATATAGCTCGATCCAGATACAAAATTGGCGAGCGTCCTCTTTACCATATTCTCAGCGTCGCCAGTAAATTCCTAGATAGCGATCAAGCTGTCATATAAAGTTGAAAAAAAATCATCCATCGTCCTCGTAGACCTTCCCACACGATCTGCACATGAACAGTCATTGAACACCAGGGTTACCTCTTCTGTTGCACTTCGGACAGATGAGGCTGTTAAAAGGACCGCTTTTCGAGTGCAATGGGGAACGGACGATTATTGGTCATTGTTACTTTTCAGTGAAAGTGTGGTGGAGCGGCTGATCAAAGTTTTTGAAGCTTGATCAGGCGTTACCACGACGCCCGGACTGCCGACTAATGAAGGGGGTCCTCCGGTTGTCCTGTGACTACTTGTGTTTCTGCTCACCTTGTGTACCCGACGGCTTGGGCGTGGGTCGCTCTCTAGGTGGCGGGGTTGTAGACACTGCAATTCCTTGATGCAAGATTGGAGAAACTTGTAACGAATCGACCTATGTGCTGATCAGTTGTGATCAGGTATAATCAAGCTTGAATCAGGTGTGATCAGGCTTGATCAGGCACTAAAAGTTGATGATCAGGTATGATCAGGCTTGATCGGGCTTGATCAGGCGATAAAAGTCGATGATCAGGATCGCCGGTCGTTGATCAGGAAATGATCAAGGTCGGTGATCAATTTAGTCGATGCTGTACGAGTTGGCGCGATTTGCGATTTGCTGATCGCAGAGCGCGGCTGCAGATCGATGATCAGGGGATGATCAGCGAAGGGGGTACTTGATCAGGCAGCGGAAGTCTTTACCGCCCGATCACGGAGCCTCTGGAGTCTTAATCAGCTAACAGAATACCCAATATATATGTATTCTTAACCTAGACCTAGGAGGGAGGGGAAGCTCACTAAATCCACCTAGAGTTCCCCTGGGGCGCTTACAGCAGCCGAACTACTAGGGGCCAAACGTGAATCAATGGGGAAGAGGTGAGAGCGCACTGCTCGATCACGTTCCCAAAGACCAAAAAAACTTTTACGGAAGAACCGCTGGCACAGCGGGAGGAGTTGAACTTGAGTCCCCACGAACTCTACGTCTGCCGGTGGGCCAAAAAGTGTACTATGTGCTCCCGCCCAGGACGTAGAGGGGTGTATGCGAAAAAGGGAGGTGCTAAGTTGCCGTCCCTGTAAACGATCTGCCGGATCGTACGCAAAAGGAGAACTTTTTAGCAGTTATATCCTAAAATCGACCAATTACCTAATATCTTCCAATCGGAACTACCCATTCCAGCGTACTCCGTCGACCAGTCGACCTGACTTTTCTGTCGTCCGTTGTTGTCCGTTAGGTACGCGTACCTAGTCGTCCCTTCTCACGATACCCCGTCTATGTCCCGTCCATGTACACCACAGTTGTACACGCAACTGTACACACAGTAGTACACACAATCGTACACGCAATTACGCACCCGATTGTGCCCACAGTCACACCCATAATTATGCCCAAAATGGTACCAATTTTATGGCACACTTCATCACAAAAGCAGTTTGGGTAATAATTAACTGGTGACGAATACACCAAAATACATATATACATTTTGTTAGATTAAGTTTTAGGCTTAACTCTAATATAATCACTTCTGATTTTTATTCATAGTACAAGAGTACACATTAAGTGCGAATACGCCTGGAGTCTGGAACGTGGAGTTTTGTGGAGCTTGGATTTTTTTCGGTTACGTCACTCTGAGGAGATATAGATAGTGGAGCAAACGTGGAGAAATCAAGTTTGTTTTTCGTTTTATTACTGCTTTGCTACTATGCTTTGTCTCGTTTTGAAGTCGCACATAGTACACCTCTTGAAGTTGGAACCGGCGCACGTTGTGGAACAGGGAGAGTATGATTGATCTCGAACAGTATCGTCTTCTCCATCAGCTGCTCCCTCACAAGATGCATAATTACTATTAAAAACTTCATTCCTATATTTCCTCCTGTAATAATGACGGAAGATGTGGGTACATCTACCACTGTAACAACAATACGTGGGTCTAAATTTGAAACCTCCACTACTAAATTTGCACCGACATACCTTTGAAAATTAATACTGCAAATTGCGCTTCGGTTACTTTGACTCTCTTAAAATTTGAGGGGTCTTAGATTTGGCGTACAGCAAAGTAAAGCTGGTGATGTAACTGCAGAATGCACCAAATGGTAATATCAAACTCGGGGTGTGACAAGAAGTCTCCCGACACTTCGAAGGTTTGCGCTTAAGAAAGGAGCATGTTGCTCAGAATGCAGTTGACCCTTCTATTTGTCACCCGGAAACGGATAGTCCGCAGACAACATCTTCAACTACGTGCCCAACAACGAGAGTATTTCTTGTCAGGAACGTCCTGTGAATCTCGGAACTCTATCCCAGAAACGTTTTCTGGTATTTCGTGCAAACAGTATACCGTATCGACAAATATCACTACGGCGCAAACAGCGCGATAGTGATATTTGCCGACACTGCAATGATATGTAGAATCAGTCTACATAGACTTAAATACCACGTGTAAGAAGAAGATTCTCCCGACATTGATGCTTCAAAATAGGTATTCATAAATGATTTTTTATGTTTGATATCATCATCGCTGGGAGCACCGATGCAAATTTCGTCCATGTACAGCAGTAGACCATCATGCAATCGATATCGATGAGCACTTGTGCGAAGAACGCGCTAGCGCTGTACAGCAGCAGACCATCATGTAATCGATATCGATGCACACTTGCGGGAAGAACTGGAAGTTCTTTGCGTATCTTCTGGGATTGGTTGTTTAAATAAGTAATCAATACACGACCCCCTTCTTCTCCATCATATGCATTTTGTACTTGGTACATTATACAAAGCAGGTGCTATGTAACGAACTGTTCATCTTTTGAATGAATCCTTCTAAATTGATATATGTTCAATTTCTTTTAAAAAACGTAATCCTGGTAAAATTAAATTTGTACTTAGTGCATCTTAGTTAAATGATGTAATAAAACGATTACTTGATCTGTTTCGATTACGGACGGTCTCGTCTCGTGATACTCCTACGTGATGGACACAAGGGACTTGCTACAACGTATAATCTTTCCAGTTTGCATTGAACTGTGAAGTTATATTTTCCGAAGAATGAAAACCATTCTGCTATTGCTAGGAATATGTGCTACACTAGTAGCCGTGACGAAGAGGAATAATTAGTATAAACTACAAACGTTATATCTCCTAGAGTATAGATCCAAACTTTCGCCAGTGCATACTTCAAGACAAGTTTCCTTTTCATACTGCGTTCAGCTTGACGCAGCCGACGCGTTTTGTAACATATCACGCGATCATAATGAATATGATCGAGTTGAATCAGCGCAGAGCCGATTTCAGAATGGCTCACCTAATAAACGACATGAACCTGTGCAGTTATTATTAGCACCAGTCCTTTAGTCATTTTTGCTTGTCTCGATCAAAACCTCCTCGAGATTGGGTTTCCGATGCTATCCAACGTCCTTCCTAATCAATGGTAAGAGAGGTCGCATTTAACTTCATACGTAAATGAGTGTTTATTCACATACGTGGATAACCCAAAAACTTGAAAAATTATTTTACGGTTTTTGGCAGCGGAGCATCCTAATATTTTTTGGCCAGGGAAATCTCCGTTCTTGCCTTAAAAGCGGCCAAGAACTGGTGCACCAAAGATACGTTTGTTTACGTCTCGTAGAGCTGCTTAAAGCAGTTGGTATAGAAGCCCTCTATGCATTTTTACGTCGCATTTTCCATTTTCACTCTTACTGGGATTACTATTTCATTAAAGTAGCTCAGTGCAATTCCCGCACCGGGCGTACAGATGTGTCACACCTCTGCTAAAAGTTGGAAGGCGTGTTTCAACCCCTGTCGCATTTACAAGCCACTCCTCTCAGCTTGCTACCGCCGTGTAATATATACATCATTCTCACGCATTAGGATTTGATAAATTACCCAACAGCGTCCTGTGGACTTATTTACGTAGGAGGTGGAGCTAGTGTGCGCTCCCACTCATGACCTGCCTTTTGACGAGTTTCAAAGAACTCGTCGATAGCTTTAGCCTCGCCACGCAGTGAAAATACCTTTACCGCGTGTCGCAATACTTCCTAAGTCGATCCCATGTCGAGTCTATTCGTGTTTTGGAAGTTCGTATGGAACGTCTTCTCAGAACACGTCAGCGTGCTACCTCACTAACACATCCAAAAAAGGGATATCATTTTAAGTGACTCCCTGCTTTGCGCTTAAAAAAACGCTCAACTTTGTTTTTTGTATCACTCGTTCCCGTAGTAACGTGGAGGTTTGCTTGTTAATATTCAAAGTTTCATAATCCGCAACTGCAACAGGACTGATCGTGTTACTGGCTTACACTGTATTTGTGCGAGGAAGCGCGCAATACAATTAGGGCAGGATTAGTTGGTAACAGCTAATCCTATAATAAAAGTAAATATATTAATATTCACTTATGACTAAGAACGCAAAATTAAGAGTGTTTATTTTATGGGTGGTTTAGAGGCTAATAGTATAGTAACTAACTAATTAATATAATAATATCAAGTCTTTAACTAGCTGTACTATTAGTTAACCTGCAAGATTCGGTATTTATACCGAATCGACTTTTCCTTCTTAGATTATAATAACTTATAATCTCTTATTTAAATTTCAGACAACGCGTCTGAAATTAAACTGTGATATTCTAACTTGAATATCAATTATGTAATGGCACCCCATTACATCACCCCCCACTTAAGGTGGTTGGCCAATAATAATTCTTATTTTGGCCAATCATGGGTGGCACTTCTTGGTCGGAATTTCTCATTCACCAAATGATTGACCATCGACTCGATGGTCAAAGCACACGCCGGCGGCGCTCTAAAGAGCGCTGCTGAAAACAATGAAAGAGCTTCTTCCTCCGCCTCAGCACTAGGTGCTGAGGTGTTGAGTGACAACAGTGACGCTGCATTAGCAGCGTCAACTACGCAAATGTCGGAAGACGTACCGTCTTCGACCACATATGCTGCTAAGGCGGCATCTGGCAAGGAACAGGGAGATGTTGCTAATGCAACATCTCGCACGATGGCAACTTCCGAATGGCGTGTTGCCAAGAGGTCCATGTTCGGGAGTTCTGACTCCGAACAAAGTGATGAGGATACAGCTGTCCCCACTAAAGGATCTAGCGAGTCGAAACTCGCTAGGTCCTCATCGCCTAACAGCGATGACGACTCTGGTGTCGCTGTCAGCTATGACAGAGACAATGATTATCACAGGTGGTTGCGGGAACGCAGAGCCCCACCTGGACCAAGTACTTCTCCACGTCGGGGTGATTTAACCCCGGCGAGTGGTGTTGAAGCAGGCGATGCTCCGCCTGCTAAAAGGGCTCGAACAGAAGCGGCGGCTGCCGCTTCTAAAGCGTATCGTCGTACGGAACCACATGTTCCGTACAAAGTGGGGTTTTGGACCCCTGGCTGGGCTATTGCCCCCAACAGTGGCGGTCACCGTAAACGGGACTACCAGTATGCGTTGTTCGATATCAACGTGCTGGATGACTGCGAAGACATCCAGTCACTTCGATTCGATCGAAGTACAGACGATAGACGTCTGTACTTTATTGACCTCTTTTTCCAGGTTCGATATTATTCGACCCGGAAAGGGTCAAGGAAGAACAGGGACGATAAAGACGCCCTGACTCAGAGTTGGAATGCTTTTGTTGACAGCTACAACAAAAGCCCAGATGATTACGTGAATAAAGTTCACGTAATGCACGAGCGCTTTTTAAAACACTCACGAACAGGCAAAATGGAATACATCCATTTTGCTTGCATCAAAGAAGGGTTAAGGTGTGGTGTCCCTTCTCACCTCTTTTGCCCGCGGTGTACGCAGGGCGCTCCTCGTCTGTCAGGGGAGTAGTTGCGGGGGTACGGTGGCTTTTCCGTACCCGCCGAAATTCAGGGTTTAATTGATACCCTGAGTGCATCAACACCTACTGTTGATGCTACTTCGCATTATGAGTTTGAGACTTCTTCTCAAACTCAGTCAAAAGGTCTGGGGCGTCGGCCCTCAGAACCTCAATCGGCTCCCAAGAGTCGAACTCTTGGGGATATCCCAGCCAGCGTACCAAGTACTCGGTACGCTGCCCCTTCTTCGAAGGCACCGAGCGCTTCGAGATCAAGCGCTCGAGGATATATCGCTTGTTCCCCTGATTATCAATCAGGGGCGGCGGAGGTTGAGAATTCCCTCGCCGTTGTTGTTGCGGAGCATGGTTCTTCGCTCCGCAAGCTCGAGGAGGGTTATTCCACCTTGAGCAGCGATATGTCTCACTGTGTGAAGACATATCGGTCTCTTCGCGAGGATGTCCGCGACATCCTCGGAGCGCACACTGCCCTCCAGCAGAAGAATGATCTTCTGTAAATCGAGCTTTCCCGCTGTAAGGAAGAGCTCGATCGGCAAAAGGCTGATCTTGAGCAGTCGAAGGCGGAGGTAACGACTCTCCGCTCTGCTCACCAACGAATGGAGGCCGATTACAAGTCTCTCTTGGGAGACTTGGAGAAGCACGGTATCTTCCGTGGTTCTGCGTCTCGTCGTAAGACGAAGACGAGTGATACGGCTTGAGCCGCCCAACATAGAATGTTGGGTGAAGCCGCATTGCTGTGGGAATGTCTAAGGTATAGGCATTCCCCCAAATCTCTTGGACCTTGAAGGTTACAATGTACTTAGGAAGCAACTTCCGTGTAGGGAAGTTGCTTATTGCATGGGTAGGCAAATTAGTAGTACTTAATAATACTAATTCACCTTTAAGAAAGAAGTTTTGTTCTTCCTTCCTAGTTTATCTGCATTTTGCTTCTGCTTATCAAAGCAGAGGCAAGTGCATCCGTTACATAGCGTATTACAGCTTGTCGCTGTAATACGAATTCATCTACTGCTTTATCAGCAGTAGGTGCATTGTCCTCGTTGTCTGCAGCCATTGCTGCAGACACATATTCATCGTATGCAGCTTCAGTTTTAATTGAAGCTGCTTCCGCTTCTACTGTATTTTCAGTAGAAGGGCCATCGTTTTGTTCACAAGTTGCAGTCGCAACTTGCGCATTGACTCGCTCAAAATTTGAGCGGGTCCCTCCCCCACTTAGATTTGGCGTACCGCCAAGTATAGCTGGGGTTCGTGGATGCCTTAAGGCATTCACGTAGAACAGTGTATGCTTAGTTGAAGCATGCACCGAATTGTTAATCGCAAATTCAGTGAGTGACAGGTAGTCACTCCACTGTTCAAAGGCATGTGCGTATGATCGCAACATGTCTCCGAGAACGCGGTTAACCCGTTCCGTCTGCCCATCCGTTTCCGGATAGTCCGCAGTTGACATCTTCAACTGGGTTCCCAACAATGAGAACGTTTCTTGCCAGAAACGTCCTGTAAATCTCGGATCTCTATCCGAGACAATGTCTTCCGGCATTCCGTGCAAACGGAATACCGTATTAACGAATATCCGCGCTGTTTGAGCGGCGGTTACGTTCGCTGATACTGCAGTAAGATGTACCATCTTACTGAAACGGTCTACAAAGACCACTATTCCAGTCTTCCGACTATTGTCGATTGGAAGACCGAATACGAAGTCCATTGAAATGGACTTCCAACACTCTGTCGGAACCGGCAGAGATTGCAGCGGATACTGTGCAGACTGCGCAGGCTTAACGCGCTGGCAAATCTCGCAAGCGCGTACGTATTTTCGTACCCACTTGTACTGGTTTCGCCAGTAAATGTCACGTGCGAGAGAAGCGTATGTCTTCTCTCGACCTTGATGCCCCGAAATCGGTGCATCATGATACTCAAACATAATTTGATGTTTGAGATCATCGTCGTTCCAAACGACGATGCGACTTTCATCTTTTTTGGTCTGTGCTGTAGAGAAGCAGACCATCGTGCAGTCGATACAGATTCACTCAAGCGCGGAGGAACTCTGGGAGTTCGTCGCGTTTCTCACTTGATTGATTACGTAAGTAATCAATCAACAGACGTGTCTCCTCGTCTGTCTAGTACGCCTCGCGTACTTGTCGTATAATTGACGACGACAAGGCAGTGCAACGGATCGCGTTTGCACTGGCCCCTTCGGTTACGTACGGTTTCATCTCGTAATCGGGCCTTCGTGATAGCGCATCTGCTATCACGTTCAACTTTCCGGGTTTGTACTCAACCGTAAAGTTTTACTCAGCAAAGAATGACAGCCATCGAGCCATTCTTTGAGAAATGTGTGGTGAATTCACGGCCGTGCGTAGCGACGCATGGTCCGTGTAAACCACAAACGGTCTATCTCCCAATAGATAGATCCGAAACTTATCCAGTGCGTACTTCATGGCAAGGAGTTCCTTGTCATGCACTGGATAGTTGCGCTCGGCTGGGCGCAACTGACGCGATTGATAGCAGATTACGCGATCACGATCATCGTGATCACGCTGCATCAAAGCACAGCCAATAGCGAAATCGCTCGCGTCGCAAACGACGTGGAACGGACGCTCGTTATCGGCTATAGCCAAGACAGGCGCTTCAGTCAAGCTTTGCTTGACTGCATCAAAAGCATCTTGACATTGGGTATCCCAATGCCATTCGACATCTTTCTTAAGTAATTGAGAAACAGGTCGTATCAACCCAGCATAGTTGCACGAATACTTGTGCAAATATGTTGCCAATCCAAGGAAATTTCGAAGTTCCTTAACGTCGTTTGGCGTAGGCCATTCAACGATTACCCTGATCTTTTTCTGGATCAGGACGAACCCCGTTCTTGCCCACAAAGCATCCAAGAACGGGTATCTCAGGTGCACCAAAGGTGCACTTCTTTAGATTTGCATAGAGCTTATGCTTACGCATAAGCTCTACCACTCGACGTAGATGCTCCCTATGGACATCTACATCGCTTTTATCGTGTTCACCCTTACTATGGATGAACACGTCATCGAAATAACTCGGTGCGAATTCTCGCACCGGGCGTAATAGATGCGTTACGCATCTGTTAAACGTAGCAGGGGCATTTCGAAGCCCCTGTGGCATAACAAGCCACTCCCAAAGCATGCCGCTTAGGGTGCTTACTGCCGTGAGAGGGATATCCTTCTCACGCATTAGGATTTGATAAAATCCATCTCTTAGATCGAGAGCACTAAAGATGGTGCTCCCGCACATGCCATCTATGATGACATCCTTCCGCGGTATCAGTGTCTGTGCCGGTACCGTCGCTGCGTTCAGATTGTTGTAAGCGTGAACGATTCTCCACCCACCTGTGGACTTCTTCACACAAAAGGTGGGGGTAGAGTGCGGTGAGGTAGACTCCCGCACTTGGCCTGATTTACGACGAGCTTCGAAGAACTCGTCGATCGCTTTTACCTGATCACGCGGCAACGGCCATTGCCGCGTAACACAATACTTCGTGCCTGGCACGAGGTCAATCTCATGACGAGTTCTCTTATCCTTAGGGAGCTCGCTAGGTACTTCTTCTGGGAATACGTCAGCGTATTCTCGAAGTACCTCATAAAATGGGGAGGTCGCTTTAAGCGACTCCCAGCTCTGTGCTTCAAAGCGCTGAACTCTCGTTTGATCATTGGGAACCTCTTTCCCAATGTTTTCCACTTGTAATGTGGATATTCGTTCACGAATATCCACTACATCATCTGTTGCAACGATGATACAGATCTGTTCGATCTGACCATCGTGCAATTTTCTCATAAACTTCTTCCAGCTTAGCGCTGGAAGAGCCATCACCTCCGGACCTTCTTTCAGAGGGTGTTCCATCAACAGAGACTGGGTAGCTAATCCGGTCTCCGTTTGCGTCAAGACGTTGATCGTCTCGACGGAACTGCCCATGCAATCAGACGCACTCGTCTGATTGACTGCTACACGGTGATTACGATTCCCCGTGTGCGAATACTCATCATCATGGTGGCCACTGCCTACCATGGAATTTTGGCGATTAGATGTGCTCGTCTGATCGGCCGCCTTTTCTGCGACTCGGTGGTCTTTATCACCCGTGCGCATGGCTAACGCAACGTGGTGGGCACTGGCCACCACGGAGTTTTTCTCACGATTGCACTCGATCGTGAGTTCACTCTCATCAACACGGAATTCATTCGTCGTGTTGGAACCTTCGGTCGCACAGTGGGTGTTTCCCACTGTGGATACATTTTCATTCTCACGGTGGGTGTTTCCCACCGTGGATATAACTTCATTCTCATGGTGGTCTTTATCACCCATGAAATTTTTCTCTCCAACACGCAACGAATCTTCTGTTGCGTGTGGTAGTCCCTCTAGACTCTCACCAGCGGAGGTACCTTCCGCTGATCGTGTCAGAACAGACATGGTGGTGCCATCGCTATCCACCAGACTGTCTGACGCTGCGGTTGTATCCTCTGATACAGCCGGATTACACACAGGGTGATCAGATCCTGTGCGTCCGCCGCTGTAGCCGGTGCGTATACGCACGATGCGGCTAGCTCACAGAGGAAGGCTTTCCTTAAAGCAGCGCTCGCCGCTACTTAGCCGATACGCCCTTATTAAGGGCTTAGTAGGAGAGAGCTCTACTACTCGGGGCCAAGATTCCCGGGTTAGTTTACTATAGCCTGTACTAGTGCCTTAACGGCAAGGCTCCCTTAAAAAGGGTGTAGCTAAGGGGAGGGCTCCCCTTACGCTACGGTACTCACTACACGCACGACCGGTCGAGGTCGTGCGTCTGTACTACGGAGTGGAAAGTAAACTGAATATATTTAATATGTAATTATTTAAACTAATATAAACTATATGTAACACTAAGTAGAATATTACTAATTCGTACCTAGCTAAAATGTAGTGTACACATCTGTGTACTGACACGTGGATGGCTGACACACCACCACACCAAGGGCCCTTGCCCTGATTGGTTAAAATAACCAAAGGTTCGAAACCTTTCAACCCGGCCAACACTGGCCTCAACCGTGGTGTACTCATGTACACCAACACTCAGTGTTAACCGAATGTAACCCCGTTATATCATCCCCCATCAAGACCATTTCTTACGCAATAAACAAAATTTTGTTGGAGAACTCCAACGCCAGTACCTCTGGCTGTCCATTGTACACCCCCAGCGGTGCTATGGACGCAAACTATTCCGACGGCTCGGAAGTGGACGCCCTTGGGGAGCTCTCCCCAACGGCTGGCCATGTTGATAGCGCCGAACGGCGCTATCAGTCATCCAACCCATTCCCCACACGTGGGGAGAACGCACTAACTCGTGCGCCACCGTTACCCGATAGGGGTGATACCTCCAGGTTGCCACAGGCAACCACCACCAATGAACCGTCCTTGGTTCAAGAGGCCCGACGTTCCGGACGGGCACGTAAGGGACCTCGCGACCCTCAAAAGAGGGCTAAGAACGCGGTCAAGAGAGGCTTAGCCTCTTATACCCCTGGACCAGCGGCTATACTCTCGCGTGAAATTGCGCATCGTAACCAACTACGGGCCCGAATACTAACGCCCAAACATTATTCCGTTAAGGCCTACCGGGCGCGCCTCGGGAAACAGGCGCGCGGTGCCCTCGTGGATGCTCTCCGCGAGATTCCCCTTGTTCTCCTGAGGGATGAAAGCGTCGAAGACGCAGAACTGGCGTTCCGCGCCTGGGCGGAAAGGGAGAAACACCTCCCCAGTTTCGATGCGCTGTACAACAGCTTTTCCGAACACGACGTTCGGGTAGAGAGAGCGCTACGCTTGGCCTATGCTCAGGCCAAAGCGCAAGGGCAATTGCCTGCCTCCTATTATACGCGCTCTGCTCTCTATGTGGTGCCGGAGAGCCTTGGAAGCACAGCACCTGCCTCCGGCGAACTCCCAGCTATTGGGAGTGAAGGGGCTTCTTCAGCCCCTTTGGTCGTTGACTCTCAGTGGGATTCTCCCGCTCGAAAGCGTCAACGACGTCACGGCAATCCTGCTGCAGGGGAGTCTCGTACTCCCACGAGTTCTGGGAATGTGGATACCCTTTCCACTTCACCAGGTACTGGGTCTCACCCCGGTGATGGCGTCGTGCCATCAGGCGTTCCACATGATAATGTGGCGTACCCTCCGTATCGAGCACTGGAGGAGGGGGTCGCGCTATTGCGGCGTGACTTCCACGAGCGCTGTGATCGGCACAGCCTTCGCATCCAAGATGCTCAGGAAGAACTCCGCAACGAGGCGAGTGCGAATGAACGCCTCGAGGAGCGGCTTGCTTCTCTCGAAACTCTCGTTGCGGAGCTTCAGGGTCGTATATCAACCCTGTCGGAGATGTTCCGACCTGTTGCGCCTTTCGGCTATCCGGTTTCTCACCCTCCTCCGCGAGGTGACCCGCCTCCGGGTTCTGGTATGGCTTAAGCATACCCACATAAAAGGTTGGATGCGTACGCATCGCCTTCGGGATGTCTAAGGTGTACGACAAGCCCTTTCGGGCTAACACCTTAAAGGACCCCACAAACCTGGGGAGCAGTTTATTGCGCAACACATTTGAAACTGCATGTGTAGGAAGATTTTTAGCGTTTAATAAAACACTTTCTCCTACTCTGTATAACTTTTTGTTACGCCGTCCCTTTCGGTCAGCTTTCTCCTTCTGCTTGTCTTGGCTTTCCGCCATGGCATCGCAGACGTGTCGTAAGACACTAAGGCGCGTCGATAAAAACTTATCGATGTGCTTTCGCACAGATACAGGGATGACATCGGGGAATCCTCCCCCCTCAAGCCCTGGGCCACGCACACGTGGCGTCAACGGAACCCTCGGATTCACCAATCCGTTTACGTAAAACGGGGTAAACCCCGTAGATGCATGTAACGAATTGTTGATAGCAAATTCAACCATCGGAAGCATCTCACTCCAACTCTTTGGAGAATCCGGACATAAACTACGGAGAATATCCTCCACAACGCGATTAACGCGTTCCGTCTGACCGTCCGTCTGCGGATGATCCGCAGTGGACATGAGGAGCTTGGTGCCTAGCACCTTAAACAACGCTCCACAGAACTGTCCCGTAAAACGGGGATCCCGATCCGACACCACGGAATCGGGTAGACCATGTTGTCGAAAGACACGGTCTAGGAACACTTTTGCTGTTCCTTGTCCATCTATAGACTCTGGCACCGCCGCCAGGTGAGCCATCTTGCTCAAACGGTCTACAAAGACCAATATGCCGGTGTTCCCGGCCTTATCATTCGGAAAACCGAAGATAAAATCCATGCTAATGGATTTCCAACACTCCGTTGGAACCGATAAGCTCGCCAATGCGCAGCTGAACTTGCAGAGGGTTTAACCCTCTGACACGTCTCACAGGTGCGTATATACGCACCGACCCACTTATACATATTGGGCCACCAATACAAAGCGCTTAAAGCGCTGTAGGTCTTATCCCGACCTAAATGAACCCCGGTAGGGGCGTCATGTGCCTCAAAGAAGACTCTATACTTCAGTTCCTCATCATGAGGAACAACCACCCGCGGAGTGTCCTCCGCGCTCGTGCTATAATATAGAAAACCGTCACAGTACCTGTAACGGTGTAAATGAGCTCTAGTTCGACTTGACAGGGTTGGCTCAGACGATCCAAGACCCTTTTCACCTAACGCGCGGATAAGCGCCGTACATTGAGGGTCTTTCGCATACGCCTGGCGTATGAGATCTACCACAGACGTGGTGACGAATGTCGCGTGAGCGAGCTCGTAATCGGGACGACGCGATAACGCGTCCGCAAGCACGTTCTGCTTGCCAGGTTTATACTTAACCTCAAAGTTGTACTCCGCAAAGAAGGAGAGCCAACGGGCCATCCGTTGCGAGAGATGAGGCGACTTTGTCGCTGTCCGTAAGTACGCGTGGTCAGTATAAACCACGAACGGCTTTGAGCCGAGTAGGTGAACCCTAACTTTGACAAGAGCATACTTAATTGCAAGTAGCTACTTGTCATGAACGGGATAATTACGTTCTGCAGCTTTAAGCTGCCTCGACTCAAACGCAATTACGCGTTCCCTTCCTGCATCGTCTTCTTGTAACAAAGCACATCCGATTGCGAAATCGGAGGCGTCGCAGACAACACTAAATGGTTTCCCAGAGTCTGGGAGAGCAAGAACGGGAACTTTTAACAAGATCCCCTTAACCGCTTCAAAAGCGTTTTGGTGTTCGGTTTCCCAACACCAATCAACATCCTTCTTAAGAAGGTCGGTCAATGGCTTCGCCATTTCAGCGTAGTTCTCGCTGTACTTGTGGAGATAGTTGGCTAATCCTAGCCACTTCCGTAAATCTCTAAGATTTACAGGCGAAGGCCACTCCACAATGGCTTTCACCTTCGCGGGATCCGCCCGCACTCCATCCTTACCGATGAAGCATCCGAGGAAAGGAATTTCCTCAGCACCAAATATACACTTGGATGCGTTTGCATATAACTTATGCTCTCGCATACATTCAAGCACTGCTCGAAGGTGTATCAGATGCGTCTGAACGTCAGACGAGTCGCCTTCCGCACGACTATGGACGAATATGTCGTCGAAGTACGTCTGAGCGTACTTCCTATGAGGGCGGAAGAGTTGAGTCACCAAGCGATTGAAAGTCGCTGGTGAATTTGAAAGCCCTTGTGGCATAACAAGCCACTCCCACAGCATGCCACTAGGCGTGCTAACCGCCGTCAGTGGAATATCGGACGCTCGCATGAGCACCTGATAATACCCGTCCACCATATCTAAGGCACTGTACACAGTACAGCCCGCCATATTGTTCTGGAGGACATCCTTCCGAGGAATCGGAGTCTGCATGGGTACAGTAGCTGCGTTCAGCTTGTTATATGCATGCACAATGCGCCACTTTCCGTTCGGTTTACGAACACAAAAAGTGGGAGATGAGTGGGGAGACTTACTCTCCCGTACCATCCCTGCCTCTTCTCTCCCCTTGAAGAATGCGTCGATGACGTAGCATTGTTCCTTGGGGAGAGGGCCACTGCCTAGTGACGCATTATTTGGTTCCGGGAACCAAATCAATTTCATGTCGGACTCCCCGATCCGGTGGTAACCCCATCGGTGGGTTGTCACTAATGACATCTCCGAATTCCTTCAATAAGGAATGGTAAGGGTCCTCAGGATCCGCGAGGATCTTGAGGCCGCTTCGGGCATTTAATGCCTGTTTGGTTTTCACCAAAACTGACTCGTCCATCGTGGATGAGGAGTTCAACTCCTCTTCCGGACGCAACACGACGACCTCGTCGATTTCATCTGCTTTCAAAGCAGTCTCAAACTCGTTGAAGGACATCTCCTCCAACGACAACAGTTCGCCTACCCCAGGCAACCGTTCCAGGCTTACGCCTTCTGTGACAACACCTGTCACACTATTCAGCATCCTGTAGGACTGCTGACTACTGGCCTCGGGACTCATCCCTAGACCCAGATGGGGGGAGTCAATTGACCCATATACTGGAAGCGCCACGCGCCTATCCACAGAGGTATCTACCTCTACCACTGGAGTTACCACAGGTAACTCACCAGTCTCGCCTATAACCGCGTAATCGGAATCATTTCCGACGTGCGAAAGAGACGAACTCCGGGTCTCTTCGCTTGGAAGCGCCTCGCGCTTCACCACAGGGGTCTCTACCCCTACCACTGGAGTTACCACAGGTAACTCACCAGTCTCGCCTATAACGGCGTGGTCGGAATCATTTCCGACGTGCAAAAGAGACGAACTACGGGTCTCTTCGCGTGGAAGCGCCTCGCGCTTAACCACAGGGGTCTCTACCCCTACCACTGGAGTTACCACAGGTAACTCACCAGTATCGCCGTTCACGGCGTGGGGATTAACCGCCGAATCCCCCTCGTTAAGGAACTCTTCCTTAACGCCATTGGGAATGATCATTTCAGACACCCCAATCTCTGGCATCTCACGCCAGAATCGCTTTTGCGATCGAGCAAAGGTGGGTTCATGACTCGCCAATGCTTCACCCGACCGCGGGTGCGTTGAGCCAATGGACTTAGACCTCCAGTCTATCCATGGCTCGTGGCGTTCCAGCCACTTCATGCCCAGAATGAGGTCATACCTCGAGTCCAAATCCAGGACTAGGCAACGTTCTAAGCTGTCGAAGTCTGCAAACTTCAGCTTAAGGTCAATCGAGACCTTGGGTACAGAAACCTGTACGCCCGTCGCAAGACGGACCGTGACAACGTCACGAGAACGTGCCTCTAGGGCCTTGGCATACAGCCGACTCTTCACAACAGAAGCCCGTCTAACATAATTGTCAGACGCTCCAGAGTCTATCAAGACTCTCCCAGGCTTATCAAAGCCTTTCACGTCCGCAAGGACTACCAGCAAACCTGGCTGGTACACCAACTCGGTGCTAGAAAGCACCGCTTCCCTCGGGGCTTTGTGCTGTCGTCCCCTACCCTGGGGCTTAACAGCACTGAGGGGTCCCCCAGTAGGGCGCCCCGCACTTACTGGGAGCCGTCGTTTCCCGACGGCTTGGACAAGGGCTTTTTCCCCACTTTTAGTCCCTTGTAGCGAGTGTTTCGCTGGGGATTTTTCGGACATCTGTTCCGCAGATGATCCATGCTCCCACACAGGAAGCATCTCAGCGGCCCACGCCGCTGCAGCATAGACAAGAGCTCTGTCTCGAAGCTCTGTGAAAAAGAGTCCGAATGACTCTTAGCGGGAGGTTTCTCCTCCGCTTCGACCTGACTCAGGTCCATGGGTTCGGGACCCACCTTAGAGGAACGGAAGTTCCTCTCGGCGTTGAACGCCATCTTGAATGCCTCTTCCAGGGATTCGGGTCGGCATCGGAACAATTCCGAACGTGCTGGCCCTTCTCTCAGGCCTCCCATGAAGAAGGGGATGGACACATCGTCCGAATACGCTTTCGTGTACATCCCTGCCAACAGGGTATTAAGCTCCTGGATATAAACCTCCAGGACCTTAGTGCCTTGAAGGCACCTCAAGAACGCCAGTTGATTCTGGAAAACCAGATCAGGCGTTGCGTACATGTCCATAAGCTTCTGCTTAAGGACCTTCCATGTTGGAAACACGTCCTTGACTGATTCCGAGCATGTAAACGCCCATGTACGGGCTTTGCCCGTAAGATGGGTCAATGCAAATCCCACTTGCAAGTGATCAGCGGTCATGTTCGCTGTGGCGAAGGCCGTTTCGACCTCTCGCAACCAAACATAAAGGTTGTCACCCTTCTCTCCGGTGAACTCCTTTATCTTAAACGATAATGGAGGGCGCACCCCCGTGGAATAACCTCCACCACAACTCGCCTCATGAGCGATGAGGGCATTCACCCTTGCCTTTACGGCCTCAAGGCCCTGCTCCACTAGGAGCTTCATACCTTCTTCCCCCGTTAAGGGTAACAGCCTTTTAAAGGCTTCCTGTTGGACGAGGGTCAAACTATCCCAATCGTCCTGATTCACCCTTTGCAGAGGATGTCTAGTCTACCAACACAGGTGTTGGATTGACTACAAGTGCTACCAGATGTAGCCGGTGCGTATACGCACGGTGCGGCTAGCGCACAGAGGAAGGCTTTCCTTAAAGCAGCGTTCGCCGCTACTTAGCCGATACGCCCTTATTAAGGGCTTAGTAGGAGAGAGCTCTCCTACTCGGGGCCAAGATTCCCGGGTTAGTTTACTATAGCCTTTGCTAGTGACTTAACGGCAAGGATCCCTTACAAAGGGTGTAGCTAAGGGGAGGGCTCCCCTTACACTACGGCACTCACTACACGCACGACCGGTCGAGGTCGTGCGTCTGTATGAAAGAGTGAAATGGAAGCTGAATATATTTAATATGTAATTATTTAAACTAATATAAACTATATGTAACACTAAGTAGAATATTACTAATTCGTACCTAGCTAAAATGTAGTGTACACATCTGTGTACTGTCACGTGGATGGCTGACACACCACCACACCAAGGGCCCTTGCCCTGATTGGTTAAAATAACCAAAGGTTCGAAACCTTTCAACCCGGCCAATACTGGCCTCAACCGTGGTGTACTCATGTACACCAACACTCAGTGTTACCCGAATGTAACCCCGTTACAGCCGCAGTCGATCGATAGGTTAACCCAGTCGATCGAAGGTTTAAACTTGGAATCCCATGGATGTCCAAGT
>CM047590.1:501724-560314 GCA_026184515.1 Peronosclerospora sorghi
GGGTGCTTACTGCCGTGAGAGGGATATCCTTCTCACGCATTAGGATTTGATAAAATCCATCTCTTAGATCGAGAGCACTAAAGATGGTGCTCCCGCACATGCCATCTATGATGACATCCTTCCGCGGTATCAGTGTCTGTGCCGGTACCGTCGCTGCGTTCAGATTGTTGTAAGCGTGAACGATTCTCCACCCACCTGTGGACTTCTTCACACAAAAGGTGGGGGTAGAGTGCGGTGAGGTAGACTCCCGCACTTGGCCTGATTTACGACGAGCTTCGAAGAACTCGTCGATCGCTTTTACCTGATCACGCGGCAACGGCCATTGCCGCGTAACACAATACTTCGTGCCTGGCACGAGGTCAATCTCATGACGAGTTCTCTTATCCTTAGGGAGCTCGCTAGGTACTTCTTCTGGGAATACGTCAGCGTATTCTCGAAGTACCTCATAAAATGGGGAGGTCGCTTTAAGCGACTCCCAGCTCTGTGCTTCAAAGCGCTGAACTCTCGTTTGATCATTGGGAACCTCTTTCCCAATGTTTTCCACTTGTAATGTGGATATTCGTTCACGAATATCCACTACATCATCTGTTGCAACGATGATACAGATCTGTTCGATCTGACCATCGTGCAATTTTCTCATAAACTTCTTCCAGCTTAGCGCTGGAAGAGCCATCACCTCCGGACCTTCTTTCAGAGGGTGTTCCATCAACAGAGACTGGGTAGCTAATCCGGTCTCCGTTTGCGTCAAGACGTTGATCGTCTCGACGGAACTGCCCATGCAATCAGACGCACTCGTCTGATTGACTGCTACACGGTGATTACGATTCCCCGTGTGCGAATACTCATCATCATGGTGGCCACTGCCTACCATGGAATTTTGGCGATTAGATGTGCTCGTCTGATCGGCCGCCTTTTCTGCGACTCGGTGGTCTTTATCACCCGTGCGCATGGCTAACGCAACGTGGTGGGCACTGGCCACCACGGAGTTTTTCTCACGATTGCACTCGATCGTGAGTTCACTCTCATCAACACGGAATTCATTCGTCGTGTTGGAACCTTCGGTCGCACAGTGGGTGTTTCCCACTGTGGATACATTTTCATTCTCACGGTGGGTGTTTCCCACCGTGGATATAACTTCATTCTCATGGTGGTCTTTATCACCCATGAAATTTTTCTCTCCAACACGCAACGAATCTTCTGTTGCGTGTGGTAGTCCCTCTAGACTCTCACCAGCGGAGGTACCTTCCGCTGATCGTGTCAGAACAGACATGGTGGTGCCATCGCTATCCACCAGACTGTCTGACGCTGCGGTTGTATCCTCTGATACAGCCGGATTACACACAGGGTGATCAGATCCTGTGCGTCCGCCGCTGTAGCCGGTGCGTATACGCACGATGCGGCTAGCTCACAGAGGAAGGCTTTCCTTAAAGCAGCGCTCGCCGCTACTTAGCCGATACGCCCTTATTAAGGGCTTAGTAGGAGAGAGCTCTACTACTCGGGGCCAAGATTCCCGGGTTAGTTTACTATAGCCTGTACTAGTGCCTTAACGGCAAGGCTCCCTTAAAAAGGGTGTAGCTAAGGGGAGGGCTCCCCTTACGCTACGGTACTCACTACACGCACGACCGGTCGAGGTCGTGCGTCTGTACTACGGAGTGGAAAGTAAACTGAATATATTTAATATGTAATTATTTAAACTAATATAAACTATATGTAACACTAAGTAGAATATTACTAATTCGTACCTAGCTAAAATGTAGTGTACACATCTGTGTACTGACACGTGGATGGCTGACACACCACCACACCAAGGGCCCTTGCCCTGATTGGTTAAAATAACCAAAGGTTCGAAACCTTTCAACCCGGCCAACACTGGCCTCAACCGTGGTGTACTCATGTACACCAACACTCAGTGTTAACCGAATGTAACCCCGTTATATCATCCCCCATCAAGACCATTTCTTACGCAATAAACAAAATTTTGTTGGAGAACTCCAACGCCAGTACCTCTGGCTGTCCATTGTACACCCCCAGCGGTGCTATGGACGCAAACTATTCCGACGGCTCGGAAGTGGACGCCCTTGGGGAGCTCTCCCCAACGGCTGGCCATGTTGATAGCGCCGAACGGCGCTATCAGTCATCCAACCCATTCCCCACACGTGGGGAGAACGCACTAACTCGTGCGCCACCGTTACCCGATAGGGGTGATACCTCCAGGTTGCCACAGGCAACCACCACCAATGAACCGTCCTTGGTTCAAGAGGCCCGACGTTCCGGACGGGCACGTAAGGGACCTCGCGACCCTCAAAAGAGGGCTAAGAACGCGGTCAAGAGAGGCTTAGCCTCTTATACCCCTGGACCAGCGGCTATACTCTCGCGTGAAATTGCGCATCGTAACCAACTACGGGCCCGAATACTAACGCCCAAACATTATTCCGTTAAGGCCTACCGGGCGCGCCTCGGGAAACAGGCGCGCGGTGCCCTCGTGGATGCTCTCCGCGAGATTCCCCTTGTTCTCCTGAGGGATGAAAGCGTCGAAGACGCAGAACTGGCGTTCCGCGCCTGGGCGGAAAGGGAGAAACACCTCCCCAGTTTCGATGCGCTGTACAACAGCTTTTCCGAACACGACGTTCGGGTAGAGAGAGCGCTACGCTTGGCCTATGCTCAGGCCAAAGCGCAAGGGCAATTGCCTGCCTCCTATTATACGCGCTCTGCTCTCTATGTGGTGCCGGAGAGCCTTGGAAGCACAGCACCTGCCTCCGGCGAACTCCCAGCTATTGGGAGTGAAGGGGCTTCTTCAGCCCCTTTGGTCGTTGACTCTCAGTGGGATTCTCCCGCTCGAAAGCGTCAACGACGTCACGGCAATCCTGCTGCAGGGGAGTCTCGTACTCCCACGAGTTCTGGGAATGTGGATACCCTTTCCACTTCACCAGGTACTGGGTCTCACCCCGGTGATGGCGTCGTGCCATCAGGCGTTCCACATGATAATGTGGCGTACCCTCCGTATCGAGCACTGGAGGAGGGGGTCGCGCTCTTGCGGCGTGACTTCCACGAGCGCTGTGATCGGCACAGCCTTCGCATCCAAGATGCTCAGGAAGAACTCCGCAACGAGGCGAGTGCGAATGAACGCCTCGAGGAGCGGCTTGCTTCTCTCGAAACTCTCGTTGCGGAGCTTCAGGGTCGTATATCAACCCTGTCGGAGATGTTCCGACCTGTTGCGCCTTTCGGCTATCCGGTTTCTCACCCTCCTCCGCGAGGTGACCCGCCTCCGGGTTCTGGTATGGCTTAAGCATACCCACATAAAAGGTTGGATGCGTACGCATCGCCTTCGGGATGTCTAAGGTGTACGACAAGCCCTTTCGGGCTAACACCTTAAAGGACCCCACAAACCTGGGGAGCAGTTTATTGCGCAACACATTTGAAACTGCATGTGTAGGAAGATTTTTAGCGTTTAATAAAACACTTTCTCCTACTCTGTATAACTTTTTGTTACGCCGTCCCTTTCGGTCAGCTTTCTCCTTCTGCTTGTCTTGGCTTTCCGCCATGGCATCGCAGACGTGTCGTAAGACACTAAGGCGCGTCGATAAAAACTTATCGATGTGCTTTCGCACAGATACAGGGATGACATCGGGGAATCCTCCCCCCTCAAGCCCTGGGCCACGCACACGTGGCGTCAACGGAACCCTCGGATTCACCAATCCGTTTACGTAAAACGGGGTAAACCCCGTAGATGCATGTAACGAATTGTTGATAGCAAATTCAACCATCGGAAGCATCTCACTCCAACTCTTTGGAGAATCCGGACATAAACTACGGAGAATATCCTCCACAACGCGATTAACGCGTTCCGTCTGACCGTCCGTCTGCGGATGATCCGCAGTGGACATGAGGAGCTTGGTGCCTAGCACCTTAAACAACGCTCCACAGAACTGTCCCGTAAAACGGGGATCCCGATCCGACACCACGGAATCGGGTAGACCATGTTGTCGAAAGACACGGTCTAGGAACACTTTTGCTGTTCCTTGTCCATCTATAGACTCTGGCACCGCCGCCAGGTGAGCCATCTTGCTCAAACGGTCTACAAAGACCAATATGCCGGTGTTCCCGGCCTTATCATTCGGAAAACCGAAGATAAAATCCATGCTAATGGATTTCCAACACTCCGTTGGAACCGATAAGCTCGCCAATGCGCAGCTGAACTTGCAGAGGGTTTAACCCTCTGACACGTCTCACAGGTGCGTATATACGCACCGACCCACTTATACATATTGGGCCACCAATACAAAGCGCTTAAAGCGCTGTAGGTCTTATCCCGACCTAAATGAACCCCGGTAGGGGCGTCATGTGCCTCAAAGAAGACTCTATACTTCAGTTCCTCATCATGAGGAACAACCACCCGCGGAGTGTCCTCCGCGCTCGTGCTATAATATAGAAAACCGTCACAGTACCTGTAACGGTGTAAATGAGCTCTAGTTCGACTTGACAGGGTTGGCTCAGACGATCCAAGACCCTTTTCACCTAACGCGCGGATAAGCGCCGTACATTGAGGGTCTTTCTCATACGCCTGGCGTATGAGATCTACCACAGACGTGGTGACGAATGTCGCGTGAGCGAGCTCGTAATCGGGACGACGCGATAACGCGTCCGCAAGCACGTTCTGCTTGCCAGGTTTATACTTAACCTCAAAGTTGTACTCCGCAAAGAAGGAGAGCCAACGGGCCATCCGTTGCGAGAGATGAGGCGACTTTGTCGCTGTCCGTAAGTACGCGTGGTCAGTATAAACCACGAACGGCTTTGAGCCGAGTAGGTGAACCCTAACTTTGACAAGAGCATACTTAATTGCAAGTAGCTACTTGTCATGAACGGGATAATTACGTTCTGCAGCTTTAAGCTGCCTCGACTCAAACGCAATTACGCGTTCCCTTCCTGCATCGTCTTCTTGTAACAAAGCACATCCGATTGCGAAATCGGAGGCGTCGCAGACAACACTAAATGGTTTCCCAGAGTCTGGGAGAGCAAGAACGGGAACTTTTAACAAGATCCCCTTAACCGCTTCAAAAGCGTTTTGGTGTTCGGTTTCCCAACACCAATCAACATCCTTCTTAAGAAGGTCGGTCAATGGCTTCGCCATTTCAGCGTAGTTCTCGCTGTACTTGTGGAGATAGTTGGCTAATCCTAGCCACTTCCGTAAATCTCTAAGATTTACAGGCGAAGGCCACTCCACAATGGCTTTCACCTTCGCGGGATCCGCCCGCACTCCATCCTTACCGATGAAGCATCCGAGGAAAGGAATTTCCTCAGCACCAAATATACACTTGGATGCGTTTGCATATAACTTATGCTCTCGCATACATTCAAGCACTGCTCGAAGGTGTATCAGATGCGTCTGAACGTCAGACGAGTCGCCTTCCGCACGACTATGGACGAATATGTCGTCGAAGTACGTCTGAGCGTACTTCCTATGAGGGCGGAAGAGTTGAGTCACCAAGCGATTGAAAGTCGCTGGTGAATTTGAAAGCCCTTGTGGCATAACAAGCCACTCCCACAGCATGCCACTAGGCGTGCTAACCGCCGTCAGTGGAATATCGGACGCTCGCATGAGCACCTGATAATACCCGTCCACCATATCTAAGGCACTGTACACAGTACAGCCCGCCATATTGTTCTGGAGGACATCCTTCCGAGGAATCGGAGTCTGCATGGGTACAGTAGCTGCGTTCAGCTTGTTATATGCATGCACAATGCGCCACTTTCCGTTCGGTTTACGAACACAAAAAGTGGGAGATGAGTGGGGAGACTTACTCTCCCGTACCATCCCTGCCTCTTCTCTCCCCTTGAAGAATGCGTCGATGACGTAGCATTGTTCCTTGGGGAGAGGGCCACTGCCTAGTGACGCATTATTTGGTTCCGGGAACCAAATCAATTTCATGTCGGACTCCCCGATCCGGTGGTAACCCCATCGGTGGGTTGTCACTAATGACATCTCCGAATTCCTTCAATAAGGAATGGTAAGGGTCCTCAGGATCCGCGAGGATCTTGAGGCCGCTTCGGGCATTTAATGCCTGTTTGGTTTTCACCAAAACTGACTCGTCCATCGTGGATGAGGAGTTCAACTCCTCTTCCGGACGCAACACGACGACCTCGTCGATTTCATCTGCTTTCAAAGCAGTCTCAAACTCGTTGAAGGACATCTCCTCCAACGACAACAGTTTGCCTACCCCAGGCAACCGTTCCAGGCTTACGCCTTCTGTGACAACACCTGTCACACTATTCAGCATCCTGTAGGACTGCTGACTACTGGCCTCGGGACTCATCCCTAGACCCAGATGGGGGGAGTCAATTGACCCATATACTGGAAGCGCCACGCGCCTATCCACAGAGGTATCTACCTCTACCACTGGAGTTACCACAGGTAACTCACCAGTCTCGCCTATAACCGCGTAATCGGAATCATTTCCGACGTGCGAAAGAGACGAACTCCGGGTCTCTTCGCTTGGAAGCGCCTCGCGCTTCACCACAGGGGTCTCTACCCCTACCACTGGAGTTACCACAGGTAACTCACCAGTCTCGCCTATAACGGCGTGGTCGGAATCATTTCCGACGTGCAAAAGAGACGAACTACGGGTCTCTTCGCGTGGAAGCGCCTCGCGCTTAACCACAGGGGTCTCTACCCCTACCACTGGAGTTACCACAGGTAACTCACCAGTATCGCCGTTCACGGCGTGGGGATTAACCGCCGAATCCCCCTCGTTAAGGAACTCTTCCTTAACGCCATTGGGAATGATCATTTCAGACACCCCAATCTCTGGCATCTCACGCCAGAATCGCTTTTGCGATCGAGCAAAGGTGGGTTCATGACTCGCCAATGCTTCACCCGACCGCGGGTGCGTTGAGCCAATGGACTTAGACCTCCAGTCTATCCATGGCTCGTGGCGTTCCAGCCACTTCATGCCCAGAATGAGGTCATACCTCGAGTCCAAATCCAGGACTAGGCAACGTTCTAAGCTGTCGAAGTCTGCAAACTTCAGCTTAAGGTCAATCGAGACCTTGGGTACAGAAACCTGTACGCCCGTCGCAAGACGGACCGTGACAACGTCACGAGAACGTGCCTCTAGGGCCTTGGCATACAGCCGACTCTTCACAACAGAAGCCCGTCTAACATAATTGTCAGACGCTCCAGAGTCTATCAAGACTCTCCCAGGCTTATCAAAGCCTTTCACGTCCGCAAGGACTACCAGCAAACCTGGCTGGTACACCAACTCGGTGCTAGAAAGCACCGCTTCCCTCGGGGCTTTGTGCTGTCGTCCCCTACCCTGGGGCTTAACAGCACTGAGGGGTCCCCCAGTAGGGCGCCCCGCACTTACTGGGAGCCGTCGTTTCCCGACGGCTTGGACAAGGGCTTTTTCCCCACTTTTAGTCCCTTGTAGCGAGTGTTTCGCTGGGGATTTTTCGGACATCTGTTCCGCAGATGATCCATGCTCCCACACAGGAAGCATCTCAGCGGCCCACGCCGCTGCAGCATAGACAAGAGCTCTGTCTCGAAGCTCTGTGAAAAAGAGTCCGAATGACTCTTAGCGGGAGGTTTCTCCTCCGCTTCGACCTGACTCAGGTCCATGGGTTCGGGACCCACCTTAGAGGAACGGAAGTTCCTCTTGGCGTTGAACGCCATCTTGAATGCCTCTTCCAGGGATTCGGGTCGGCATCGGAACAATTCCGAACGTGCTGGCCCTTCTCTCAGGCCTCCCATGAAGAAGGGGATGGACACATCGTCCGAATACGCTTTCGTGTACATCCCTGCCAACAGGGTATTAAGCTCCTGGATATAAACCTCCAGGACCTTAGTGCCTTGAAGGCACCTCAAGAACGCCAGTTGATTCTGGAAAACCAGATCAGGCGTTGCGTACATGTCCATAAGCTTCTGCTTAAGGACCTTCCATGTTGGAAACACGTCCTTGACTGATTCCGAGCATGTAAACGCCCATGTACGGGCTTTGCTCGTAAGATGGGTCAATGCAAGTCCCACTTGCAAGTGATCAGCGGTCATGTTCGCTGTGGCGAAGGCCGTTTCGACCTCTCGCAACCAAACATAAAGGTTGTCACCCTTCTCTCCGGTGAACTCCTTTATCTTAAACGATAATGGAGGGCGCACCCCCGTGGAATAACCTCCGCCACAACTCGCCTCATGAGCGATGAGGGCATTCACCCTTGCCTTTACGGCCTCAAGGCCCTGCTCCACTAGGAGCTTCATACCTTCTTCCCCCGTTAAGGGTAACAGCCTTTTAAAGGCTTCCTGTTGGACGAGGGTCAAACTATCCCAATCGTCCTGATTCATCCTTTGCAGAGGATGTCTAGTCTACCAACACAGGTGTTGGATTGACTACAAGTGCTACCAGATGTAGCCGGTGCGTATACGCACGGTGCGGCTAGCGCACAGAGGAAGGCTTTCCTTAAAGCAGCGTTCGCCGCTACTTAGCCGATACGCCCTTATTAAGGGCTTAGTAGGAGAGAGCTCTCCTACTCGGGGCCAAGATTCCCGGGTTAGTTTACTATAGCCTTTGCTAGTGACTTAACGGCAAGGATCCCTTACAAAGGGTGTAGCTAAGGGGAGGGCTCCCCTTACACTACGGCACTCACTACACGCACGACCGGTCGAGGTCGTGCGTCTGTATGAAAGAGTGAAATGGAAGCTGAATATATTTAATATGTAATTATTTAAACTAATATAAACTATATGTAACACTAAGTAGAATATTACTAATTCGTACCTAGCTAAAATGTAGTGTACACATCTGTGTACTGTCACGTGGATGGCTGACACACCACCACACCAAGGGCCCTTGCCCTGATTGGTTAAAATAACCAAAGGTTCGAAACCTTTCAACCCGGCCAATACTGGCCTCAACCGTGGTGTACTCATGTACACCAACACTCAGTGTTACCCGAATGTAACCCCGTTACAGCCGCAGTCGATCGATAGGTTAACCCAGTCGATCGAAGGTTTAAACTTGGACATCCATGGGATTCCAAGCATCACATCGAACTTGTCATCTAAATCGAGGAAGATGAATTCATCCTCGAATGACAGTTCATTCAACTCGAAGCGTGTTTTAATCACACGCTTTGGAATAGTCACGGTTGCACCTGTTGCTAACCGGACTGACAACATACTTCGTGGGGTCTCTACCTCCACGAAGCTCAACTTCGTTAGACTCTGAGTTCTAACGAAATTGTTTGACGCTCCTGTGTCAAACAAAGCTCGCATGGGGACATCGCTCCGTGCGGCTTAACCTCCAAGGTGATAAGAGGCTTATCATCACCCTGCACATTTTGACAGGACATAGTCCCGTCTGGGGCTATTACCCTCACATGCCCTATGTCAGCATGTGGGATAACATTCCGAGTAGGGCGCCCCGCCCCTACTGGTGATTCTCGTTTTTTGCACCAACAGGGTGATGTCCCTGTTGGTGTCGCCGTGCAGCGGACGGTTCCGTCCGCTGACTGTGTGGCACCGGACGCGGTGCCATACACTCATGGGCAAAATGCCCCATTTTCGCGCATCTATTGCAGCGAATATTCTTCTTAAATTTCGGTTGCTTCGTGTTCGAAGCAACCGCAGCCGATAGGTCCATCGGCTCTGGACCTCCACCGCCCATGCTCTGGCGCGGGTGGATATATCTTGGGACGAAGTGTGAGCTTCGTCTGCCTGACTGCTGATTGTTGACATGCCGTTGCGGCATGTCGAAAGCGAAGGGCTGTTGAGCCCTTCGGCTGTACCCAGCATGCGATGACGCTGATCGCATGCTGAACTCCTCACGGATGCTCATATCAATGGCATCCCTCAGAGTATCTGGCGGGTGCCGATAGAGACTCTGTTTGACGGGACTATCGTTGAGTCCCTTCATGAAGCCAGTGATCTGCATAGCAGGGGGCACCGGATCATACACAATATTTGACAGCAAATATTGCGTCTTCTGAGCGTAAGATTGAAGGTCAAGCTTACCTTGCCGGAGTTCCATAAACTCCTGCCGACTACTTAGCTCCATTTCTGGAGCTTCAAAGTTGAGCTTTAGCTCAGCTTTAAATTCCTTATAAGTAAGGAACGCAGAGTCATCAGCGGCTCTGCGACTCATCGCCCATGCCCTGGCTCTGCCGCCTAGACATGTTGTGGTGAAGTACGCCTGTTGACGTTCGTCAACAATATTTTGCGCAGAGATGGCATCTTCCACCTCTGCGAACCATCTACGAAGGGGCTCGCCCCCTTCGACGGTAAAGGGCGGTACTCGCGCCTTTACTACTTCAACGCTATGCGTTGCAGGTGCAGTTGCGGTCCGCGCTGCCTCTGGCGCGGGCCGTACTGGATTTTCTAGGTGGTTTAGCCTAAAGCGGTTCACCAGCTGTACCACTTCCTCCGGTGACTTACTCTTGATGAAGGTATTGATGTCGGTCCCCATGGACCGAACCATTTCTACCGTCGCGTCTTTACTACGCGGCGAGAAGTGAGGGAAGTGTTTATTCACCTCTTCCAGCGTTCTTTCTCGCTCGGCAGCCGACATGTCTCGCGACATGATGCCGAGCGGCTCTTAATCTTCGCTCCGCTAGTTAACTAGCAGAACGGAACTGTGGTCGTTAAGACGGACCACAAATTGCTACCAGGTGTAACAGGACTGATCCTGTTACTGGCTTACACTGTATTTGTGCGAGGGAGCGCGCAATACAATTAGGGCAGGATTAGTTGGTAACAACTAATCCTATAATAAAAGTAAATATATTAATATTCACTTGTTGCTTGGAACGCAAAATTAAGAGTGTTTATTTAATGGGTGGTTTAGAGGCTAATAGTATAGTAACTAACTAATTAATATAATAATATCAAGTCTTTAACTAACTGTACTATTAGTTAACCTCAAGATTCGGTATTTATACCGAATCGACTTTTCCTTCGTAGATTATAATAACTTATAATCTCTTATTTAAATTTCAGACAACGCGTCTGAAATTAAACTGTGATATTCTAACTTGAATATCAATTATGTAATGACACCCCATTACATCCCCCCACTTAAGGTGGTTGGCCGATAATAATTCTTATTTTGGCCAATCTTGGGTGGCACTTGTTGGTCGGAATTTCTCATTCACCAAATGATTGACCATCGACTCGATGGTCAAAGCACACGCCGGCGGCGCTCTAAAGAGCGCTGCTGAAAACAATCGGTCGGATCGTTGTGTAAGTTCTTTACGCGCTTTTTCTAACTAAGGTTTGGAAGATCCATCACCTTCAAACCCGATTTCGGATGTTGCTGGGCGTTAGATACTGGTTAGCTAATCCTTTACCTGCGTTATGACGTTGAACGCCCCAAAGTTCTCTTTAACCATGTCAGATGATCTCAGCTGACCTATTTGTCTCTTCCTCACGGTGGCCGCTGGTGGCTACCGTTGTAACGTTACGTTCGTAGCTGTCTCTACTTTCTGCTGCGATATTAATTTTTGTTCGCGGTGGCCACTGCCTACCACGAAATTATTTTCTTCATCGCGGTAACCACAACCTACCACGGTACTATTTTCTCCGTGCATGACAGCCACTGACTACCATAGGTAGCTCTTGTTCGTGGTAGCCGTGATTATGGTTTCTTTACGATGACCGTCGTCTGCCGTGATTACCCAACTCGGCGGTTCTTGTCGTCCTTCCTCTTCACTCTCGTAAGGATCGAGGGAGGTTTCCCTACGGTTTCTGTAAGCCATTGTCGACCACCTAGAATCTTTCGACAAGGTTTCCAGAAACTGTCTTTGAATGGAAGACAACACTTTAACGAATATCCTGACCTCACCGCGTCCACGAGGCTGGTCTTGATCCCGAAAATCATTTTAATGATGGGGATCGGCTTCCAAGGTGGTTGCGGTATTCACAAGGAGAATCAACCAGTCAGTCCGTTGCATGGGAGAAGCGGTTGAAATCCGGATAAGGGAGTGCTATCGGGATGCGATGGGTGGGAGATCCTGGGCTTCTCTTACTTCACAGGGGGATCGTGGGCTTCTTCGATTCTTGTGTCGACAGTCGTACGCGGAGTGGGGAGACAATCAGGCCTCCAATATCTCCGTGGTGCACGGGTCAACCCAACCACCACCTCGTGTCTCGTTGCTCTCTCTATCTTTGTGTTGCTCGATCTCTCCATCCACCCTTTATACCCCTTCAAATTTTGTAATCCCTCGTACCTCCACTTTCTTATGCCCTCCGAGTTTGTGTACTTTCCTTCCTCCTTCTTCCCTCACGAAACCAATGGATTGGGATGCCGGGCGCGTATCCGCCGTGGGCTTGGAGACCACGCCAGCGTCGGATCCTCGGCCCAGCGCGAGTCCCGTCGCGCTCCAGCGTCGCTTCTTGCACTTCCTCCGCCGCTTCCGCGTCGGCTCCATGTTCTACTACCGCGACCAGCTCGTAGCAAACGCGCGCCGACGTCACTGGGTCGTGACCGTGCACCTCGAGCACGTGGGGACGTTTGACCCGGACCTGCAAGATTTAATACTCACGCGCCCCCGCGAGCACCTCCCGCTCCTGGAACAAGCGGCCAAGGAGCTCTTGACGTGCGTCCGCGCGTCCGCCCGCGCGGACGCATCCACCACGGATCCGCTCGCGACCGTCGTGGCCACGATCCCCGACATTCAAGCGATTCTTCGCAGCGACCAGACGCCCGTGCCGCTGCGCCACGTGCACGCGACGGAAATGAATCGGCTCGTCAAAGTCCCCGGCATTGTCATTAGCGCGTCGCGCGTACGGACCAAGTGCTTGTCGGCGACGTTGCACTGTCGCGCGTGCGGCCACGTCAAGCGCGTGGCCGCAGCGGGCGTAGGCGGCGTCGCGATTCCGCGCACGTGTGACCGGACGCGCAGTGACGACAATGGCGTCCCGGCCAGCGACGCGTGTCCGCGCGATTCCTACCGCGTCGTGCCCGACCAGAGCGCGTACGTGGACCACCAAACGCTCAAGTTGCAGGAACAGCCCGAAGTCGTGCCGACGGGCGAGATGCCACGGAACGTGGCGCTCCTGGCGGATCGGCACTTGGTGGACACGGTCGCGCCCGGGACGCGCGTTGCCGTGGTCGGGATCACGTCCGTGTTGAATGCCGGCGCCAAGCACGTGGGCGCCGTGGCCCTCCGCACGCTCTACGTGCGCGTCGTGGGCATTCACGTGGAAGAAGATGGCGCTGGACGCGCAAACGCCACGTTCTCGCGCGCCGAGGAGGAGAAATTCCATGCCATGGCGCGCGACCCCAAGCTCTACGACAAGCTCGCTGCGAGCATTGCGCCGTCCATCTACGGCGACTATACGATCAACATGAAGAAAGCCATTGCGTGTTTACTCGCGGGCGGCTCGCGCAAACGCTTGCCCGATGGCATGATCTTGCGCGGCGACTTGAATGTCTTGCTCCTCGGGGATCCGTCGACGGCCAAGTCGCAGTTTCTCAAATTTACGGAAAAAGTCGCGCCCGTGGGCGTCTACACGTCGGGCAAAGGAAGCAGTGCCGCGGGCTTAACGGCGTCCGTGATTCGGGATGCCAAGGGCGAGTTCTACCTCGAAGGCGGCGCCATGGTCTTGGCCGATGGCGGTGTCGTGTGTATCGATGAATTTGATAAAATGCGCGAATCCGATCGCGTTGCGATTCATGAAGCCATGGAACAACAGACGATCTCGATCGCCAAGGCCGGGATTACGACGATTTTGAATTCACGGGCCAGTGTCTTGGCCGCCGCGAATCCCGTCTTTGGTCGGTACGACGATATGCGCTCGGCGTCCGAGAATATTGATCTCATGAGTACGATCTTGAGTCGCTTTGACATGATTTTCATTGTGCGCGACATTCAAGACGATGCACGGGATCGACAATTGGCGGCGCACGTGGTGCGCATGCACTCGAATGCGGTCGCGGGCACCACGACGTCGACCACGGACGACGCAACGCGCGCGGGCGAGTTTGAGCCCTGGTTGCTCAAGAAATACATTACGTACTGTCGGACGCGCTGTGCGCCGCGACTCTCGGTGGACGCTGCGCAGGCGCTGCAAGACTATTACGTGGGCGTGCGCGATGACATGCGACGCACGCAGGGCAGTGAAAGGACAATCCCCGTCACGGTGCGGCAGCTCGAAGCGCTCGTGCGGATCGCCGAGTCACTGGCCAAGATGCAGCTCCGGAACGAAGCGACACGCGAGCACGTGGCCGAAGCGATCCGGTTGTTTAGTGTGAGTACCATGAACGCTGCGAAAGAGGGCGGGACGCAAGGCCTCTTTGGGGGCTTTCACGAAAAGGCTCAGGAAGTCGAGGCCAGTATCCATCGGACCTTGCGCATTGGCGCGCGCGTCGAGACGAGTGCCTTGTATAGCCGCCTCGAGGCCCAAGGCTTTAATCCGAACGCGATTCAACGCGCGATTCGAGCGCTGGTGCAGAAAGGATCGCTGCGACAGCTCAGTCAGTACAAGTTTGTCGTGCGCATCAAGTAAACGAACGCCACGCGTGTGTGGCTCGGGATGGGACAAGAGAAAGTTGCACGACCAGTCTCCCGTTCGTACAACGTCCTCGTGACCCCAAAGACCAAGCAACAAACGATACGATGCAAGACCACACGCTCCGTCGGACGATGGCTGGATTACCCCACATAGATCTCATGTACGTACGTACTCAGAGGGAGGAGGATGCCCCGTGAGCAAGCGCCTAGGATAGAAGGAGCTCCTGGCGCTCCTGTCAGCCAAAGACATCAGGATCACGCGCGGTCTGGGCACAGTCACTGGTCTCGAGTCCGACGTCGATCACCTATCCATTGCCTTAATAAGCCTAAAACTTAATCAAACAAAATGTATCTATGTATTTTGGTGTATTTAAGTTAGGGACCGACTAGGTGCACACCCCCCATTTGCTACGTGCACCCCCCCCCATTAAAAAAGCACTTTATTTCTTTTGGAAGGCTAGTCAACGACATAGTCCAGATTCAATTACTCAGTTTCTTTATCCTGTCCTCATAATAGCGACAGTGATCGTGGTCGAGCGTGAGGGCACGTTCGTACAGCGCAATGCTCTGTTTTTTCGACTCCTGCCAACCATCGACCTCGGTCATTGCGCCCATGCGATCGTGCATAACAGCAAGCGTCACAACAACCCACTTGGCTTCTGTCTCCATCTCGAGCAACTCCGTTAGCCATTGCAATAGGCTCGTTAAGAAAGTCGCCGCGTCAGGAGCGGAGCACTGCAGCAGAGTCAACATGGATGTCACTAACCAGAGATAATAAAACCACGCACTTTGATCATCTAGATCCGTAAAGACGGCCTATAGCACCAGAGCGATCTCATCCAACAGCACATCGACCGTTAGCGGATCTGGCAGTGTGATGCTACGATGGTGCAGGGCCGAGTAGTTTGAAAAGTTTTGCTCGATCTTTTGCGTTTTGAAGGCAAACTGATCTTCCCTGGATACCTTAGAGAGCTTGCATACATGTCGACAATAGTTCCAGCAGTGAAAATTACGTTCGTCTTCAAAGCACAGACAAACAAGTCATCGAAGACGTCACCGATGCAAAACGGTCAAATGTTTATACCGAAATTGAGCAACTGGTCACATAAGGCAATTTCCTTGTTGAAATCACCTAGTCCACGGTCAATAATCCATTTTCGCTGGAACCAAGCCGAGTACGACTTGGGATTACGTTGCCGGTGTGCACAAGAGGAGGGGGGGCATGGCAGTTGATCTTTGTGTAGGAAAGGGTACAGGAAAGCTACAAAAAGTGGTGCCCCTGGAAAGCAGCGGCTCTCACCTCCTCAGCCGCGCGTTTTCCAGTGAAAAAGAAAGGTTTCACAGCCTCTGTTGGTTGACAAAGTTGCTGGGATGGGTAGTGTGGTAGCCGCTGTGGTTCCAGTTTTTTTTGGGTGCGGGGGTGGTGCACGTAGCAAATGGGGGGGTGCACCTAGTCGGTCCCTTAAGTTATATCCAAACTGCTTTCACTGAAAAGTCGCAATGACCCATAATCGTCCGTTTCTCATTGCACTCGAAAAGATTTCAGTGACTCTAACTTACTTACTAGTGTTGAAAACGGCTCGGATCGGCTCGGATCGGCTTGGCTCGAGGGTGGAGCCGAGCCGATTGGAGTCGGCTCGTCTTGGCTTCGGCTCGGAGCCATGAAATGTGGCTCGGCTCAAGCCAGCCACTTAGCCACGGCTTGAGTATACTTATTATATTGAAAGTTGGTGATATGTATCGTAAGGACAGAATAGAGAGATAATACATGTATTAATGCGTACAGTACAGGAAGATACAGCGGACGGGCTGCCTTTTTACACACATGCAAAGCTATCGAGAAGTTTCTATGAAATTCTCTACTCCGCCCATCACGTCATCCTCCGATTCTCATCAGTTGGGTAGAAACTTTTGAGATGCAACAAAGTGTGAGAAAAATCCATGTGCATATTATATATATATATATCAGTCAGAGTCTTCTGAATTCAATCTGTTTTTGCCAAAATGGCAAGAACATACTTTTGTATCCTTGATATTCAGAATATATTCATACAAGAGAAAGTATTTGGAAAACGGCTCAAGCCACGGCTTGACCGGCTCGGCTCGATCCACGGCTTAACCGGCTTCAGCCGAGCCGTATTCAACACTATTACTTACCCTCAATCAAACCCAAACCCAGTCCTTGTTGCATGTTTCTTAATCTCGTAGCATTGAGTGCTTTCGTGAAAATGTCCGAAAGCACACTTTCAGTCCGTTAATAAACCACATCGATCAATCCATCACGTCCTTTTAAAATGATAAACTTCACTCGAACTTCAATATGCTTCGTCTTTGAGGTTTTGCTATCTTCGTTGAGCGTCTTGATAGCAGCTGGGTTG
The DNA here is from genome assembly GCA_026184515.1 of Peronosclerospora sorghi. NCBI lineage: Eukaryota > Oomycota > Peronosporomycetes > Peronosporales > Peronosporaceae > Peronosclerospora > Peronosclerospora sorghi. Next base: position 518,596 of record CM047590.1, read on the forward strand.
TCGCACTTCATCTTCATCGGCAACTTCACGTCAAACCAACTTCCACCGCCATTTCTTTCATAGCGAGAAATTAACATTCCACGACTGATGCCGCATAAGATTCGTCTTCCATCGTCGACAAAGCCACGCACGTCTGACTTTTGCATATCCACTTCAACACAATTCTATCCATCATCGTTAATCCTCCACTAATCGATTTCCTATCAGCCTTCTACCCGGCAAAATCAGCATCGCTATATCCCATTAGCGTCACTTTATTCCATTTGTTTTCTTTCTGCTTCAAGTCCATCCCCATACGCAATCTCAAATTTAATGTCCCTTTCAGGAACCTCAACATCTCTTTTGCCAACATTCAGTCGTGTACTGTAGGTACGTGCGCTCTACGAGTTGCTTTATGGACAGCGAAAACTATCTCCGGCCTTGTACAGCGTGCAATCCGCAATCAACTTCCGGTTCGTGACTGAAAATCTTTTATTGTCGGTTGGCCTCTGCTATCATATCCTTTCTGTTGATTCGCTTCGTTTTCGTAATCATCACTTATGGGTGTCCTTATTCCATTTGCTTCTTGCATTTTGTGCGCCAAAAGCAAATCCTTGATCATCTCCTCTTGGTTTAAGAGGTACCATGCTTATCGTCATACGAAATTCGCATTCCTAGGAAATTGGACACCTTTCCGAGATTTTTAATCTCTAGTTCTTCCATATATTGAAAAAATCATGCACGCTCTCCACGTCAGTACCTGTAATCAGTAATTCGTCTACGTAAACCCCAACGGCCACAAGTGATCATTAACCCTCTTGTGATAAAAACAAACATCATTGAAACTTTGACTGTAGCCATGGTCCAACAATTTTCCATGCAGCTGGCGGTTCCATAGCCTGCCTGTCTGCTACAATCCGTAAAGAGTCTTCTTTAATTTTAATACCACACTTTTAACGTTTTCTACCTGAAATTTTCTTAGTATTTCTTGGTTCACCTCTATTCCATCTGGGACGTAAAGGTAAATTTTGTGTTCATCCTCCAGCGCCTTGACTTATGAATTCGGTATGTCCCAGTGAATTGAGTTCACGTTTCATTTCTTCGCTAGGGCCAAGATAAACTTTACCCATTACTGCGGCGAATGTTAATTGGTAGTCGCCCCAAAACGCTGCTCGTTTCCGCAGGCCACCAATCTCACATTGTACCTATCGACGTCTCCGTTCGCGTCCGTTTTGATTTTAAACACCCACTTGGTGTGCAACGGCTTCACACCTTCGGGTTTCTTCACGATATCACATACTTGGTTTTTTCGAATGCAATGATTTTATCTTTCATCGCCTCCATCCAGTTATCTTTGTCTTCACTATGGATTGCGTCCCTGTAACCCTTTGGAACACCGTCAATCACCATGTTTACTTCTTGCCTTGGGTCGGTGTCTCATGTGCTTTCTTCTTTATCCTCAGCATCATTTTTTCCACATATCGACCCGTCTGTGTCTCTCACGGGTCCATCCCGTTTTTTCTTCTTTTTATCTTTTTTCTTGCGTTCTTCACCCGTGTTTTTGGTTCTAAAGTGTTCTTCATTCCCCTTGGTTTCCTCAATAGGCGCTCTTGCAGCTCCTTCTATTGCTGCACTTCCACATCCAGCGTACTTTGTTCGTTTTTGCTTGAAAATAGATCCTTAAGCTGCCGGTTTTGGGTCTCACTCAAAATTTCCACGGTTTTCACGAGCTATGTTACCGTCACCTTGTTGTCACGCTTGAAGTTAACTTTATAACCTTTCGTTTCCTCGCTCTTGCAAATTATTATTCCAATTTGCGCACGATGATTCAAAGCATTGGTCCCCTGGTTCCTGTACACCGTCCACGGGGAACCGATTTAACAATCTCTACAAGGTTTGGCATAACGCCCGTTAACACTTCCAGTGGAGACATTCGCTTTGCATTTGCGCTTGTAGGGGTCCAGTTCAGCACCTAGTCAGTGTACGCAGCTATATCATCCCAAAATGATAGATTTAAACCACTTGCAACTAGCATACATCAGGCCATATTCATCACGGTCCGATGCGTGCGCTCCTACTTTCCATTACTGGCCTGGTTCCCTGCTTCGCTGATCTGCCGAGAAATTACAGTACTCCCACAAAAATAACCCTGACTCTTGTACTCTGCGCCTCCGACCGTCCGTAATACGTGTATTTTGCAACCAAATCTTCTTTCGAAAAAGGCTAAAAAATGCTCAAACTTCTTGGCCGCCATATCCTTTGTTTTGGCCAGGAATATGCGCACGTAGTTGCTTTTTTAGTCGATAATATTTACCAGATATCTGTTTCCCATCCGGTCTCTCGGTGTTTTTGGTCCCTTGAGATCTGAGCAAATAACACCACCAACCCTGTCGATTGGCGCGTGTTCACCAGTATCTTTCTTCGACTGCTTGTTTTTAACTTGTTTACCCTGTGCGCACGTCACACAGTTTCTGCGCGTAAAGTCGGTAATTTTAATTCCATATTGTGGGTCTTTTGTGGTGAAGTGCTATTGACAAAATTTTGACTAGCATGTACCAGTGGACCAGTTGTCAAGTCAGAGCGATCGGGTTGGCTAAAAGCACGGAGTGTTTTGGTCCAATCGTGTGTCTGGACTGTAAGGTACGCAGATTTAAGGTGAGGCACACGGTTTTGCATGTAGTTTACATATTGAATTTTAATTGGTTATTAAATATAGTCTTCGTTACATTGGGTTGCATAAGTCGCCGCTCCGCAGGAGTCAATGGGAGCAGAGAGCTAACAAGGTCCCCTCTTGCTCATTTATTACCGTCCAGGACACAGCTCCACCGGAAGTCCCACGACGGGAATCGCCCATTATGTTCACTCACCCCTCAAGCCCCACAAGTTTGGAACGTGTTATTCTTTTTCGTATTGTCTGGGTTACTCACTGCGATCTGCAGTCAAGCCCCAGATATTGGTTGGGTTACTCACTGCGATCTGCAGTCAAGCCCCAAGTTTCTATTGGCTGGGTTACTCACTGCTGTTTGCAGTCAAGCCCCATATTTTTTTTTGCTGGGTTACTCACTGCTGTGTGCAGTCAAGCCCCATATTTTACCCGCATTTGGAGTGACGATTTCCGCTCCATTTGCAGATCGGATGCATTGGATTATCTTTTCGTTGGTTTTTGGTTCAAGTACCCCAAAAGCGGTACACCCATATCGGTACCTGCCAAGGTCCCTAAAACCGTCCCACCTTCGGAGCCGGATTGGGCTATCTGGGGGCTCGAAAGCATGCTGGGGCACCATCGGCGCTCTTGGTATCCCGCGCTACGCCTTCGGACTACACACACAAGTTTTGTCAGTATTTCACTATACACGGTATGGGTACTGAATTTACCTGCTTCCCTAATAAGCGACGGTTCACGAGTGTGTAACCACCCACACCAATGGGTAAACAAGGTGAGATGGATGAAAATAAATTGGACTTGGCGTCCTGCAGGCACCCAGGCGAAGGTTCTCGGGGTACCCAACCCCCCGTAAGTTGGTCGGCTGGGCGCGATGGTGGTCAAGTTCCGGACACTTCGGTGTTCGATTTCGAACCGGACTCCACCACAATGGTGCGCGTGCCCGGATCATTTGGTTGGTCGTTGAAACCGGGCTACATTGAGTTACATTTAGTGTTGTTGTACATAAGTACACTACGGTTGAGGTCAGTATTGACCGGTTTGAAAGGTTTTAAACCATTGGTTATTTTAACCAATCAGGGCAGGGGCCCTTGGTGTGGTGGTGTGTCAGCCATCCACGTGTCGGTACACAGATGTGTACACTACATTTTAGCTAGGTACGAATTTGGAATATTCTACTTAGTATTACATATAGTTTATATTAGTTTAAATTAATTTAGGCTAATTACATATTAAATATATTCAGTTTACAAAAATACTTAAGACTGCCAGGCGCGCGACCACGCCCGGTCGCGCGCGCAGTGAGTGCAGTAGCTAAAGGTAGCCCTCCCTTTAGCTACATCCTTTGTAACAGGACTGATCCTGTTACAGGCTTACACTGTGTTGTGCGAGGAAGCGCGCAATACAAGAGGGGTAGGATGAGTTGATAACAACTAATCCTATAATAAAAGTGAATATAAATATTTACTTATGTTCTAGAACGCAAAATTAAGAGTGTTTATTTAATGGGTGGTTAGCGGCTAATAGTATAGTAACTACCTAATTAATATAATAATATCAAGTATTCAACTAACTGTACTATTAGTTAACCTGCAAGATTCGGTATTTATACCGAATCGACTATTCCTTCGTAGATTATAATAACTTATAATCTCTTATTTAAATTTCAGACAACGCGTCTGAAATTTAACTGTGATATTCTAACTTGAATATCAATTATGTAATGGCACCCCATTACAGCACCCCCCCCCACTTAAGGTGGTTGGCCAATAATAATTCTTTTTTGGCCAATCATAGGTGGCACTTGTTTGTCGTTCTCATTTACCAACTGATTGACCATCGACTCGATGGTCAAAGCACGCGGCGGCTCTCTAAAGAGCGCTGCTGAAAACATCGAAGGAGCTTCTTCCTCCGCCTCAGCACTAGGTGCTGAGGTGTTGAGTGACAACGGTGACGCTGAATTAGCAGCGTCAACTGCGCAAAGGTCGGAAGACGTACCGTCTTCGACCACAGATGCTGCTAAGGCGGCATCTGACAAGAAACAGGGAGATGTTGCTAATGCAACATCTCGCACGATGGCAACTTCCGAATGGCATGTTGCCAAGAGGTCCATATTCGGGAGTTCTGACTCCGAACAAAGTGATGGGGGTACAGCTGTCCCCACTAAAGGATCTAGCGAGTCGAAACTCGCTAGGTGCTCATCGCCTAACAGCGATGACGACTCTGGTGTCGCTGTCAGCTATGACAGCGCCAATGATTATCACAGGTGGTTGCGGGAACGCAGAGCCCCACCTGGACCAAGTACTTCTCCACGTCGGGGTCATTTAACCCCGGCGCATGGTGTTGAAGCAGGCGGTGCTCCGCCTGCTAAAATGACTCGAACAGAAGCGGCGGCTGCCGCTTCTAAAGCGTATCATCGTACGGAACCACATGTTCCGTACAGGGTGGGGTTTTGGACCCCTGGCTGGGCTATTGCCCCCAACAGTGGCGGTCACCGTAAACGGGACTGCCAGTATGCGTTATTCGATATCAACGTGCTGGATGAATGCGAAGACATCCAGTCACGTCGATTCGATCGAAGCACAGACGATAGACGTCTGTACTTTATTGACCTATTTTTCCAGGTTCGATATTATTCGTGACGGAAAGGGTCAAAGAAGAACAGGGACGATAAAGACGCCCTGACTCAGAGTTGGAATGCTTTTGTTGAAAACTACAACAAAAGCCCAGATGATTACGTGAATAAAGTTCACGTAATGCGCGAGCGCTTTTTAAAGCACTCGCGAACAGGCAAAATGGAATACATCCATTTTGCTTGCATCAAAGAAGGGTTGAACTGTGGTGTCCTTTCTCACCTCGTTTGCCCGCGGTGTCCGCAGGGCGCTCCTCGTCTGTCAGAGGAGGAGTTGCGGGGGTACGGTGGTTTTTCCGTACCCGCCAAAATTCAGGGCTTAATCGATGCCCTAAATGCATCAACACCTAGTGTTGATGCTACTTCGCATTATGAGATTGAGACTCCTTCCTCAAACTGAGTTAAAAGGTCTGGGGCGTCGGCCCTCAGAACCTCAATCGGCTACCAAGAGTTGAACGCTTGGGGGTAGCCCAGCCAGCGTACTAAGTACGCGGTACGTTGCCCCTTACATTGAGCTTTCCCGCTGTAAGGAAGAGCTCGATCGGCACAAGGCTGGTCTTGAGCAGTCGAAGGCGGAGGTAATGACTCTCCGCTCTGCTCATCAACGGCTGGAAGCCGATTACAAGTCTCTCTTGGGAGACTTGGAGAAGCACGGTATCTTCCGTGGTTCTGCGTCTCGTCGTAAGACGAAGACAAATGATACGGCTTGAACCGCCCAACATAGAATGTTGGGTGGAGCCGCATTGCTGTGGGAATGTCTAAGGTGTAGGCATTCCCCCGAATCTCTTGGACCTTGAAAGGTCCAATGTACTTAGGAAGAAACTTCCGTGTAGGGAAGTTGCTTATTGCATGTGTAGGCAAATTGGTAGTACTTAATAATACCAATTCACCTTTAAGAAAGGAGTTTTTGTTCTTCCTTCATCGTTTGTCTGCATTTTTCTTCTGCTTATCAAAAGCAGAGGCAAGTGCATCTTTTATATAGCGTATTACAGCTTGGCGCTGTAATACGAATTCATCTACTGCTTTATGAGCAGTAGGTGCATTGTCCTCGTTGTCTGCAGCCATTGCTGCAGACACATATTCATCCTATGCAGCTTCAGTTTCATTTGAAGCTGCTTCTGCTTCTACTGTACTTTCACTAGAAGGGCCATCGTTTTGTTCACAAGTTGCAGTTGCAACTTGCGCATTGACTCGCTCAAAATTCGAGCGGGTCCCTACCCCACTTAGATTTGGCGTACCGCCAAGTAAAGCTGGGTTTCGTGGATGCCTTAAGGAATTCACGTAGAACGGTGTATGCTTAGTTGAAGCATGCACCGAATTGTTAATCGCAAATTCAGTGAGTGACCGGTAGTCACTCCACTGTTCAAAGGCATGTGCGTATGATCGCAACATGTCTCCGAGAACGCGGTTAACCCGTTCCGTCTGCCCATCCGTTTCCGGATGGTCCGCAGTTGACATATTCAACTGGGCTCCCAAGAATGAGAACGTTTCTTGCCAGAAACGTCCTGTAAATCTCGTATCTCGATCCGAGACAATGTCTTCCGGTATTCCGTTTGCACGGAATACCGTATCAACGAATATCCGCGCTGTTTGAGCGGCGGTTACGTTCGCTGATACTGCAGTAAGATGTACCATCTTACTGAAACTGTAACGGGGTTACATTCGGGTAACACTGAGTGTTGGTGTACATGAGTACACCACGGTTGAGGCCAGTGTTGGCCGGGTTTAAAGGTTTCGAACCTTTGGTTATTTTAACCAATCAGGGCAAGGGCCCTTGGTGTGGTGGTGTGTCAGCCCTCCACGTGTCAGTACACAGGTGTGTACACTACATTTTAGCTAGGTACGAATTAGGAATATTCTACTTAGTGTTACATATAGTTTATATTAGTTTAAATAATTACATATTAAATATATTCAGTTTACTTTTCACTCTTTCTTACAGACTCACGACCTCGACCACTCGAGCATGTAGTGAGTGCCGTAGCGTAAGGGGAGCCCTCCCCTTAGCTAAACCCTTTGTAAGGGAGCCTTGCCGTTAAGGCACTAGTAAAGGCTACAGTAAACTAACCCGGGAATACTGGCCCCGAGTAGGAGAGCTCTCTCCTACTAAGCCCTTAATAAGGGCGTATCGGCTAAGTAGCGGCGAACGCCGCTTTAAGGAAAGTCTTCCTCTGTGCGCTAGCCGCACCGTGCGTATACGCACCGGCTACATCTGGTAGCACTTGTAGTCAATCCAACACCTGTGTTGGTAGACTAGACATCCTCTGCAAAGGATGAATCAGGACGATTGGGATAGTTTGACCCTCGTCCAACAGGAAGCCTTTAAAAGGCTGTTACCCTTAACGGGGGAAGAAGGTATGAAGCTCCTAGTGGAGCAGGGCCTTGAGGCCGTAAAGGCAAGGGTGAATGCCCTCATCGCTCATGAGGCGAGTTGCGGTGGAGGTCATTCCACGGGGGTGCGCCCTCCATTATCGTTTAAGATAAAGGAGTTCACCGGAGAGAAGGGTGACAACCTTTATGTTTGGTTGCGAGAGGTCGAAACGGCCTTCGCCACAGCGAACATGACCGCTGATCACTTGCAAGTGGGACTTGCATTGACCCATCTTACGAGCAAAGCCCGTACATGGGCGTTTACATGCTCGGAATCAGTCAAGGACGTGTTTCCAACATGGAAGGTCCTTAAGCAGAAGCTTATGGACATGTACGCAACGCCTGATCTGGTTTTCCAGAATCAACTGGCGTTCTTGAGGTGCCGTCAAGGCACTAAGGACCTGGAGGTTTATATCCAGGAGCTTAAGACCCTGTTGGCAGGGATGTACACGAAAGCGTATTCGGACGATGTGTCCATCCCCGTCTTCATGGGAGGCCTGAGAGAAGGGCCAGCACGTTCGGAATTGTTCCGATGCCGACCCGAATCCCTGGAAGAGGCATTCAAGATGGCGTTCAACGCCAAGAGGAACTTCCGTTCCTCTAAGGTGGGTCCCGAACCCATGGACCTGAGTCAGGTCGAAGCGGAGGAGAAACCTCCCGCTAAGAGTCATTCGGACTCTTTTTCACAGAGCTTCCAGACAGATCTCCTGGATATGTTGCAGCGGCGTGGGCCGCTGAGATGCTTCCTGTGTGGGAGCATGGATCATCTGAAGAACAGATGTCCGAAAAATCCCCAGCGAGACACTCGCTACAAGGGACCAAGGATGGGGAAAAAGCCCTTGTCCAAGCCGTCGGGAAACGACGGCTCCCAGTAGGTGCGGGGCGCCCTACTGGGGGACCCCTCAGTGCTGTTAAGCCCCAGGGTAGGGGACGACAGCACAAAGCCCCGAGGGAAGCGGTGTTCTCTAGCACCGAGTTGGTGTACCAGCCAGGTTTGCTGGTAGTCTTTGCGGACGTGAAAGGATTTGATAAGCCTTGGAGAGTCTTGATAGACTCTGGAGCGTCTGACAATTATGTCAGACGGGCTTCTGTGGAGAAGAGTCGGCTGTATGCCGAGGCCCTAGAGGAACGTTCTCGTGACGTTGTCACGGTCCGTCTTGCGACGGGCGTACAGGTTTCTGTACCCAAGGTCTCGATTGACCTTAAGCAGAAGTTTGCAGACATCGACAGCTTAGAACGTTGCCTAGTCCTGGATTTGGACTCGAGGTATGACCTCATTCTGGGCATGAAGTGGCTGGAACGCCACGAGCCATGGATAGACTGGAGGTCTAAGTCCATTGGCTCAACGCACCCGCGGTCGGGTGAAGCATTGGCGAGTCATGAACCCACCTTTGCTCGATCGCAAAAGCGATTCTGGTGTGAGATGCCAGAGATTGGGATGTCTGAAATGATCATTCCCAATGGCGTTAAGGAAGAGTTCCTTAACGAGGGGGATTCGGCGGTTAATCCCCACGCCGTGAACGGCGATACTGGTGAGTTACCTGTGGTAACTCCAGTGGTAGGGGTAGAGACCCCTGTGGTTAAGCGCGAGGCGCTTCCACGCGAAGAGACCCGTAGTTCGTCTCTTTTGCACGTCGGAAATGATTCCGACCACGCCGTTATAGGCGAGACTGGTGAGGTACCTGTGGTAACTCCAGTGGTAGGGGTAGAGACCCCTGTGGTGAAGCGCGAGGCTCTTCCAAGCGAAGAGACCCGAAGTTCGTCTCTTTCGCACGTCGGAAATGATTCCGATTACGCCGTTATAGGCGAGACCGGCGAGTCACGGGTGGTAGAGGTAGAGACCTCTGTGGATAGGCGCGTGGCGCTTCCAGTAGATGGGGCAATTGACTCCCCCCATCTGGGCCTCGGGATGAGTCCCGAGGGCAGTAGTCATCAGTCCTACAGGATGCTGAATAGTGTGACAGGTGTTGTCACAGAAGGCGTAAGCCTGGAACGGTTGCCTGGGGTAGGCGAACTGTTGTCGTTGGAGGAGATGTCCTTCAACGAGTTTGAGACTGCTTTGAAAGCAGATGAAATCGACGAGGTCGTCGTGTTGCGTCCGGAAGAGGAGTTGAACTCCTCATCCACGATGGACGAGTCAGTTTTGGTGAAAACCAAACAGGCATTAAATGCCCGAAGCGGCCTCAAGATCCTCGCGGATCCTGAGGACCCTTACCATTCCTTATTAAAGGAATTTGGAGATGTCATTAGTGACAACCCGCCGATGGGGTTACCACCGGATCGGGGAGTCCGACATGAAATTGATTTGGTTCCCGGAACCAAATACTGCGTCACTAGGCAGTGGCCTCTCCCCAAGGAACAATGCGACGTCATCGACGCATTCTTCAAGGAGAAAGAAGAGGCAGGGATGGTACGGGAGAGTAAGTCTCCCCACTCATCTCCCACTTTTTGTGTTCGTAAACCGAACGGAAAGTGGCGCATTGTGCATGCGTATAACAAGATGAATGCAGCTACTGTACCCATGCAGACTCCGATTCCTCGGAAGGATGTCCTCCAGAACAATATGGCGGGCTGTACTGTGTACAGTGCCTTAGATCTGGTGGACGGGTATTATCAGGTGCTCATGCGAGTGTCCGATATGATATTCCGCTGACAGAGGTTAGCACACCTAGTGTCATGCGGTGGGAGTGGCTTGTTATGCCACAAGGGCTTTCAAATGCACCAGCGACTTTCAATCGCTTGGTGACTCAACTCTTCCGCCCTCATAGGAAGTACGCCCAGACGTCCTTCGACGATATATTCGTCCATAGTCGTGCGGAAGGCGACTCGTCTGATGTTCAGACGCATCTGATACACCTTCGAGCAGTGCTCGAGTGTATGCGAGAGCATAAACTATATGCGAACGCATCCAAATGTATATTTGGTGCTGAGGAAATTCCTTTCCTCGGATGCTTCATCGGTAAGGATGGAGTGCGGGCGGATCCCGCGAAGGTGAAAGCCATTGTGGAGTGGCCTTCGCCTGTAAATCTTAGAGATTTACGGAAGTGGCTTGGATTAGTCAACTATCTCCACAAATACAGCGAGAACTACGCTGAAATGGCGAAGCCATTGACCGACCTTCTTAAGAAGGATGTTGATTGGTGTTGGGAAACCGAACACCAAAACGCTTTTGAAGCGGTTAAGGGGAGCTTGTTAAAAGCTCCCGTTCTTGCTCTCCCAGACTCTGGGAAACCATTTAGTGTCGTTTGCGACGCCTCCGATTTCGCAATCGGATGTGCTTTGTTACAAGCGGACGATGCAGGAAGGGAACGCGTAATTGCGTTTGAGTCGAGGCAGCTTAAAGCTGCAGAACGGAATTATCCCGTTCATGACAAGGAGTTACTTGCAATGAAGTATGATCTTGTCAAATTTAGGGTTCACCTACTCGGCTCAAAGCCGTTCGTGGTTTATACTGACCACGCGTCCTTAAGGACAGCGACAAAGTCGCCTCATCTCTCGCAACGGATGGTCCGTTGGCTCTCCTTCTTTGCGGAGTACAACTTTGAGGTTAAGTATAAACCTGGCAAGCAAAACGTGCTTGCAGACGCGTTTTCGCGTCGTCCCGATTACGAGCTCGCTCACGCGACATTCGTCACCACGTCTGTAGTGGATCTCATACGCCAGGCGTATGAGAAAGACCCACAATGTACGGCGCTTATCCGCGCGTTAGGTGAAAAGGGTCTTGGCTCGTCTGATCCAACCCTGTCAAGTCGAGCTAGAGATCGTTTACACCGTTACAGGTACTGTTACGGTCTGCTATTTTATAGCACGAGCGCGGAGGACACTCCGCGGGTGGTAGTTCCTCATATTGAGGAACTGAAGTATAGAGTCCTCTTTGAGGCACATGACGCCCCTACCGGGGGTCATTTAGGTCGGGATAATACCTACAGCGCTTTAAGCGCTTTGTATTGGTGGCCCAATATGTATAAGTGGGTCGGTGCGTATATACGCACCTGTGAGACGTGTCAGAGTGTTAAACCCATTGCAAGTTCAGCTGCGCCTTTGGCGAGCTTATCGGTTCCAACGGAGTGTTGGAAATCCATTAGCATGGATTTAATCTTCGGTTTTCCGAAGGATAAGGCCGGGAACACCGGCATATTGGTCTTTGTTGACTGTTTGAGCAAGATGGATCACCTGGCGGCAGTGCCAGAGTCCATAGATGGACAGGGAACAGCAAAAGTGTTCCTAGACCGTGTCTTTCGACAGCATGGTCTACCCGATTCCGTTGTGTCGGATCGGGATCCCTGTTTTACGGGACAATTCTGGGGAGCGTTGCTTAAAGTGCTAGGCACCAAGCTCCTCATGTCCACTGCGGATCATCCGCAGACGGACGGTCAGACGGAACGCGTTAATCGCGTTGTGGAGGATATTCTCCGGAGTTTATGTCCGGATTCTCCAAAGAGTTGGAGTGAGGTGCTCCCGATGGTTGAATTTGTTATCAACAATTCGGTACATGCATCTACGGGGTTTACCCTGTTTTACGTGAACGGATTGGTGAATCCGAGGGTTCCATTAACGCCACATGTGTGTGGCCCAGGGCTTGAGGGTGGATGATTCCCCGATGTCAGCCCTGTATCTGTGCGAAAGCACATCGATAAGTTTTTATCGACGCGCCTTAGTGTCTTACGACACGTCTGCGATGCCATGGAGGAAAGCCAAGACAAGCAGAAGGAGCAAGCTGACCGAAAGGTGTGGCGTAACAAAAATGTATACAAAGTAGGAGAAAGTGTTTTATTAAACGCTAAAAATCTTCCTACACGTGTAGTTTCAAATGTGTTGCGCAATAAACTGCGCCCCAGGTTTGTGGGCCCTTTAAGGTGTTAGCCCGAAAGCGCTTGTCGTACACCTTAGACATCCCTAAGGCGATGCGTACGCATCCAACCTTTTATGTCGGTATGCTTAAGACATACCAGGACCCGGAGGCGGGGCCCCTCCTGGAGGAGGGTGGAAAGGCGGGTAGCCGTAAGGCACGGCAGGGACAAGGAAGCCCGAAAGAGCTAAAATGCGACCACGAAGCTCCGCAACGGTCGTCTCGAGAGAGGCAAGCCGCCTCTCGAAGCGATCAGTGGCATCCCGCTCATCGCGGATTCACTCGTGGAGATCATGGATGCGAAGGCTGTGTCGATCACAGCGCTCGCGAATCTCACGTCGCAATTGCGCGACCTCCTCCTCCAATGCTCGATGAGGAGGGTACTCCACACTATCATGTGGAGCGGTTGATGGCGCGACGCCATCAACGGGGCCAAACCCAGTATCTGGTGAAGTGAAAAGGTTATCCACACTCACAGAGTTCGTGGGAGTTCGAGACTCCCCTTCGGCAGGATTGCCGCGACGTCGTTGAAGCTTTTGAGCGGGAGAATCCCGCTGTAGGTCAACGATCAGAGGGGCATGAGAAGCCCCTTCACTCCCAATAACTGGGATTTCTCCGGAGGCAGATGTGGCGACCACACTGTCTCCGGACACCATGGTGGAGACAGGGGCGCTGGCGTAGCGCGTGCGATACGGAGCACGTAGTTGCTCCATCGCCTTAGCTTTGGCAAATGTAAGGCGCAACACCCTCTCCACCCAAATGTCTCGACGGGAATAGCTGTCATGCAGCTCATCGAAGCTGGGGAGAAGCTTCTCCCCTTCCGCCCAAGCGCGGAACTTCTTCTCTGCACCATCGGCACTTTCTCCCGGAGAAAGAACGAAAGGAACCTCGCGGATGTTCTCAACAGGGGAACCTTGTGCCTGCCTGTTTAAGCGCTCTCGGTACGAGACGCTAGTGAGCTGATTTTTTGTAAGCAGTTGTTGCCGGAGTTTCTCACGGCGTTCGCGTTGGTACGGCTGTTCAGCCGCGGGGTCAGGGGTATAGGACGCTAGATTAGTCCTTACCAAACGCCTGGCCCATCTTGGAAAGTCACGAGGACCATCGAAATTATAAGCCGCCCTTGACGGGCGTTTGGGGGCGCATAACGCAGCCCTTAGTGCCTGTGCGGCAAGTTGGGAGTCTTGAGCTGCGTCCAGATCATTAGTGATGATCGCCTTTGGCTTTTGGATGTATCCTCCGATACAGTCAGGGGTGCCGCACTGGTTAGTGCATTTTCCTCACGTGCGGGGAAGGTATTAGGCTGCCGACAACGCCGTTCGGCGCTGTCGGAGCGGCTCACCATTGGGGAGGTATCCCCAAAGGCATCCACTTCCAAGTTTTCGGAGTAGTCTACCTCTTCTAGAGGAGACGCCATAGCACCACTGGAGGTGTACATATGGATGGCCAGGGAAACTGGCGTTGGAGTTCTCCAACAAAATTTTGTTTATTGCGTAAGCAATAGTCTTGATGGGGGAGGATGTAACGGGGTTACATTCGGGTAACACTGAGTGTTGGTGTACATGAGTACACCACGGTTGAGGTCAGTATTGGACGGGTTGAAAGGTTTAAAACCTTTGGTTATCTTAACCAATCAGGGCATGGGCCCTTGGTGTGGTGGTGTGTCAGCCATCCACGTGTCAGTACACAGGTGTGTACACTACATTTTAGCTAGGTACGAATTAGGAATATTCTACTTAGTGCTACATATAGTTTATATTAGTTTAAATAATTACATATTAAATATATTCAGTTTACATTTCACTCTTTCATACAGACGCATGACCTCGACCGGTCGTGCGTGTAGTGAGTGCCGTAGCGTAAGGGGAGCCCTCACCTTAGCTACACCGTTTGTAAGGGAGCCTTGCCGTTAAGGCACTAGCAAAGGCTATAGTAAACTAACCCGGCAATCTTGGCCCCGAGTAGGAGAGCTCTCTCCTACTAAGCCCTTAATAAGGGCGTATCGGCTAAGTAGCGGCGAACGCCGCTTTAAGGAAAGTCTTCCTCTGTGCGCTAGCCGCACCGTGCGTATACGCACCGGCTACAGAAACGGTATACAAAGAACAATATTCCGGTCTTCCGACTATTGTCGGGTGGAAGACCGAATACGAAATTCATTGAAATGGACTTCCAACACTCTGTAGGAACCGGCAGAGATTGCAGCGGAGCCTGTGCAGACTGCGCAGGCTTAACGCGCTGTCAAATCTCGCAAGCGCGTACGTATTTCCGTACCCACTTGTACTGGTTTCGCCAGTAAAAGTCACGTGCGAGAGAAGCGTATGTCTTATCTCGACCTTGATGTCCCGAAATCGGAGCATCATGATACTCAAACATAAGTTGATGTTTGAGATCATCGTCGTTTGGAACGACGATGCGACTTTCATCTTTTTGGTCTGTGCTGTAAAGCAGCAAACCATCATGCAGTCGATATCGATGCACTCAAGCTCAGAGGAACTCTGGGAGTTCGTTGTGTATCTCACTTGATTGATTACTTAAGTAATCAATCAACAGACGTGTCTCCTCGTCTGTTTGTACGCCTCGCGTTACTTGTCGTATAATTGAAGACGACAAAGCAGTGCAACGGATCGCGTTTGCACTGGCACCTTCGGTTACGGACGGTTTCGTCTCGTAATCGGGCCTTCGTGATATCGTATCCGCTATCAAGTTCAACTTTCCGGGCTTGTATTCAACCGTGAAGTTGTACTCAGCAATGAATGACAGCCATCAAGCCATTCTTTGAGAAATGTGTGGTGAATTCACGGCCGTGCGAGGCGACGAATGGTCCGTGTAAACCACAAACGGTATATCTCCTAATAGATAGATCCGAAACTTGTCTTGATCATTGGGAACCTCTTTCCCAATGTTTTCCACTTGTAATGTGGATATTCTTTCACGAATATCCACTACATCATCTGTTGCAACGATGATACAGATCTGTTCGATCTGATCATCGTGCAAGTTTCTCATAAACTTCTTCCAGCTTAGCGCTGGAAGAGCCATCACCTCCGAACCTTTTTTCGGAGGGTGTTCCATCAACAGATACTGGGTAGCTAATCCGGTCTCCGTTTGCGTCAAGACGTTGATCGTCTCGACGGAACTGCCCATGCAATCAGACGCACTCGTCTGATTGACTGCTACACGGTGATTACGATTCACGTGTGCGAATACTCATCATTATGGTGGCCACTGCCTACCATGGAATTTTGGCGATTAGATGTGCTCGTCTGATCGGCCGCCTGTTCTGCGACACGGTGGTCTTTATCACCCGTGTGCATGGCTAACGCAACGTGGTGGGCACTGGACACCACGGAGTTTTGCTCACGATTGTACTCGATCGTGAGTTCACTCTCATTAACACGGAATTCTTTCGTCGTCGTGTTGGAACCTTCGGTAGCACAGTGGGTGTTTACCACTGTGGATACTATTTCATTCTCACGGTGGGTGTTTCCCACCGTGGATATAACTTCATTCTCACGGTGGGTTTTTCCCACCGTGGATATAACTTCATTCTCACGGTGGTCTTTATCACCCGTGGAATGTTTCTTTACAACACGCAACGACTCTTCTGTTGCGTGTGGTAGTCCCTCTGGACTCTCACCAGCGGAGGTACCTTCCGCTGATCGTGTCAGAACAGACCTGGTGGTGCCATCGCTATCCACCAGACTGTCTGACGCTGCGGTTGTATCCTCTGATACAGCCGGATTACACACAGGGTGTTCAGATCCTGTGGGTCCGCCGCAGTCGATTGATAGGTTAACCCAGTCGATCGAAGGTTTAAACTTGGACATCCATGGGATTCCAAGTATCACATCGAACTTGTCATCTAAATCGAGGACGATGAATTCATCCTCGAATGACAGTTCATTCAACTCGAAGCGTGTTTTAATCACACGCTTTGGAATAGTCACGGTTGCACCTGTTGCTAACCGGACTGACAACATACTTCGTGGGGTTTCTACCTCCACGAAGCTCAACAGCCTTAGACTCTGAGTTCTAAAGAAATTGTTTGACGCTCCTGTGTCAAACAAAGCTCGCATGGGGACATCGCTCCCGTGCGGCTTAACCTCCAGGGTGATAAGAGGTTTATAATCACCCTGCACCTTTTGACAGGACATAGTCCCGTCTGGGGCTATTACCCTCACATGCCCTATGTCGGCATGTGGGATAACATTCCCAGTAGGGCGCCCCGCCCCTACTGGTGTTCTACGTTTTTTGCACCTACAGGGTGATGTCCCTGTTGGTGTCGCCGTGCAGCGGACGGTTCCGTCCGCTGACTGCGTGGCACCGGACGCGGTGCGATACACTCATGGGAAAAATGCCCCATTTTCGCGCATCTATTGCAGCAAATATTCTTCTTAAATTTAGGTTGCTTCGTGTTCGAAGCAACCGCAACCGATAGGTCCATCGGCTCTAGACCTCCACCGCCCATGCTCTGGCGCGGGTGGCTGTTTCTTGAGAAGAAGTGTGAACTTCGTCTTCCTGACTGCTGATTGTTGACATGCTGTTGCGGCGTGTCAAAAGCAAATGGATGTTGATCCCTTCGGCTGTACCCAGCATGCGATGACGCTGATCGCATGCTGATCTCCTCACGGATGCTCATATCAATGGCATCCTTCAGAGTCTCTGGCGGGTGCCGGTAGAGACTCTGACGGGACCATCATTGAGTCCCTTCATGAAGCCAGTGACCTGCATAGCAGGGGGCACCGGCTCATACACAATATTTGACAGCAAATATTGCGTCTTCTGAGCGTAATCTTGAAGGTCAAGCTTACCTTACCGGAGTTCCAAGAACTCCTGCCGACTACTTAGCTCCATTTCTGGAGCTTCAAAGTTGAGCTTTAGCTCAGCTTTTAATTCCTGATAAGTCAGGAACGCAGAGTCATCAGTGGCTCTGCGACTCATCGCCCATGCCCTGGCTCTGCCGCCCAGACATGTTGTGGCAAAGTACGCCTGTTGACGTTCGTCAACAATATTTTGCGCAGAGATGGAATCTTCCACCTTTGCGAACCATCTCCGAAGGGGCTCGCCCCCTTCACCGGTAAAGGGTGGTACTCGCGCCTTTACCACTTCAACGCTATGCGTTGCAGGTGCAGATGCGGTCCGCGCTGCCTCTTGCGCGGGACGCGCTGGATTTTCTAGGTGGTTTCGCCTAAAGCGATTCACCACATCTATCACTTCCTCCGGGGACTTACCCTGGAGAAAGGTAATGATGTCGGTCCCCATGGACCGAACCATTTCTACCGTCGCGTCTTTACTAAGCGACGAGAAGAGAGGGAAGTGTTTATTCACCTCCTCCAGCGCTCTCTCTCGCTAGGCAGGCGTCATATTTCGCGACATGATGCCGAGCGGCTCTTAATCTTCGCTCCGCAAGTTAA
The DNA here is from genome assembly GCA_026184515.1 of Peronosclerospora sorghi. Lineage (NCBI taxonomy): Eukaryota > Oomycota > Peronosporomycetes > Peronosporales > Peronosporaceae > Peronosclerospora > Peronosclerospora sorghi. The sequence continues at coordinate 536,499 of CM047590.1, forward strand.
ATACCGGAACGGAACTGTGGTCGTTAAGACGTACCACAAAGTTCTACCAGGTGTAACAGGACTGATCCTGTTACAGGCTTACACTGTGTTGTGCGAGGAAGCGCGCAATACAAGAGGGGTAGGATTAGTTGATAACAACTAACCCTATAATAAAAGTGAATATAAATATTCACTTATGTTCTAGAACGCAAAATTAAGAGTGTTTATTTAATGGGTGGTTAGAGGCTAATAGTATAGTAACTAACTAATTAATATAATAATATCAAGTCTTTAACTAACTGTACTATGAGTTAACCTGCAAGATTCGGTATTTATACCGAATCGACTTTTCCTTCGTAGATTATAATAACTTATAATCTCTTATTTAAATTTCAGACAACGCGTCTGAAATTAAACTGTGATATTCTAACTTGAATATCAATTATGTAATGGCACCCCATTACACCCTTAGTAAGGGAGCCTTGCCGTTAAGGCATTAGCGGAGCTAGGCGCGCGACCACGACCGGTTGCGCGTGCAGTGAGTATTGTAGCCTAAGGGAGTTCTCCCTTACGCTACCTCCCTTTATAAGGGAAGTCTTGTTACAAAGGGGTTAGCGAAAGCTATCTGTAAACCACCCCCGGAATCTTGGCCCCGAGTAGGAGAGCTCTCTCCTACTAATCCCTTTTATAAGGGCGTATCGGCTAAGTAGCGGCGAACGCCGCTTAAAAGAAAGTCTTCCTCTGTGCGCTAGCCGCACCGTGCGTGTACGCACCCGGCTACAGTCGTGGAAAAGGATGGCGATGATCTATCTGGCCAGGTGGAGGACCTGATCGAGATTAACAAGTTTATTCCTTCCCACAAAGGCTCCGATCGGAGCCAATCGGGACTATAGCAAGTCTTGCTATAGTTCCGGAAGGGATCAGGATTTTGTTCCTGATCCCATATATTTCGACGTAAAATTGCATGATGTGAAAAACACTATAGGGGCAGATTAACCTGATCCGCCCGAATTACGCAATGCTCTAAGACGATGACGACTTGAAAGAAAAGTCGTCGATCGGTGATGGGGTTGTTGATGTCAAGGATGTGACCAAGATGTATTACATCTACGAGTTGAAGAAATTCATTCGCGAAAACGAGGTCACGCGAATCGTCAAACCCCTAATTCCGGATCATCAGCATGGACCTACAACCGAGCCGATCGACTCATATCGGCCGCTGCAGCTGGTTAAGAACTTTCTGGAGATGCTAGACGAGGTTGGGATGAAGGTGAAGAACGTTAATGGTGTTGGAAAGTTGTTTGAAATTGATACGTGGAAGTTAAAACAAGCTATGTTGACTCTACATGACCATTTGAAGCCATTGGTGGGGGCGGTACGCCGCCCAACTCCCACAATCGCGCTGGAAGCCCCAAACCTCGTGTCATCACTTGCCAAACGGTCACTCTCTGATAATAGCTCGCTGTATGGGTCGCCACCTTCCTCCAAGTGCTCGTCCGAGTTGGAGGTCGGTGTGGAGCGGATGACCATGTATTACGGTACCAGTCACACGGAACAAAAAAAGGACGTGCGGCAGCGTGGGGCGGCATGACAGTCGATGCCCCAGGGGCGCCCACAGGTATCGTCACCCCCCAGACCGACCCAGTCACCTCTCCCGCGACGGAAGGAAGCATGCAAGCCATGTTTGAAGCCATGATGAAGCGTCATGTCGAAAATCTAGGCCGATCGCCTCAGCTCCCGCGTGCACCAAGCCGATCGGTCCAGAAAAACGACGCTGTTTATGCGGACGTTGGTATGGAGTCGGTAACATCAGCGGAAAAGGTGTTTAAAGGTGTTGGACCGGTTTTAAGGCAAAACGCAAGTCGTATCCAGACGCCCTCGCCGATCGGCAAGTAGCAGCGACTTCGACATGGAGTCGACCGGCGAAATTGACAGTGACTACGGTGGTACGGGAATCGGCAGGGCGAGTAAGGCGAACTTAGCCTCGACGACGGCGTTTGACTTTAAATCGTCGGCGATCCCAAGAATTCGCATGGCTACAACCACTGATTTGAAGGATTTTACTGGCAAGGACGCTGATGAAGGCAATCCCGATCGTGGTTCAGCCGAACGAAGTCCGCCTTCCTCCGTGATCAGACGCTGAACAAATAACGTTGTCTGATCTTCCGAGATCTGATGAAGGGACCGGCTGCGAATCGGATCCAACAGTTAAGTCGGGGTGTACGCTCTGACGGGAACCTGCTATGCATAGTATTTGAAAGGCAGTACTGCCACTCCGGCTTTTCTACTGCTCGGAAGTATACCACATGAGGAAAAGGGGCGATGAAACGCCGATCGAGTACCTCCATCGACATAATGTGGCTGCAATGCGTGCGGGGATCTCGATCAAGGAGACCGTTCCACCGACCGGCTCTGCCCAGGAACATGTGGGTCGCTTTATCAGCACGCTGGACGATCAGGAGTTGGCCGATCAGCTGACCTTACTGCGTCTCAAGGACGTGGGAGAAGTGGAGCAGACATTACGTATGTTGCGCCAGTCCCGCAGTATGAAGACGAAGGTTGTTGTCAGATCGAACCGATCGAAGATGCAGGATGCCCCATGAAGAGACCTGCAACCAGGCCGGCCCGATCGATTAGAACGATTGTGTAAGCACCGGGTCAGAAGATGAGAGCAGTGTTTATCCCAGCCTTGAGTCAGAAGAGGAACAGTACCGTCACACTTTCGTCGCCCAGTCTGCACAAAGAGACCGACCAGTGTCAAGCCGCGCCGAACTGAAGGCAAGAAACGGCAACAGATCAGACCCGGATTCGCCATACAAGAAGTTCACGCACTGCGGGTCGACCAAACACGATGCTCGGGGCTGCTGGCGAAGAATTACGTGAAAGAAATGTGAGAGACGCGGCCATCCCACCGATCACTGTTTGTTTGGATGCAAGGCATGTGGAGAAATTCACGAAGATGGACAGTGCAAGATGGAGCAATTTTTTAACCAGATGCACAAGTGGCACGTTCCAGACAATCATGCGGGAATGTTGCCGCCTGATGTGGAGAAGCATTCAAAAAAGATCGCTCGCCAGGTTGGAATCTGGATCGAGCCGAGAGATCTACGTTTAGCATATATGCATATGTCGGAAGGGACGACAACTTAACGCCAAAAAAGACAGGCGATGGGAATCATCCAGTCTTCAGTCTTGCGACTGATGAATATTACCGATCGAAGGTCGTTATGCAGTTGGACCTGCTGCCTGGCGAGTCACACGGCTACTGGAAATATCACGCTCCCGATAAATGGTTCAAACAGGCAAAAGACTGCGGGAAGATCAATAATGAAAAGGCGACGATGTTGTTTGACTCTGGTGCAGAAGTCTCAATTATCGACTCCGCCTTTGATCGTAAGTTCGGATGTCAGATTGGCTATGCACAGAGGCAAGAATGCATCGGAATTGCTGAAAATTCCTACATGACCGAAGGGAGGACGCGTGTGAAAGTCACTCTATCTGTTTCACTGGTATACTTCTTCATGGCTTGGGTCGGTAATCTGACCGGTCAAGACGCGCTCCTTGGCATGGACTTTATGGTGTCGATTGGCATACGCCTCGATCTGTCGCATGGAGTACTTTCTCTTCCGGACGAAGTCCAGATCCAACTGGCTGGCCGACGCCCCTTACACGGATCACGCAATGATCTGGTGAGGTGGAACCAAGATATCACCATTCCTGTGGGTCGACCGGCAGATATCTCGGTGGATAAGGACCACCGGACAAAGAAGTATGGGTGACCAGGGGCAATCACTGGGTACCAACGTTTGTGGTAGGTGGAAGCCGAAGCGATTACATATGAGTTACTTATATGGGTAACAAACCGCTGATGTTAAGCAACGGTACGATCGTCGGTATGTGGCTGGCCGAAGGAAAAGTTCCGAGGAAGATGGGGTTTATTTCGATCGGATCAAGACGATATATTGAGCGGCCAAAATTTGCGTTTATAGCCACCACCGATCGGGTCGGCGATGAAAAGTCAGCCGAAGAATACCCCTCACCTTGGACGTAAAGGACGGGTTACGTAGAGACCAAGATGTGCCGAAGGTTATCAGCGCAGTCACCCGATACAGTGGGCTCACAGGCAGATGTGGGAGAGTCGTTAATGCAGTTGTATAACGAGATCGGGTGACAGTGGAACCGACGGCAGATGGGGAAGATTGCATTATCGTCGGAGACGAGTATGATGGAGCATCCACTCAAGTCGGTACTACAGGAGGACAGACCGTGGACGAGGATCAGCATTGCCCGTTTGGCTAGGGCAGACCGAGTGAAGTCATCTCACCGGATGTCCTGGTGTATATGAACGGGGCGCAGAGGAGTGCGTTAAAGGATCGGAGAGCCATATGGCTCTCCCACCTGAAGTGTCAACCGATCAGCTTGAAGTGACTATGGAAAATCCGAAAGAAGGTGACCAAGTCGCCGAAACCCCCGATCGGGCTGATCAGCTCAAGGAATTAATATGGGAGAAGAAATACTGGCTGATCGGGAAGGGTGCTGCTGATATCGACGGTGATGATGTAAAGCCGATCGCCCATTTGGGTGTCAGATCGACCCAGAAGACGTGTTGTGGTCGAACGCACCGGGAGTATCCGAGATCCACTTGAAGGATTGTGAAGAAGAAACTTGGATAGGTGAATCCGATCTGGATTTTGGCGCTCTGGCTAAGAAGTCCGAGCGAAATCGAATGAATCGGAAATGTTCTGGAGCGACGCAGACTTAGGAAAGCGGAAGATCAAGATATACAATAGTTCCGATCGGCAATACCGATCGGCGCGAACTTGTAATGTTTTATTGTGATTACGACTACGATTGTGTGACGAACCGTGATGAACTGGTGATATTTCGATGGTAGAAAAGTGGCTTGAGGATGTGGATATTTTTCGATGACGACGGTAACGATTCTCACGTGTGGATGCAGTTGGATGTGACAAGAGTGGAACTTGATTAATGAGATTAAAGGCTAAAATAGATGGGAAAATCGGGTAATCGAAAAATAAATTTTATTAATGATGAATGCGCGAATGATTGCCCGATCGGCTCCTACAATGTCAAAGCTCGCGATCACCCCATAGCCGACTGACAATCATGGCTGGGTGATACGCGATCTTGTGGCGAATTGGTTACGCCAAGGATGCTCCCTTTCAAGCTGGGTCAAAGAATCTATCAAGTTGTCGATTATGATGTCGCAGTGGTAGCCGGGGTACCAAGCTCCGTCTTCGATCAAATCCCCGGCTTTCTCCACGCAACGCCTGGCCATATGGAGAATAACTGGGTATAGGAAGATGTCGATGTCGCATTCCCTTGCCCGCATGCCCTCCAATATGAATTGACAGATGGACAGCCAGGCTTCACCCGCCCGACTCCGACGCTGCTTCAGTTTCTTCTGGAACGTGGCCAAATCCTTGTCCAGATTTACTTGTCCGGCGGGAAGAACCAAATAGTGGGTTGATTCCCAGATCGCTTGGTTGTGGATGCTGTGGAAATGACCAAGACGACTCAAGAACGAGTCGATCCACAGAGTCGGCGTGAACATGGCGTTCAGGTCGGGTCTAATCAAAACTTTCCACGGCTTGGCATCATACAGACGGGCGATCTGCGATCCGGTGATAAGATCAGGTCGCCACTCGGTTGCACATGGATGACTAACCACCAGCGGGAAAATCCAGTAGTCCGGACGTGAATAAGTGCGGGCCAGCTGCTGCTTGGTCGGAACAGATCGACGCGGGAGATCGATCTTCCCCGGAGACCAAGGGTCGACAGCAGCCAGACATGAAGGAGGAATGGGCACGTCAACCTTCAATGCCCCCAACGGTGCAAGATGATACAGACCAGAAGTTCCGGGAAGAAGAGTTGGTTTGGGTGCCTCACCATCCGTTTTCGATGATTCTTTAACGCTGTTACCATTAGGGTGCAACTCTGGGTCGGCTCCTGGCGTTGGCGCTTCTACTGCTGTAGCGGAACGACGACGCTGGGTGGATTGGGACCGCGATAAAGCGGGAGCTAGCTCAACTGAATCCGTCGATCCACCATCAGAATCCGCCCAGGCGAGGCTAATTCTGACTTGGACCGGCCGTTAGTTGGGGTCAAGGGCGCTTAAGTTTTCGTCGCTTGAATTGATTTGGTTGAATACGCTGTTGCGCGCAGAGACTTTGCCGATGTCTTGGCTCTCTTCCGTGGTGCCGCTGGTTTTCTTCGTAGTCTGGATAGGCCGCTACGCCCAGCGCCCTTGCGCCTCTCGCCGCGCCCTTTCATTTCTTGCTGTGCGTGCGAATTTCGGGGGGGGTGGAATTTCAGCCAATGAATGGCGAGAATTTCCGCCCAAATTTTGTTTGGAAAAATCGCCGGCAGAATGCGACTTCGGGTCCGCGAGGGAGCTCGAGGATTCTCCGCAAAGAATGGAGCTAGCGACTGGAGAACTGGACAGACAAGTAACCAGCTCATCGCGTAACCTGTGAACGATTCCCTAGATTTGATTCAACTCTTGGGTCAAAATGACGAACCGATCTTGGAAGGCATCAATTCTCTCGGAGTGATCATTGATCGTGAGTTTTAGCTCGGAGATCTGCCGATCCATTTCGCGGTTCTGAGAATATAAAACCGATCGGTCGGCCTGATTCTACGAGCTCTGTGGAGCGACCACTGCGAGCTGCTCTTGAAGATGCGATCGTCAGATCTTGAAGCGACGCATGTCGTGACGAGTGCAGATCAGCTCTTACAACACCGGTCGAAGCAGATCGAAGTGACTGTGTATTTGCCGATCGGCATCAACCAGTGTTTGCACGGTTTGAATGACATTAATTGGTAATGGATCTACATACAGAAGGAAGTGAGGACCAATTCAAAGTGGAGTTAACGATGGATTGACATACCTGGCTTGATTTGTTTCGGAGCCGAGGCCTTGATATTTTTAATCTCGGCCATCAAGAGTGAGCGATCAGCTTGTATGGCGTCGGTCAGATTGGAGAACCGTTCTGTGTCCCGACGCATTTTCTGAAACGCGGCGTTGACCACGATCTGCTTTTCACGTTCGACTCTCAACTCCTGTAGGAGTGCATTAATTGTTTTCTGGGGCCGATCTATCTCGAATCGGTGGTCATTTTGTTCGCTGACAATTTGAGTGTCGCCCAAGTCGTCGGAATGGTCAGGTCGGTCGGAAGTGGTAATATGCGGAGAGTGCGGTCACCGATCGCCAACGAAGACAAGTTTCAGTGAAAATGTGGCGATCGGAGATCAAGTGGAGTTACCTGGTACATTGGACTCGGAGGAATGCATGGAATTGAAGACTGTTTGGGAGATCGGGCGGCTACCGTTGCGCGGCTGCGACGAGACTCAGGGGTGAACGTTGTGAAGTGCTATTGACAATTTTTTTTGACTAGCATGTACCAGTGTACCAGTTATCAAGTCAGAGCGATCGGGTTGGCTAGACGGACGGAGTGGTTTGGGCCAATCGTGTGTCTGGAGTGTAAGGTACGCAGATTTAAGGTGAGGCACACGGTTTTGCATGTAGTTTACATATGGGATTTTAATTGGTTATTAAATATAGTCTTCGTATTACATTGGGTTGCATAAGTCGCCGCTCCGCAGGAGTCATTGGGAGCAGAGAGATAACACGGTCCCCTCTTGCTCATTTATTCCTGGCCAGGACACAGCTACACAGGAAGTCCCACGACGGGAAGCGCCCATTACGTTTATTCGCCCCTCAATCCCCACACGTTTGGAACGTGTTTTTCTTTTTCGTATTGGCTGGGTTACTCACTGCTGTTTGCAGTCAAGCCCCAAAATTTCTTTTGGCTGGGTTACTCACTGCTGTGTGCAGTCAAGCCCCAGATTTTACCCGCATTTGGAGTGACGATTTCCGCTCCATTTGCATATCGGACGCATTGGATTATCATTTCGTTAGTTTTCGATGCAAGTACCCCAGAAGCGGTACCTCCCATATTGGTAATTACCAAGATCCCTTCTAAGCGACGACCCACCGAGTGTGTAACTACCCACAACAAGGGTTATGTGGAGCAGCGTGCCCAAAATTTGGCACACTTCTGGTCAAGTTTTGTCAAGGCATTTGGTCTAATTTCGGATTGGTTTAAACAATGGGGGCTTTTCAGCCTATCAGACTCAACAAGTGTCAAGAACGCAAGTTTTGGTGAGTCACCCGACTTTGGGTATTTTACATATTTTGTGTGGGTACATTTAGGGACTATAGGGTAGTAGTATTTTAGTTGTGGTTTTTCCAAGTAAGAGGCTTTTGGTTGTGGTTTTACCTTTTAGGACAGAGCTTATACCTTTAAGTAAGGAAATCTTTTAGCTTTCGGATAAGTGGCTGAAACCTCTTCTGGTCTTGGTTCACACCACAGATAGGGGTAGCCGTTCTTCCCTTTTCGTACACTAGTCGCCTCCGCCCGCCGCGGAGTGTTTGGGGGAAGAGGGTCGAATTATCCCATCTCGACCATTATACCCGGTCTGGACGCGCCGCACGCGCACTTTGGCCCACCGGAAGTCCCTCGACGGGAGTACGATTTGGCGATCTCAACACCTCAACTCAAGTACGTTTGGAACGTGCTATTCACTGGATTGGTCTTGGCGTGGAGATATCGTTTGTTGAGTTTCACGAGCATATTGGGTCTTTACGCGGACATATTGGCATGTTTAATATTGGTTGGAAACTAGACCGGTTTTGGTCTTATTTCGTATTGGTCAGCGGCTAGACCGGAACGGTCAGTCTACCCTCTATTATTTCGTATTGTTCAGGTCTTGATCGTTTGGACGATCGACCTATTGTAAGTTATCTCTTGGAAGTGTTTTTGGTCTGTTTGTGTCTGGGGTGAAGAGTTACGCCCCAGATATACCTACCCAGATCGGTCTTCTATATTCAAGACCACTTCGATCCAATCTGCGATCCCGATCCACCGAGTGTGTAACTAGCCCGTTCCATCGGGTACACAAGGTGATATGGACACTAAACAATCGGACCAAGTGGGTTCTGATGACGACCGGTCGTCTGCTTACAGCGGACGATCGGACCAGATCTCGAGTGGTGGTCCGCGGAGTACCCCTTCCGAAAGTTGGAAGGCTGGGCGCGATGGTGGTCAAGTTCCGGACACTTCGGTGTTCGATTTCGAACTGGACTACACCAAACTATCGCTAGGGCAATAATGGTATCATAGTTCAGATGTTCCATCCTAGAGTGGAAGTGCATAACCGTTACGCTCTGGACATCTTTATAAACCAAAAATTTGGCGTCGTCACGCTGATAACTGCCATAACGTCATCTTCAAATTTGTTTCTTTGGGCGAACAATTCTTCCTTCGATCTTCAGCACGTTGTTGTCTATTTTATCATCAGCGATACCCTTCCCGGTATCTCGTTTGGCCCGCTCTCTATTTCCATCTATAAATGAAAGAATACATCCTCTTTCTTCAATAATTTCGTAAGAAAAAAAGTTTCGCGTGAGACTTTCCGCGTAAAACGTCTGTTATCTTCAGTATCGACTCCTTCCACACATCACGTAAACATATAGCGATCTCTTTTTATTGATTTCCAATTTCCACCCGTCCGCTTGGTAGCAGAATCCAGACACGATTTCAATATCGTTCAGGCAGCTCAGATCGCACGTAAGGTGCATGCACGCACCACTATCGAGAATCCATTTATTTTTGTTTATTTCATTTGCTTCCTCTGACACCATGAGCGCGTAGTCTTTCTTACCTGGAATCTTAGTCGGAAAGTTCCATTTTACATGCCCTTCTTGACCACAGGCGTAACAAATTAGTTTTCTTACTTTTCGCTGCGACCATGTTCACTGTGTTTCCTTGTTCTGCCTTAGGCCCTTTCTCATCATACTCTACGGCTTGGGTGAACTGGCATAGTTCCTCCGCCTCAAGTAGTCAGGCATTGTGTAACAGGACTGATCCTGTTACAGGCTTACACTGTATTTTGCGAGGAAGCGCGCAATACAATAGGGCAGGATTAGTTGATAACAACTAATCCTATAATAAAAGTAAATATATTAATATTCACTTGTTATCTAGAACGCAAAATTAAGAGTGTTTATTTAATGGGTGGTTTAGAGGCTAATAGTATAGTAACTAACTAATTAATATAATAATATCAAGTCTTTAACTAACTGTACTATCAGTTAACCTGCAAGATTCGGTATTTATACCGAATCGACTTTTCCTTCTTAGATTATAATAACTTATAATCTCTTATTTAAATTTCAGACAACGCGTCTGAAATTAAACTGTGATATTCTAACTTGAATATCAATTATGTAATGGCACCCCATTACATCACCCCCCCCACTTAAGGTGGTTGGCCAATAATAATTCTTTTTTGGCCAATCATAGGTGGCACTTGTTGGTCAGAATTTCTCATTCACCAACTTATTGACCATCGACTCGATGGTCAAGACACACAGCGGCGGCGCTCTAAAGAGCGCTGCTGAAAACAATGAAGGAGCTTCTTCCTCCGCCTCAGCACTAGGTGGTGAGGTGTTGAGTGACAACAGTGACGCTGCATTAGCAGCGTCAACTACGCAAAGGTCGGAAGACGTACCGTCTTCGACCACAGATGCTTCTAAGGCGGCATCTGACAAGAAACAGGGAGATGTTGCTAATGCAACATCTCGCACGATGGCAACTTCCGAATGGCGTGTTGCTAAGAGGTCCATGTTCGGGAGTTCTGACTCCGAACAAAGTGATGAGGATACAGATGTCCCCACTAAAGGATCTAGCGAGTCGAAACTCGCTAGGTCCTCATCGCCTAACAGCGATGACGACTCTGGTGTCGCTGTCAGCTATGACAGCGCCAATGATTATCACAGGTGGTTGCGGGAACGCAGAGCCCCACCTGGACCAAGTACTTCTCCACGTCGGGGTGATTTAACCCCGGCGCGTGGTGTTGAAGCAGGCGGTGCTCCGCCTGCTAAAATGACTCGAACAGAAGCGGTGGCTGCGGCTTCTAAAGCGTATCATCGTACGGAACCACATGTTCCGTACAAAGTGGGGTTTTGGACCCCTGGCTGGGCTATTGCCCCCAACAGTGGCGATCACCGTAAACGGGACTGCCAGTATGCGTTGTTCGATATCAACGTGCTGGATGACTGCGAAGACATCCAGTCACGTCGATTCGATCGAAGTACAGACGATAGACGTCTGTACTTTATTGACCTCTTTTTCCAGGTTCGATATTATTCGTGACGGAAAGGGTCAAGGAAGAACAGGGACGATAAAGACGCCCTGACTCAGAGTTGGAATGCTTTTGTTGAAAACTACAACAAAAGCCCAGATGATTACGTGAATAGAGTTCACGTAATGCGCGAGAGCTTTTTAAAGCACTCACGAACAGGCAAAATGGAATACATCCATTTTGCTTGCATCAAAGAAGGGTTAAAGTGTGGTGTCCCTTCTCACCTCGTTTGCCCGCGGTGTACGCAGGGCGCTCCTCGTCTGTCAGAGGAGGAGTTGCGGGGGTACGGTGGCTTTTCCGTACCCGCCGAAATTCAGGGTTTAATTGATATACTGAATGCATCAACACCTACTGTTGATGCTGCTTCGCATTATGAGTTTGAGACTTCTTCTCAAACTCAGTCAAAAGGTCTGGGGCGTCGGCCCTCAGAACCTCAATCGGTTCCCAAGAGTCGAACTCTTGTGGATATCCTAGCCATCGTACCAAGTACTCGGTACGCTGCCCCTTCTTCAAAGGCACCGAGCGATTCGAGATCAAGCGCTCGAGGATATATCGCTTATTCCCCGATTATCAATCAGGGGCGGCGGAGGTTGAGAATTCCATTCGCCGTTGTTGTTGCGGAGCATGGTTCTTCGCTCCGCAAGCTCGAGGAGGGTTATTCCTCCTTGAGCAGCGATATGTCTCACTGTGTGAAGACATATCGGTCTCTTCGCGAGGATGTCCGCGACATCCTCGGAGCGCACACTGCCCTCCAGCAGAAGAATGATCTTTTGTACATTGAGCTTCCTCGCTATAAGAGAGATCTCGATCGGCGCACGGCTGATCTCGATCAGTCGAAGGCGGAGGTAACGACTCTTCGCTCTGCTCACCAACGGCTGGAGGCCGATTACAAGTCTCTCTTGGGAGACTTGGAGAAGCACGACATCTTCCGTGGTTCTGCGTCTCGTCGTAAGACGAAGACGAGTGATACGGCTTGAGCCGCCCAACATAGAATGTTGGGTGAAGCCGCACTGCTGTGGGAATGTCTAAGGTATAGGCATTCCCCCGAATCTCTTGGACCTTGAAAGGTCCAATGTACTTAGGAAGTAGCTTCCGTGTAGGGAAGTTGCTTATTGCATGTGTAGGCAAATTGGTAGTACTTAATAATACCAATTCACCTTTAAGAAAGGAGTTTTTGTTCTTCCTTCATCGTTTGTCTGCATTTTGCTTCTGCTTATCAAAAGCAGAGGCAAGTGCATCTTTTATATAGCGTATTACAGCTTGGCGCTGTAATACGAATTCATTTACTGCTTTATAAGCAGTAGGTTCATTGTCCTCGTTGTCTGCAGCCATTTCTGCAGACACATATTCATCGTATGCAGCTTCAGTTTTAATTGAAGCTGCTTCCGCTGCTACTGTATTTTCCGTAGAAGGGCCATCGTTTTGTTCACAAGTTGCAGTCGCAACTTGCGCATTGACTCGCTCAAAATTCGAGCGGGTCCCTCCCCCACTTAGATTTGGCGTACCGCCAAGTAAAGCTGGGGTTCGTGGATGCCTTAAGGCAATCACGTAGAACGGTGTATGCTTAGTTGCAGCATGCACCGAATTGTTAATCGCAAATTCAGTGAGTGACAGGTAGTCACTTCACTGTTCAAAGGCATGTGCGTATGATCGCAACATGTCTCCGAGAACGCGGTTAACCCGTTCCGTCTGCCCATCCGTTTCCGAATGGTCCGCAGTTGACATCTTCAACTGGGTTCCCAACAATGAGAACGTTTCTTGCCAGAAACGTCCTGTAAATCTCGGATCTCTATCCGAGACAATGTCTTCCGGCATTCCGTGCAAACGGAATACCGTATCAACGAATATCCGCGCTGTTTGAGCGGCGGTTACATTCGCTGATACTGCAGTAAGATGTACCATCTTACTGAAACGGTCTACAAAGACCACTATTCCAGTCTTCCGACTATTGTCGGGTGGAAGACCGAATACGAAGTCCATTGAAATGGACTTCCAACACTCTGTCGGAACCGGCAGAGATTGCAGCGGAGCCTGTGCAGACTGCGCAGGCTTAACGCGCCGGCAAATCTCGCTAGCGCGTACGTATTTGCGTACCCATTTGTACTGGTTTCGCCAGTAAAAGTCACGTGCGAGAGAAGCGTATGTCTTCTCTCGACCTTGATGCCCCGAAATCGGTGCATCATGATACTCAAACATAATTTGATGTTTGAGATCATCGTCGTTTGGAACGACGATGCGACTTTCATCTTTTTGGTCTGTGCTGTAGAGCAGCAGACCATCGTGCAGTCGATATCGATGCACGCAAGCGCGGAGGAACTCTGGGAGTTCGTCGCGTTTCTCACTTGATTGATTACGTAAGTAATCAATCAACAGACGTGTCTCCTCGTCTGTTTTGTACGCCTCTCGTACTTGTCGTATAATTGACGACGACAAAGCAGTGCAACGGATCGCGTTTGCACTGGCCCCTTCGGTTACGGACGGTTTCGTCTCGTAATCGGGCCTTCGTGATAGCGCATCCGCTATCACGTTAAACTTTCCGGGTTAGTATTCAACCGTAAAGTTGTACTCAGGAAAGAATGACAGCCATCGAGCCATTCTTTGAGAAATGTGTGGTGAATTCACGGCCGTGCGTAGAGACGCATGGTCCGTGTAAACCACAAACGGTCTATCTCCCAATAGATAGATCCGAAACTTAGCCAGTGCGTACTTCATGGCAAGGAGTTCCTTGTCATGCACTGGATAGTTGCGCTCGGCTGGGGGCAACTGACGCGATTGATAGCAGATTACGCGATCACGATCATCGTGATCACGCTGCATCAAATCACAGCCGATAGCGAAATCGCTCGCGTCGCAAACGACGTGGAACGGACGCTCGTTATCGGCTATAGCCAAGACAGGCGCTTCAGTCAAGCTTTGCTTAACTACATCAAAAGCATCTTGACATTGGGTATCCCAATGCCATTCGACATCTTTCTTAAGTAGTTGAGAAAGAGGTCGTATCAGCCCAGCATAGTTTCACGAATACTTGTGCAAATATGTTGCCAACCCAAGGAACTATCGAAGTTCCTTAACGTTGTTTGGCGTAGGCCATTCAACGATCATCCGGATCTTTTCTGGATCAGGACGCACCCCGTTATTTCCCACAAAGCATCCAAGAACAGGTATCTCAGGTGCACCAAAGGTGCAATTCTTCAGATTTGCATAGAGCTTATGCTTACGCATAAGCTCTATTACTCGACGTAGATGCTCCCTATGGACATCTACATCGCTTTTATCGTGTTCACCCTTACTATGGATGAACACGTCATCGAAATAACTCGGTTCGAATTCTCGCACCGGGCGTAATAGATGCGTTACGCATCTGTTAAACGTAGCAGGGGCATTTCGAAGCCCCTGTGGCATAACAAGCCACTCCCAAAGCATGCCGCTTGGGGTGCTTACTGCCGTGAGAGGGATATCCTTCTCACGCATTAGGATTTGATAAAATCCATCTCTTAGATCGAGAGCACTAAAGATGGTGCTCCCGCACATGCCATCTATGATGACATTCTTCCGCGGTATCGGTGTCTGTGCCGGTACCGTCGCTGCGTTCAGCTTGTTGTAAGCGTGAACGATTCTCCACCCACCTGTGGACTTCTTCACACAAAAGGTGGGGGTAGAGTGCGGTGAGGTAGACTCCCGCACTTGGCCTGATTTACGACGAGCTTCGAAGAACTCGTCGATCGCTTTTACCTGATCACGCGGCAACGGCCATTGCCGCGTAACACAATACTTCGTGCCTGGCACGAGGTCAATCTCATGACGAGTTCCCTTATCCTTATGGAGCTCGCTAGGTACTTCTTCTGGGAATACGTCAGTGTATTCTCGAAGTACCTCATAAAATGGGGAGGTCGCTTTAAGCGACTCCCCGCTCTGCGCTTCAAAGCGCTGAACTCTCGTTTGATCATTGGGAACCTCTTTCCAAATGTTTTCCATTTGTAATGTGGATATTCGTTCACGAATATCCACTACATCATCTGTTGCAACGATGATACATATCTGTTCGATCTGACCATCGTGCAAATTTCTCACAAACTTCTTCCAGCTTTGCGCTGGAAGAGCCATCACCTTCGAACCTTCTTCCGGAGGGTGTTCCATCAACAGAGACTGGGTAGCTAATCCGGTCTCCGTTTGCGTCAAGACGTTGATCGTCTCGACGGAACTGCCCATGCAATCAGACGCACTCGTCTGATTGACTGCTACACGGTGATTACGATTCACCGTGTGCGAATACTCATCATCATGGTGGCCACTGCCTACCATGGAATTTTGGCGATCAGATGTGCTCGTCTGATCGGCCGCCTTTTCTGCGACACGGTGGTCTTTATCACCCGTGCGCATGGCTAACGCAACGTGGTGGGCACTGGCCACCACGGAGTTTCGCTCACGAGTGCACTCGATCGTGAGTTCACTCTCATCAACACGGAATTCATTCGTCGTGTTGGAACCTTCGGTCGCACGGTGGGTGTTTCCCACCGTGGATATAACTTCATTCTCACGGTGGTCTTTATCACCCGTGGAATGTTTCTCTCCAACACGCAACGACTCTTCTGTTGCGTGTGGTAGTCCCTCTGGACTCTCACCAGCTGAGGTACCTTCCGCTGATCGTGTCAGAACAGACCTGGTGGTGCCATCGCTATCCACCAGACTGTCTGACGCTGTGGTTGTATCCTCTGATACAGCCGGATTACACACAGGGTGATCAGATCCTGTGCGTCCGACGCAGTCGATCGATAGGTTAACCCAGTCGATCGATGGTTTAAACTTGGACATCCATGGGATTCCAAGTATCACATCGAACTTGTCATCTAAATCGAGGACGATGAATTCATCCTCGAATGACAGTTCGTTCAACTCGAAGCGTGTTTTAATCACACGCTTTGGAATAGTCACGGTTGCACCTGTTGCTAACCGGACTGACAACATACTTCGTGGGGTCTCTACCTCCACGAAGCTCAACTGCGTTAGACTCTGAGTTCTAAAGAAATTGTTTGACGCTCTTGTGTCAAACAAAGCTCGCATGGGGACATCGCTCCCGTGCGGCTTAACCTCCAGGGTGATAAGAGGCTTACCATCACCCTGCACCTTTTGACAGGACATAGTCCCGTCTAGGGCTATTACCCTCACATGCCCTATGTCGGCATGTGGGATAACATTCCCAGTAGGGCGCCCCGCCCCTACTGGCGATTCTCGTTTTTTGCACCAACAGGTTGATGTCTCTGTTGGTGTCGCCGTGCAGCGGACGGTTCCGTCCGCTGACAGCGTGGCACCGGACGCGGTGCCATACACTCATGGGCAAAATGCCCCATTTTCGCGCATCTTTTGCAGCGAATATTCTTCTTAAATTTTGGTTGCTTCGTGTTAGAAGCAACCGCAACCGATAGGTCCATCGGCTCTGGACCTTCACCGCCCATGCTCTTGCGCGGGTGGCTGTTTCTTGAGACGAAGTGTGATCTTCGTCTGCCTGGCTGCTGATTGTTGACATGCCGATGCGGCATGTCAAAAGCGAAGGGCTGTTGAGCCCTTCGGCTGTACCCAGCATGCGATGACGCTGATCGCATGCTAAACTCCTCACGGATGCTCATTATCAATGGCATCTGTTAGAGACTCTGGCGGGTGCCGGTAGAGATTCTGTTTGACGGGACCATCATTGAGTCCCTTCATGAAGCCAGTGACCTGCATAGCAGGGGGCACCGGCTCATACACAATATTTGACAGCAAATATTGCGTCTTCTGAGCGTAAGCTTGGAGGTCAAGCTTACCTTGTCGGAGTTCCATAAGCTCCTGCCGACTACTTAGCTCCATTTCTGGAGCTTCAAAGTTGAGCTTTAGCTCAGCTTTAAATTCCTTATAAGTAAGGAACGCAGAGTCATCAGTGGCTCTGCGACTCATCGCCCATGCCCTGGCTCTGCGGCCTAGACATGTTGTGGCGAAGTACGCCTGTTGACGTTCGCCAACAATATTTCGCGCATAGATGGCATCTTCCACCTCTGCGAACCATCTACGAAGGGGCTCACCCCCTTCACCGGTAAAGGGCGGTACTCGCGCCTTTACCACTTCAACGCTATGCGTTGCAGGTGCAGATGCGGTCCGCGCTGCCTCTGGCGCGGGCCGTTCTGGCTTTTCTAGGTGGTTTAGCCTAAAGCGGTTCACCACCTGTACCACTTCCTCTGGAGACTTACTCTTGAGGAAGGTATTGATGTCGGTCCCCATAGACCGAATCATTTCCACCGTTGCGTCTTTACTACGCGACGAGAAGTGAGGGAAGTGTTTATTCACCTCTTCCAGCGTTCTTTCTCGCTCGGCAGACGACATGGCTCGCGACATGATGCCGAGCGGCTCTTAATCTTCGCTCCGCTAGTTAACTAGCAGAACGGAACTGTGGTCGTTAAGACGTACCACAAAGTGCTACCAGGTGTAACAGGACTGATCCTGTTACTGGCTTACACTGTATTTGTGCGAGGGAGCGCGCAATACAATTAGGGCAAGATTAGTTGGTAACAACTAATCCTATTATAAAAGTAAATATATTAATATTCACTTGTTATCTAGAACGCAAAGTGTTTATTTAATGGGTGGTTTAGAGGCTAATAGTATAGTAACTAACTAATTAATATAATAATATCAAGTCTTTAACTAACTGTACTATTAGTTAACCTGCAAGATTCGGTATTTATACCGAATCGACTTTTCCTTCTTAGATTATAATAACTTATAATATCTTATTTAAATTTTAGACAACGCGTCTGAAATTAAACTGTGATATTCTAACTTGAATATCTATTATGTAGTGGCACCCCATTACAAATATAATATACTTTTCGTTTTTCATTTAAATCGACTAAGCTGAAACCTCTACTGCGTGGCGGCGCCCGTCGCGTGATAACCTCTAACGGTACGAGATCCTACCTGATCAAACTATCAGGTCAAGTACTATAAGATCTCTGCTTCTGGAACAAGTTTTATTTAGCAGGTTATGTGCCCAATGTTGGAAGGCTTATGATGTGGAAGTTTTCTTGACGCTTAAGTTTGATTTATTTTTCGTTACGTTTCGTGGAGCTAGAGGAAAAGCAAGTCCTATCCAGACCGACCTCGTCAGAAGTGCTCCCACTGTGGGTCGAGCAAACATGATGGTCCAAACTGCTGGAAGAAGATGGTGTGCAAGAAGTGCGAGAGACGCGTCCACCCGACGGACCACTGCCTCTTTGTATGCAAGTCATGTGGAGAGATCCACGAGGCCGGCCACTGCAATATTGAAGAATTTTTTAACATGATGTGCAAGTGGTACGTGCCGGACAAGCACGCGGGGATGATGCTGCCGGACGCAGAAAAGATGTTAAACTAGAACGCTCGCCAGGTTGGAATATGGATCAAGCCGAGCGTTCTACGGTTCACATCTATGCATATGTCGGCAAGGAGGATAAGACCGACAATACACGTTCTATTCCAAATTGCGTCGACCGAGACCATCCGGTCTACAGTCTGAAGACCGATGAGTACTCCCGGACTAAGTTGGTTATGCAGTTGGACTTGCTGCCTGGAGAATCCCGCGGATACTGGAAGTATCACGCGCCTGATAAATGGTTCAATCAGGAGAAAGCCTGTGGCAAGATTAATAACCAGAAGGCGACGATTTTGTTCGACTATGGAGCTGAAGTATCGATAATCGACTCCGCCTTTTCTCGTAAGGTCGGATGTCGTATAGACGATACCCAGAGACAAGAATGCGTCGGGATCGGCGAAAACTCTTATATTACCGAAAAAAGAACGCGTGTGAAAATTACTTTGTCGGGATCGCTGGTCTACTTTTTCAGCGCTTGGGTTGGCAAGTTGGCTGGTCAAGACGCTTTACTAGGAATGGATTTCATGGTCCCATCTGGTATTTGCCTAGACCTGTCACATGGAGTGCTTACGCTCCCGGATGAGGTCCAGGTCCAGTTGGCTGGTAGAAGACCTCTGTATGGTTCGTATATCGATCTGGTCCGGTGGGAACAAGACCTCACTATCCCAGTTGGTCGGTCTGCCGACACCCCGGTTGAGAAATGTTTTCGTTCGAGGAAGTTGTGGTTGACCAGGGGCGATCGTTGGGTCTCGACCTTCGTAAAGAGTGATGGTCGACGTGATTTTGTCCGTGTTACCAATATCGGTGACAAGCCGCTGACACTGGACAATAACACTATTGTCGGCATGTGGTTAGCAGAAGGGAAGGTACCAAGGAAGATGGGGTTCGTCTCGATTGGGTCGAGGCGGTATGTCGAGTGGCAAAACCTGGCGTACCAATCGACCACCGATCTTATCAGCGATGATGGGTCGGTGGAAGAGGATACCTCACCTTTAGTGGAAAGACCAAGTTATGTCACCCCGAAAAAGATGTTGGTCCGAAGAAAGGCGCCGCAGTCACCAGGAACGGTGGACCATCAAGTAGACGAGCCGAGGCTAGTCAACATGGTGTCAGCACAAGACCAGGCGACAGAGGAGCAAGAAACGGAAGAAGGGGAACATGAAGTTGCTAGGTCGGACCATGACGGTATTCCTAATCAGACCGATATCAGTGAAGGACAGCCCGTCGATGAAGACCAGGGGCGTTCAGCCGGCTCAGATGGTCTAGGTAATATCACCCCAGAAGATGAACAAGTCTGTATACATGAAGGCGGGGAACAGTATATTCAGGAGCTGGAAAGCCAAATGGCAGTCCTCCCTGAAGTGTCTGCAGACTCTCCCGAAGTTACAATGGATGATTTACAAGTGGGTGATCAAGACCTTAACAGTCCAGACCAGATCGAGCAGTTGAAGAATATGATATAGAAGAAAAGACATCTGCTGATCGGAAAGGGCAATGCCTTACCACCTGCATCCCGTGGTGCGATTTGCGATATTGACGTTGGAGATGCCAAGCCGATTGCCCAGCGGTGTCGACGCGTGGCGCCACAGTACCGTGAAAAGCTTTCTGATCTCATTAAAGGACTGTTGGGCACCAAGATTATTAGACCGTCGACCTCGCCATATGGGCCTCGCCGATCGTAATTGTTATCAAGAAGAACGGCGTCGACATTAGGTTGTGCATCGACTATCGGCTGCTAAACCGGTTGACTAAACTCATGGTTTACCCGATGCCTCTGATTAATGATCTGTTGGAAGACCACGAAAAGACCTTGTGGTATTGTTCGCTGGACATGGCAAGTGGATTTTGGGTGTTCTCGATGACTGATCGAGCCCGTGAGATTTCCGCATTTGTGACACCGTTTGGTCTTTTCGAGTGGAACCGTATGTCGTTCGTTCTGAAGAACGCACCCCAGATCTATCAAAGTTTGATAGACAACGCACTGTACGGACACTTCAGAATCAAGACCGATCGGGACCCTGCCGAAAGTTATGATGTGTTTACAGAGGGTGAATCCGATCGGGAAAGAAGACCATCCGTTCTTCCGTCCGTCCTAGGGAGGCGGTCGTACATCGACGACATTCTGATACCTGCCTCGTCATGGAATGATCTGTGCGAGAAGGTTGAACGATTGTTGGAGACATGCGACCGCTGGAACCTATCTATCAGCGCCGTGAAAAGTTTTTGGGGTATGTCCAATGTCGCCTATTTAGGCCATATGGTCTCGAACAATGGTTTAGAGGCTAATTCTAAGGACCTGGATTCGTTAAGCAACCTCCCGTTTACCAAGTCTCTGAAGGAAATGCAGTCCTTCCTAGGAAGTTTAAACTACTACAGCCGCTTCATCGAAGATTTTGCTATCTACGCGGCTGTGTTGTATGATCTCCGGGAAGTGTACTACCATCTGTTGCGCGAAGAAGACCGGGCAACTTTACATGGGGGCGCAGACTCTGGTCTTGCTGCAGATTGTCCGCAAGTGGAGGCCGAAGACCATATGAAGCGTGCAAAATTTGCTTTTGGTATGTTGAAGGTTAAGATGGCGACGGCACCGATTTTGAAGCATTTCGATCCCGAAAAGGTCCCGACCATTATTGTATATGCTAGTCAGTGGGCCATTTCGGCCACTCTAGTACAAGATCATGATGGTGTGTACCATCCGGTCACGTTCACGAGCAGAACGCTGAAGCCAAATGAAGTGAACTATGGAATTGTCGAGAAAGAAGTTCTGGCGTTGCTGCGAATTCTGGATGTGTGTTACAACCTGCTGGTCGGCCGACCTATAAAGGTCCTGTCAAGGCGGTCTACTTTGGCCTGGCTATTATCAGCTAATGGGATGGATGGACGTCTAGGCAGATGGTCGGCGGTCTTGTCGCAGCGGACCCTCGAGGTCGTTAAGTGCACCAGGGGCGAGGAAGAGATATTGGGCACATTAGCTGCCAGTATCACCCCTCGGTCTGAAGTGGACGAGGCATTGATAGCGATTGCCCCGAGGAAGCAACCTCGGCAGTCAGTTTCGAGACCGCCACCGACCGTCGAACATGACGAAGAGCTCTTGGTCTTAAGTTTTGACGGATCGGCAAGCGTGAAGAAGAAGGTCGGCGTCTATAGTGCTATATTGTGGAAGTTGCCACAATGGTCTATAGTTGCAGCCGCTTCCGATTTCACGCCGGATATTACGGTTAACGAGGCGGAGTACCGAGGTCTACTTCTATGTCTGGACCTGCTCTCGTCGCAAGAGAAGGGGCGAGTCATCATATGTGGTGACTCCAACCTAGTGATCAGGCAGATCATCGGAGAGATCGACTGCAAGGCTCCACGGCTGTGGTCGTTTAATGATCGGGTAATGAAGGCATTGAAAGACCATCCCAACCACGAGCTGTTGCACGTGAAACGGGACTGGAACAGAAGCGCCGACTACCTCGCGAACAAGGCCATGCGAGACCAGACCGTGGCTACGATCACCGAGAAGGCCGTTCTTGATGAATATAAACAGCCCCCCCCGAGGTGATCGGACCCAAGAACGCTCCGGACCAGGTGCATGTGATGGTCGCGACTAGACCGAAAGCTCGGAAGTCCCACCAACCGTTCCCAAAGGAACGGTTGAGTGAATATGTTGTGCAACGACTAAGGGCAGAACGGATCCTCAAGGCGCAGGACGAAGAAGAATGGATTGTGAATTTGAAGACCTACCTGCGCGGTGAATTGTCTAAGTTGACGAGCGATCAAGCGAAAGAGTGCATCAAGATCGCGGATAGCTACGAAGTGGATGATAATGGATTATTGTATTACTGCCGCGATGCCGACCAAGACAGTGCAGACCGGGACCGACTGGCGAAATTAGTGATCCCCGAGTTGCTGCAGCCGGATGTCCTTCATCACTATCACGTGAGTCTAGAAGGGGGACATTAGGGCATAGGCAGGACCTATCACAAGATCAGGTCCCACTTCCACTGAAGAGGTCTTTTCCGCAGTGTGCAGAAATATGTGACCGGGCAGACCGGACCAATGACCAGGTCCGACCCCACGGTATAGAACCAGGGGCTAGGGTATGGTTGTACCTAGACCGAGTGAAGGAGGGCTATGCGAAGAAGCTGGCTCACATGTGGCACGGTCCTTTCCGTGTTGCCGAGCTGATTGGTGAACACGCTTCCCGTCTAGTAACAACCGGCACGGACTACAAGGTCTTCCCGATCGTACATGTGTCCAAGTTAAAACTGGTACGAGAGTTTCCTGATCGTCCCAAAATGCCCTGTCTAGTAGACGAGGCAGAACGGTTTGATTTCGATGAAGCATTACTGCCGGAGGACAGTTGGGAACGACCGCTGGAGAAGGAAGAATTTGAAGTGGAAAAGGTCTTAGATGTCCGATCGGTCAAGAAGACCAGGTTTGGCCGGACCCACCGAGAATATATGGTCCGATGGAAGGACCATGATGAAACAACTTGGATCGATGATTCCGACCTGAACTGTGGAGCACTAGTACGAGAATTCGAACGGGACCGAGTCAGTCGGAACCGTTTCGCAGTGATGCAGACCAATGAACACCAAGACCAAGACGTGCAGTAGCATCGGTCTTCCCGACCGACGTGGAGAGGTGGAAGGTATTGTGTCTTGTGTATTGTGGAATATGTGACGAATTGGAATAGTGGAGTGACGAACGTGGATTGTTTTTTCGCGATGTAAGTGGAACGGTTGGTGATAACGTGTCTAGTGCAACTCTGGAGAAAGTGGTGGAATTAGCTCAAGTGATTTGATGACCGAACATGTGAAAAAGAATGATGATATATATTAAGTGTTATCTGGTCGACTACTTACGACCTCACTAGCCATCACCCCACAGACGTCCAACGGTCAACGACGGATGCTTTTCAACTTGGTCCTGGTACTGGTTACGCCAAGGTTCTTGTTGGTCTAGTTGGACCAAAGCATCCTTGAGGTCCAAGACCGGTGTAGTGCACCCAAGACCGGGGTACCATGTGCCACCTTCAGCCAGCAGCCGGGTCCTCTCGACGCGACGCCGCGGCATATGAAGTACAACTGGATATAAGAACACATCGACGTCACACTCGTGGGCCAGCATCCCGTCCAAAACATATTGGCACAGGGACTTCCAAGCCTCACCCAGCTCTGATCCGACGCCGATTGCGCTTGTTCTGGATGGTCGCCAAGCCAGGGTCTTGCCGAACTCG
>CM047590.1:570314-608535 GCA_026184515.1 Peronosclerospora sorghi
CGAGTTCGGCAAGACCCTGGCTTGGCGACCATCCAGAACAAGCGCAAGCGGCGTCGGATCAGAGCTGGGTGAGGCTTGGAAGTCCCTGTGCCAATATGTTTTGGACGGGATGCTGGCCCACGAGTGTGACGTCGATGTGTTCTTATATCCAGTTGTACTTCATATGCCGCGGCGTCGCGTCGAGAGGACCCGGCTGCTGGCTGAAGGTGGCACATGGTACCCCGGTCTTGGGTGCACTACACCGGTCTTGGACCTCAAGGATGCTTTGGTCCAACTAGACCAACAAGAACCTTGGCGTAACCAGTACCAGGACCAAGTTGAAAAGCATCCGTCGTTGACCGTTGGCCGTCTGTGGGGTGATGGCTAGTGAGGTCGTAAGTAGTCGACCAGATAACACTTAATATATATCATCATTCTTTTTCACATGTTCGGTCATCAAATCACTTGAGCTAATTCCACCACTTTCTCCAGAGTTGCACTAGACACGTTATCACCAACCGTTCCACTTACATCGCGAAAAAACAATCCACGTTCGTCACTCCACTATTCCAATTCGTCACATATTCCACAATACACAAGACACAATACCTTCCACCTCTCCACGTCGGTCGGGAAGACCGATGCTACTGCACGTCTTGGTCTTGGTGTTCATGGGTCTGCATCACTGCGAAACGGTTCCGACTGACTCGGTCCCGTTCGAATTCTCGTACTAGTGCTCCACAGTTCAGGTCGGAATCATCGATCCAAGTTGTTTCATCATGGTCCTTCCATCGGACCATATATTCTCGGTGGGTCCGGCCAAACCTGGTCTTCTTGACCGATCGGACATCTAAGACCTTTTCCACTTCAAATTCTTCCTTCTCCAGCGGTCGTTCCCAACTGTCCTCCGGCAGTAATGCTTCATCGAAATCAAACCGTTCTGCCTCGTCTACTAGACAGGGCATTTTGGGACGATCAGGAAACTCTCGTACCAGTTTTAACTTGGACACATGTACGATCGGGAAGACCTTGTAGTCCGTGCCGGTTGTTACTAGACGGGCAGCGTGTTCACCAATCAGCTCGGCAACACGGAAAGGACCGTGCCACATGTGAGCCAGCTTCTTCGCATAGCCCTCCTTCACTCGGTCTAGGTACAACCATACCCTCGCCCCTGGTTCTATACCGTGGGGTTGGACCTGGTCGTTGTTCCGGTCTACCCGGTCTTGTGTAGCTTGACGTAACTTTTCGTTGACAATTTCTCTTGCATGCTGGTAATGTCTCTGGACCTGCATGCGCCAACGTCGAGCATCACGATCGCGGGTTCGAGTGCAGCCAATAGGTATCGCGGCTTCAAGAGTGGACCGGGGGTCCCATCCATACGCAAGATAAAAAGGCGTTTCTCCTCGGACCCGATCGGTCGACGAGTTGAGTGCAAACACCAGCCTTTCTGCTTATTCGTCCCAATCGCGCTGGTTTGGATCGGCAACGTACATCTTGATTGCTCTTGTAATAGTTTGTACCATACGTTCTGCCGATCCATTCGCTTGCGGACGATATGCCATCGTCGCGCTCTGTTTCTGGTCCAGCATATTGTTAAACGACCGGAACACCTCGGCCATGAAACCGGGTTCTCGGTCGTTTCTGATGACCTCGATGGCGCCGAACCTTCGGAACACGCATTCTTTGTAACTTTTGGCGATCTGCTCGGCAGACCGGGACGCACTTGCCTTCGCAATAACTAGACCGGTGAACAGGTCTACCCAGATCAACAACTCAGTATTGCCATATGTCGATTAAGGCAGCGACTGTATATGGTCCATCGCTATGACCTGGAAAGGGTAGGTAGCTTCGATATTTCCGGGCGATCTCCCCTTGATTACCGGTTTACCCTTTCCGGTCTCGCAATCCGTACAACAATCCACATATCTCTGTACACTTCGGAAAAGACCTCTCCAGTGAAAGTGGGACCTGATCTTGTGATACGTTCTGCCTATGCCCTGATGTCCCCCTTCTAGACTCACATGGTAGTGATGGAGGACATCCGGCTGCAGCAACTCAGGTATCACCAATTTCGCCAATCGGTCCCGGTCTGCACTGTCTTGGTCGGCATCGCGGCAGTAATACAGTAAACCATCCTCATCCACTTCGTAACTGTCTGCGATCTTGGCACATTCTTTCGCTTGAACATTCGTCAACTAGACAATTCACCGCGCAGGTAGGTCTTCAAATTCACAATCCATTCTTCTTCGTCCTGCGCCTTGAGGATCCGTTCTGCCCTTAGTCGTTGCACAACAGATTCACTCAACCGTTCCTTTGGGAACGGTTGGTGGGACTTCCGAGCTTTCGGTCTAGTCGCGACCATCACATGCACCTGGTCCGGAGCGTTCTTGGGTCCGATCACCTCGGGGGGGCTGTTTATATTCATCAAGAACGGCCTTCTCGGTGATCGTAGCCCCGGTCTGGTCTTGCATGGCCTTGGTCGCGAGGTAGTCGGCACTTCTGTTCCAGTCCAGTTTCACGTGCAACAGCTCGTGGTTGGGACAGTCTTTCAATGCCTTCATTACCCGATCATTTAGCGTCCTTAGTCGGTGGGGCCTTGCAGTCGATCTCTCCAGTGACCTGCCTGATCACTAGGTTCGAGTCACCACATATGATGACTCTCCCCTTCTCTTGCGACGACAGCAGGTCCAGACATAGAAATAGACCTCGGTACTCCGCCTCGTTAACCGTAATATCCGGCGTGAAATCATCAGCGGCTGCAACTATAGACCATTGTGGAAACTTCCACACTATAGCACTATAGGCGCCGACCTTCTTCTTCACGCTTGTCGATCCGTCAAAACTTAAGACCAAGAGCTCTTCATCATGGTCGACGGTCGGTGGCGGTCTCGAAACTGACTGCCGAGGTTGCTTCCTCGGGGCAATCGCTATCAGTGCTTCGTCCACTTCAGACCGAGGGGTGATACTGGCAGCTAATGTGCCCAATATCTCTTCCTCGCCCCTGGTGCACTTAACGACCTCGAGGGTCCGCTGCGACAAGACCGCCGACCATCTGCCTAGACGTCCGTCCATCCCATTGGCTGATAATAGCCAGGCCAAAGTAGACCGCCTTGACCGGACCTTTATAGGTCGGCCGACCAGCAGGTTGTAACACACATCCAGAATTCGCAGCAACGCCAGAACTTCTTTCTCGACAATTCCATAGTTCACTTCATTTGGCTTCAGCGTTCTGCTCGTAAACGTGACCGGATGGTACACACCATCATGATCTTGTACTAGAGTGGCCGAAATGGCCCACTGACTAGCATATACAATAATGGTCGGGACCTTTTCGGGATCGAAATGCTTCAAAATCGGTGCCGTCGCCATCTTAACCTTCAACATACCAAAAGCAAATTTTGCACGCTTCATATGGTCTTTGGCCTCCACTTGCGGACAATCTGCAGCAAGACCAGAGTCGGCGCCCCCATGTAAAGTTGCCCGGTCTTCTTCGCGCAACAGATGGTAGTACACTTCCCGGAGATCATACAACACAGCCGCGTAGATAGCAAAATCTTCGATGAAGCGGCTGTAGTAGTTTAAACTTCCTAGGAAGGACTGCATTGCCTTCAGAGACTTGGGAAACGGGAGGTTGCTTAACGAATCCAGGTCCTTAGAATTAGCCTCTAGACCATTGTTCGATACCATATGGCCTAAATAGGCTACATTGGACATACCCCAAAAACTTTTCACGGCGCTGATAGATAGGTTCTAGCGGTCGCATGTCTCCAACAATCGTTCAACCTTCTCGCACAGATCGTTCCATGACGAGGCAGGTATCAGAATGTCGTCAATGTACGACCGCCTCCCTAGAACGGACGGTCTTCTTTCCCGATCGGATTCACCCTCTGTAAACACGTCATAACTTTCGGCAGGGTCCCGATCGGTCTTGATTCTGAAGTGTCCGTACAGTGCGTTGTCTATCAAACTTTGATAGATCTGGGGTGCGTTCTTCAGACCGAACGACATACGGTTCCACTCGAAAAGACCAAACGGTGTCACAAATGCGGAAATCTCACGGGCTCGATCAGTCATCGAGACCACCCAAAATCCACTTGCCATGTCCAGCGAACAATACCACAAGGTCTTTTCGAGGTCTTCCAACAGATCATTAATCAGAGGCATCGGGTAAACCATGAGTTTAAGCAACCGATTTAGCAGCCGATAGTCGATGCACAACCTAATGTCGACGCCGTTCTTCTTGATAACAATTACGATCGGCGAGGCCCATGGCGAGGTCGACGGTATAATAATCTTGGTGCCCAACAGTCCTTTAATGAGATCAGAAAGATTTTCACGGTACTGTGGCGCCACGCGTCGACACCGCTGGGCAATCGGCTTGGCATCTCCAACGTCAATATCGCAAATCGCACCACGGGATGCAGGTGGTAAGGCATTGCCCTTTCAGATCAGCAGATGTCTTTTCTTCCATATCATATTCTTCAACTGCTCGATCTGGTCTGGACTGTTAAGGTCTTGATCACCCACTTGTAAATCCTCCATTTTAACTTCGGGAGAGTCTGCAGACACTTCAGGGAGGACTTCCATTTGGCTTTCCAGCTCCTTAATATACTGTTCCCCGCCTTCATGTATACAGACTTGTTCATCTTCTGGGGTGATATCACCTAGACCATCTGAACCGGCTGAACGCCCCTGGTCTTCATCGACGGGCTGTCCTTCACTGATATCGGTCTGATTAGGAATACCGTCATGGTCCGACCTAGCAACTTCATGTTCCCCTTCTTCCGTTTCTTGCTCCGCTGTCGCCTGGTCTTGTGCTGACACCATGTTGACTAGCCTTGGCTCGTCTACTTGATGGTCCACCGTTCCTGGTGACTGCGGCGCCTTTCTTCGGACCAACATCTTTTTCGGGGTGACATAACTTGGTCTTTCCACTAAAGGTGAGGTATCCTTTCCACCGACCCATCCTTTCCACCGACCCATCATCGCTGATAAGATCGGTGCTCGATTGGTACGCCAGGTTTTGCCACTCGACATACCGCCTCGACCCAATCGAGACGAACCCCATCTTCCTTGGTACCTTTCCTTCTGCTAACCACATACCAACAATAGTGTTATTGTCCAGTGTCAGCGGCTTGTCACCGATATTGGTAACACGGACAAAATCACGTCGACCATCACTCTTTACGAAGGTCGAGACCCAACGATCGCCCCTGGTCAACCACAACTTCCTCGAACGAAAACATTTCTCAACCGGGGTATCGGCAGACCGACCAACTGGGATAGTGAGGTCTTGGTCCCACCGGACCAGATCGGCATACGAACCATACAGAGGTC
This sequence comes from Peronosclerospora sorghi, assembly GCA_026184515.1. NCBI lineage: Eukaryota > Oomycota > Peronosporomycetes > Peronosporales > Peronosporaceae > Peronosclerospora > Peronosclerospora sorghi. The sequence goes on from CM047590.1 coordinate 575,631, forward strand.
TTCGACCAGCCAACTGGAGCTGGACCTCATCCGGGAGTGTAAGCACTCCATGTGACAGGTCTAGGCGAATACCAGCTGGGACCATGAAATCCATGCCTAGTAAAGCGTCCTGTCCAGCCAACTTGCCAACCCAAGCGCAGAAAAAGTAGACCAGCGATCCCGACAAAGTAATTTTCACACGCGTTCTTCCTTCGGTCATATAAGAGTTTTCGCCGATCCCGACGCATTCTTGTCTCTGGGTATCGTCTATACGACATCCGACCTTAGGAGCAAAGGCGGAGTCGATTATCGATACTTCAGCTCCAGATTCGAACAAAATCATCGCCTTCTGGTTATTAATCTTGCCACAGGCTTTCTCCTGATTGAACCATTTATCAGGCGCGTGATACTTCCAGTATCCGCGGGATTCTCCAGGCAGCAAGTCCAACTGCATAACCAACTTAGTCCGGGAGTACTCATCGGTCTTCAGACTGTAGACAGGATGGTCTCGGTCGACGCAATTTGTAATAGAACGTGTATTGTCGGTCTTATCCTCCTTGCCGACATATGCATAGATGTGAACCGTAGAACGCTCGGCTCGATCCATATTCCAACCTGGCGAGCGTTCTAGTTTAACATCTTTTCTGCGTCCGGCGGCATCATCCCCGCGTGCTTGTCCGGCACGTACCACTTGCACATCATGTTAAAAAATTCTTCAATCTTGCAGTGGCCGGCCTCGTGGATCTCTCCACATGACTTGCATACGAAGACGCAGTGGTCCGTCGGGTGGCCGCGTCTATCGCACTTCTTGCACACCATCTTCTTCCAGAAGTTTGGACCATCATGTTTGATCTACCCACAAAGGGAGCACTTCTGAAGAGGTCGGTCTGGATCGGACTTGCTTCCGTTCCTTCCCTTCCGGTCTACCTGGTAGGACTTCGACTTGGTCTTCGGGGCAGGTCCAGCAACATAGACGTAACGATACTGGTCTTCATCCGATGACTCCTGGCTGGATGGACTTCCACTTTCCCCTTCTGACCCCGTGCTGTCATCAGCTACAATTGCCTTGACCGCTCGGGTCGGTCTGGTCCAAGGTCTCTTGACCGGATCGGTCTGGGTCTTGGAACGATAGCGACCTGATCCACCAGCGGTCTTCGCTCTCATACTACGCGACTGTTGTAACGTCCGCAGGGTCTGTTCGACTTCGCCCGCATCCTTAAGACGCAGTAGAGTAAGCTGGTCCGCCAGTTCTTGATCGTCAAGGGTACTAATATAGTGACCCACATGTTCTAAGGCGGCACCGTTCGGCGGGTTATTCTCTTTGATTGTTATGCCGGCGCGAAGTGCAGCCACGTTCAACCGATGCAAATACTCGATCGGTGTTTCGTCGGCCCGCTTCTGCATATGGTGGTACTTACGGGCGCTTGAAAATCCGGAGTTACAATATTGACCTTCAAACTCCGCACATAACAGGTCCCAGTCAGACCGGACGCCCCGACCCAACTGTTGAATCCAGTTCGCAGCCGGTCCTTTTAACAAATCCCGGAAGATTAAACAACGTTCGCTTTTTGGGGTCTGGTCTCGCAGGAACGCAGACTTGACCCGACTGAACCAAGACCGGGCCTGGTCTTCATCAGCATCCTTGCCGGTGAAGTCCTTGAGGTCGGTCGTCGCGGCCATACGGATGCGCGGAATCGCAGCAGATCCAAAGTCGTAGGCAGTAGTGGAGGCTAGGTTAGCCTTGCGCACCTTGCCTGCGCCTGTACCATCTGACCCACCATGGTCGTCAAGACCGCCGACCGACTCCATATCACAGTCACTTGTCTTGCTTGGTCTACGCGGTCTTGCCGGTTGCGGCTTGCGCCTTCCCTTGCCGGTTGGTTTATCACTTCTAATAGGCTTATCCATAGATGTTACCGATTCCATATCCACATCTTTGCAAACATTGACACCTTGACAGGTAGACCGGTCTTGGACATGTGGGCGCATAGGTGGTCTAACCCGTTCTTCCATGAAACGTTGCATCATCGTCTCAAACATGGCTTGGACGTTGGCTGGCGTCATGGGCAACGTGTTGATACCCTCCTTTTGCGGAACTGAGGCCTGTGGGGCTTGCTGGAGCCCCGACTGGCAAACAGCCCCTTGCTGCCGCATGTCCCTTTTTTGTTCAGACCGGGCATGGTCCACCCCCATGGTCATCCGCTCGACACCGGTCTCCAACTCTGATGAGCTGTTAGAAGCCGGTGGAGACTGGTAGATCGATTCATCATCGGAACCAATGTCAACAAGCTCTGTGGAGGCTTCGGCGACCTTCATTGCCGTGGTGGGAGTTGGGCGGCGAACCGCCCCCACCAGTGGCACCAAACGGTCGTGGAGGTCCGACATCGACGCCTCCAGTCTCCAAGCATCAAATTCAAACAATTTATTGACACCGGCGGGGTTCTGCATTTTAATGCCAACCTCCGCCAACATCGCCACCAAATTCTTGACGAGCAGTAATGGTCGATCACTCTGGATCGGCTCGGTAGTGGGACCGAGAAGACGGTCGGGGATATGGAGGTCCAACACCCGAAAGACCTGGTTTTGGCGAACAAATCGCTTCAATTCAAAAACATAATACATCTTGTCCAGGTCTTGTTCGGTGATAGCCTCATCCCCGACCTTCGACCTTGCTTCGAAGTCGTCTTCGTCGGGTGGCATTCCAAGCCCTGTTCTGGGCACCTTGGGTACCTTGGGGACTTTAGGGAGGTAGACCGGATCGTTCCAGTCAGCCTCCAAGTAATTTTCATCTTTTAGTTTTCCATCAATTTTTTCATTCATACGCATAGGATCAGGACCAAGGTCCTGATCCTTTCCGGAACTATAGCAAGACCTGCTATAGTCCCGATCGGCTCCGGTGGGAGCCTTTTGGGGAGGGAAAAACTTATTAATCCGGATCTGGTCCTCCACCAGGCCAGATCGGACATCGCCATCTTTATCAACAACGAGAACGTAAGGCGATAGCGTTTCCTTACGTCCTATCCAGAACGACTCCATATTCAAATCATTCAAATCTTCGAATCCAATTTTTGATGGAATATCAGCACGGTGATATCCACAATCACCAAGTGATCCCGGCACGCGCACCATTGTGGTGGATTCAAGTTCGAAATCGAAAACATTAGCATCGATAACCTGACTACCACCATCGCGCCCAGCCTTCCAACTTTCGGAGGGGGTACTCCGCGGACCACCACTCGAGATCTGGTCCGATCGTCCGCTGCAAGCAGACGACCGGTCGTCATGAGAACCCACTTGGTCCGATTGTTTAGTGATTTCACCTTGTGTACCCGATGGATGGGCTAGTTACGCACTCGGTGGATCGGGATTGCAGATTGGATCGAAGCGGTCTTGAATATAGAGACCGATCTGGGTAGGTATCTCTGGGGCGGAACTCTTCACCCCAGACACAAACAGACCAAAAACACTTCCAAGAGATAACTTACAATAGGTCGAACGTCCAAACGATCAAGACCTGACCAATACGAAATAATAGAGGGTAGACCGACCGTTCCGGTCTAGCCCCTGACCAATACGAAATAAGACCAAAACCGGTCTAGTTTCCAACCAATATTAAAACAAGCCAATATGTCCGCGTAAAGACCCAATATTCTCGTGAAACTCCACAAACGATATCTCCACGCCAAGACCAATCCAGTGAATAGCACGTTCCAAACGTACTTGAGTTGAGGTATTGAGATCGCCAAATCGTACTCCCGTCGAGGGACTTCCGGTGGGCCAAAGTGCGCGTGCGGCGCTTCCAGACCGTGTATAATGAGCGAGAGGGGATAATTCGACCCTCTGCCCCCAAACACTCCGCGGCGGGCGGAGGCAACTAGCGTAGGAAAAGGGAAGAACGGCTACCCCTAGCTGTGGTGTGAACCCAGACCAAAGGATTTCCACTTAGAAAAATCCTGTAACCAAAAGACTTCTACTTTATTAGGCAAAACCACAACTAAAAAACTACTGCCCTATAGTCCCTAAATGTACCCACACAAAAATGTAAAATACCCAAAGTCGGGTGACTCACCAAAACTTGCGTTCTTGACACTTCTTGAGTCTGATAGGCTGATAAGCCCCCCTTGTTTAAGCCAATCCGAAATTAGACCAAATGCCTTGACGAAACTTGACCAGAAGTGTGCCAAATTTTGGGCACGCTTCTCCACAGAGTCATCACCTCCGAACCTTCTTCCGGAGGGTGTTCCATCAACAGAGACTGGGTAGCTAATCCGGTCTCCGTTTGCGTCAAGACGTTGATCGTCTCGACGGAACTGCCCATGCAATCAGACGCACTCGTCTGATTGACTGCTACACGGTGATTACGATTCACCGTGTGCGAATACTCATCATCATGGTGGCCACTGCCTACCATGGAATTTTGGCGATCAGATGTGCTCGTCTGATCGGCCGCCTTTTCTGCGACACGGTGGTCTTTATCACCCGTGCGCATGGCTAACGCAACGTGGTGGGCACTGGCCACCACGGAGTTTTGCTCACGATTGCACTCGATCGTGAGTTCACTATCATCAACACGGAATTCATTCGTCGTGTTGGAACCTTCGGTCGCACAGTGGGTGTTTCCCACTGTGGATACATTTTCATTCTCACGGTGGGTGTTTCCAACAGTGGATATCACTTCATTCTCACGGTGGGTGTTTCCCACCGTGGATATAACTTCATTCTCACTGTGGTCTTTATCACCCGTGGAATTTTTCTCTCCAACACGCAACGACTCTTCTGTTGCGTGTGGTAGTTCCTCTGGACTCTCACCAGCGGAGGTACCTTCCGCTGATCGTGTCAGAACAGACCTGGTGGCGCCATCGCTATCCACCATACTGTCTGACGCTGCGGTTGTTTCCTCTGATACAGCCGGATTACGCACAGGGTGATCTGATCCTGTGCATTCGCCGCTGTCGATCGATAGGTTAACCCAGTCGATCGAAGGTTTAAACTTGGACATCCATGGGATTCCAAGTATTACATCGAACTTGTCATCTAAATCGAGGACGATGAATTCATCCTCGAATGACAGTTCATTCAACTCGAAGCGTGTTTTAATCACACGCTTTGGAATAGTCACGGTTGCACCTGTTGCTAACCGGACTGACAACATACTTCGTGGGGTCTCTACCTCCACGAAGCTCAACAGCGTTAGACTCTGAGTTCTAACGAAATTGTTTGACGCTCCTGTGTCAAACAAAGCTCGCATGGGGACATCGCTTCCGTGCGGCTTAACCTCCAGGGTGATAAGAGGCTTCCCATCATCCTGCACCTTTTGACAGGACATAGTCCCGTCTGGGGCTATTACCCTCACATGCCCTATGTCGGCATGTGGGATAACATTCCCAGTAGGGCGCCCCGCCCCTACTGGCGATTCTCGTTTTTTGCACCAACAGGGTGATGTCCCTGTTGGTGTCGCCGTGCAGCGGACGGTTCCGTCCGCTGACTGCGTGGCACCGGACGCGGTGCCATACACTCATGGGCAAAATGCCCCATTTTCGCGCATCTATTACAGCGAATATTCTTCTTAAATTTCGGTTGCTTCGTGTTCGAAGCAACCGCAACCGATAGGTACATCGGCTCTGGACCTTCACTGCCCATGCTCTGGCGCGGGTGGCTGTTTCTTGAGACGAAGTGTGGGCTTTGTCTGCCTGACTGCTGATTGTTTACATGCCGTTGCGGCATGTCAAAAGCGAAGGGCTGTTGAGCCCTTCGGCTGTACCCAGCCTGCGATGGCGCTGATCGCATGCTGAACTCCTCACGGATGCTCATATCAATGGCATCCCTCAGAGTATCTGGCGGGTGCCGATAGAGACTCTTTTTGACGGGACCATCATTGAGTCCCTTCATGAAGCCCGTGACCTGCATAGCAGGGGGCACCGGCTCATACACAATATTTGACAGCAAATATTGCGTCTTCTGAGCGTAAGCTTAGAGGTCAAGCTTACCTTGCCGGAGTTCCATAAACTCCTGCCGACTACTTAGCTCCATTTCTGGAGCTTCAAAGTTGAGCTTTAGCTCAGCTTTAAATTCCTTATAAGTAAGGAACGCAGAGTCATCAGTGGCTCTGCGACTCATCGCCCATGCCCTGGCTCTGCCGCCTAGACATGTTGTGGCGAAGTACGCCTGTTGACGTTCGTCAACAATATTTTGCGCAGAGATGGCATCTTCCACCTCTGCGAACCATCTCCGAAGGGGCTCGCCCCCTTCACCGGTAAAGGGTGGTACTCGCGCCTTTACCACTTCAACGCTATGCGTTGCAGGTGCAGATGCGATCTACGCTGCCTCTTGCGCGGGCCGTGCTGGATTTTCTAGGTGGTTTCGCCTAAAGCTATTCACCACATCTATCACTTCCTCCGGGGACTTACCCTGGAGGATGGTAAGAGGAAGGTAATGATGTCGGTCCACATGGACCGAACCATTTCTACCGTCGCGTCTTTACTACGCGACGAGAAGTGGGGGAAGTGTTTTGTCACCACTTCCAGCGTTCTCTCTCGCTCGGCAGCCGACATGTCTCGCGACATGATGCCGAGCGGCTATTAATCTTCTCTCCGCTAGTTAACTAGCGGAACGGAACTGTGGTCGTTAAGACGGACCACAAAGTGCTACCAAGTGTAACAGGACTGATCCTGTTACAGGCTTACACTGTATTTTGCGAGGAAGCGCGCAATACAATAGGGCAGGATTAGTTGGTAACAACTAATCCTATAATTAAAGTAAATATATTAATATTCACTTGTTATCTAGAACGCAAAATTAAGAGTGTTTATTTAATGGGTGGTTTAGAGGCTAATAGTATAGTAACTAACTAATTAATATAATAATATCAAGTCTTTAACTAATTGTACTATTAGTTAACCTGCAAGATTCGGTATTTATACCGAATCGACTTTTCCTTCTTAGATTATAATAACTTATAATCTCTTATTTAAATTTCAGACAACGCGTCTGAAATTAAACTGTGATATTCTAACATGAATATCTATTATGTAATGGCACCCCATTACACATTGAGTGATCGTATTTGGAGATGAATATATGCCTCATCTACGGTGCCGCGTGATAAATCACGTTGTTGAGCACCAACGACTCACAATTCGATCCAAACGCCTCTGCCATAGCAGTCAGGTACAGATAATGATCTGACCATTATCTGCTGGGGCTCTTCTTTCATGTATACAGCTTCATCTCTTGCGCTGGAGTGATCTGCACGTTGAAGACGTATAGCATCTTGTCCATTACGTACCAAAGGGAAGGTGTCTCACAGCACCACCCTTCGACTTGCCGATTGTAGTATCACTCCGCTGGATCGGCCAAATAGTGTCCCAGCAGTATTCGCACGCCGCTTCTGCGAGGATAATTTGCCTCAGAAACTTCCTTCCCCAGGCTTGAAATCCTGATCCCAGTCCCTTGTAAGTTTCTTTGCCTTCGAAAAGCCTTATCTGTAGTTTCTTTTCCTTTGACGACGGATTTCTTATCAAACCAAATGCTTGAGATTGCACGTTTCCATGTCCATCATACAAATTCTGTTGTTGGTTCGCGTTCTGCAGCTGCGCATATGTGCTTGTATCGACCCGGTTTCCCCCTCTTGTAAATGCATCCTTGCCGGCGTGGCAGATGCTTTCAAAACTATGCCTGCCCTGTAATCCTGTAATAAAAACTCTTTTTCCTTCTTCGCTATCACCAAGCGAAGCCATGCTTATCTTCATATCCACCTTGGGTGCTTGCACCACGTTTTTTCCTTGAGCCTTCTTGCTCTTTGAAACTTCGATCTTGTCAAGTCGATCCATGATAGATGTTAACATTTTCATCATATCCGACTCCTGATTGACTTCTTCAGGCTTGTCTTTCTCTTCCAAGCTGTCTCGGTCCCGGCTTGGGCTCATAACCTGTTCGAGATTACCTATACTCTCCCTGTTCCACAACGTGGGCCGGTTACAACTTCAAGAGGGTACTATGCGCGCGACTTCAAAACAAGATGAAGCAGAGTAACAAAGCAGTAATAAAACGAAAAACAAACTTTATTTCTCCACGTTTATTCCACTATCGATATCTCCACAGAGTGACGTAACAGAAAACAATTCCATGTTCCATAAAACTCCACGTTCCAGGCTGTACTCGCAACGTAATCTGTACTCTTGTTTTATTTTTATTTTTATTTTACTATGAATAAAAATCAGAAGCAATTATATTAGAGTTAAGCCTAAAAATTAATCTAACAAAATGTATATATGTATTTTGGTGTATTCGGCACCAGTTAAGTATTACCCAAACTGCTTTCACTGAAAAGTCGCAATGACCCATAATCGTCCCTTTCCCATTGCACTCGAAAAGCGGGTCCTTTTAACAGATTCAGCTATCGGTAATAATGCAGTAGACGACTTCGTATTGCAGCTTGACGCTTCAATACGTTTTGTACAATACAAACTAGTTCTGGTTCGCTAAGCAGAAGCAGAACGCTGATCGAAATTGGCGAAGGAAATAAAATTCATTTAAACAAGGTTCATCAGTGATATAATCTAACACTAATCTACCTACACATGTAATTAGCATCTTCTCTATCTGAATTTACTGCCTAAGTTCATTGGACCCATTAAGGTCCAAAGTTCTAATAGGAATGCCTATATATTATACATTTTCACAGCAATGCAACTGATATACTATGTCGGACGCCTTAACCCTTACGCGTCGATTCATCAAGACAGCGCGTCGAGTCCCCACGACGATGGCGTGGTAAGCCAGCTCAGCTAGAAGTGACCGATAATCCGACTTTAATTGTCCGAGAGAAATGCAGAAGACGATCAAGTTCCGATATCTGCACATCAACCTTCTGTTGGGTAATATTTCCCTTGAAAAAATCTCGGTTTTTATCAAAAAGAAATCATACCAACTTATCGTCAAGCCAATGTCGACAACGAGAAAAAAAAACTTTTAAAATCCGCTTTGACCATTCTTAAGTTCGAGAAGCTGCTCGTGCGTTTCCGCCTCCATTGATAATCAGGAATCTACACGTTTTATTCTTTAGATATTGATTGCAGGCGCTCAAACCAAACTGGTCTGGACCAGCGTTCCGAGTACTTGGTATGTTGGCTTGGCTACAGCCATCTTTGAAGCCACCCGAGTGCTAGAGGCTGATCCCCCGATCTCTTGAAAGATTTTGGGTAGAAGTATTCTATTCCAGCTCAAAACTAGTGCTTCCGGACTTTATGATTTTCTGCGTCAAGAAAGTCTATCAACCTTGTCATGTTGTTCGGTACCGCGTAGTCGCAGTATCCCACATCCCTTATTCGGTAATATAAATTGATTTGTTTGGATAACGGGGCACGCGCGGAGACTCCGAAAGGAATCCTTGTTTCAATGCAGGTATAGTGGATCCATTACACTTTGCCAAAAGACGTTAAGAAGCGTTTAGACAAGGTGCTAACCTTGAGCAAGTAATCTTCTAGACTATTGTAGTTATCAACAAAAATATTCCACTTTTGACATAGATAATTGTATATAGTTATTCGTTTGAGAAGGCTTTGGGTCACCTAAATAGTGAGAGTGAAAGAAAAATACGATGAATACTGACGTCTATCATTAGTAATTGGGTCCAAATGATGAACCAGTACGTCGTCTTTAAGATATCGACATCAATAAGCGATATAAATAGTCGGGGTTAAGATTACCCACTGTGCCACTTGTTTATCGTTATCGCATAGGCCAAACGCACTGGAAACTACTTCCGACGGACCGTGTAAGGCAGGCCTTATTGCTCAGTCGTTAGTGCAATGCGCGGGATAAAGCAAACATACCCTGCATGATCACCCGTAAAGACTTCCGCCTCCATCACACGTGCGAAACACCGGCCTAAAATGAGGCACGTGCCCGATACAAGAGTCCAGACGGTGGTCTAGTATCTAACCTTGTGAGGACCACGCAGTTCCTCACGAACTATCTTTTGCGGATGGTTTGACGCGGTCCAGATGATTGAAGACGCATTAGTTAACCTTGATCTGGTACAGAGGCACCTGATTAGTATTGGTTGTCTGATTTATCGTTAATTACCATCCCGAACACAATCGTTTACTAGCTCCCTCGACCGTTAGTACTGTTCGGAAGAGCAAATTCAATTTTGAGCGTCCCAGTGTCGGCCTGGCGCGCAATGTACTATTTGCTCTGCACGTCCGCCTGGTTGTCCCGTTGTTTATGGTAGTTCATGGTGTCACTCTAATGATGGCTGATCATGCGATTGAATGCGCGAAAGATATCGGCCATAAGCCAGGATCAGACCACTTCGCTAACCCCGAAAAACGTAGCTTGCCGATCGATCCAATCCAGATACGGGAGAAGAGGAGGGGAGTACCCTCTCCGATAGTTGGTCATCAGGGTCGGTAAGTATTTGGGTCCCCGAGACGAATGGGCTAAATCTGGAACGAGGTTTGACCACAAATTCGTTGAATTGGCAAACCCCTGTGATATACGAGTCAATGAAGCTAGCCTTTTGAGGCATTTTTCCAGTAGTCGATTGTGGACCTCTCGAAATCATGTACCGATAGCACATACATGTATCCGCGAGTCGTGCAAATATGTGATTCTCAATCTTTATCATATGCAGCTATAATGTAGAATTGCTCGAGAATATACGCAATTTCTAGATTCGGTGATCGATGTACAGGTATTATCGTCAAATGGTTGGATGTTGAGACAACTTGATCGAATTAGACAGGGCGGACGAGAAGGATTTATTTACTACAGAAATTGCATGCCTTCCATGAAAGATCGAGCTGAGCTTCATTTCACTATCCAGTTTCAATAATGACATAGTATGTAAAGTGGATGATCACCGATTTCACTGGAATGAGGTGGTCCACCGTAGCATAGTCTTTGCATTCCAACACGGAGTGTACTACTAACCGGAGAAACATGGGCCAGTCTACTAACACTAATGGGTTGCAAATGGGTGACCACACCGGTCCACACACCTATCGACGGACTATATTCTACGCCCAATCTTCCTTGCACTTCTCTGTGCGCGCACCGATTTTTGTTTCGAGTCGCATGTCATCCATGTCAGCAGGCTAGATATATATAGCCGTTTCTATACAGTGTACTGTAGAGGTACTGCAGCTTGCAGTTGCGTGTCTTTCAGGATTTTCGAATCGAGGGATTCTAGAACCATCAACAATGCGCAACTTCAAGGCCAAGACAAGAAATCGGGATGACTCATCGATTGACGGAATGCAGTGGTTGGAACGATGTACAAGGTGCACCCGATGGCCACGATCCCGCCTGGTCGTCTCCTTCGTCGTGGTCAGCCATCCCGTGTTTATGTCAACAATGTACAGCGACGTCGTCGGTGTCTACTGGATGCTGCTCACTGCTCCTGTTTCGATGCTAGATTACTCAACATTCTAAGCATGCCTTGTCTGGTTGTGTGGCCGAATAAATATGCATGCCCTTTTTGCTCCATTCTTTCATGCCCGTTACCAAGTTTATAATGGATGGTGATCATGTCCCACGATCATGGCCACTCAGTCTCGCAAAGATACGATATCGTAGGTCTTTTCGTATAGGTTCATCCCAAGTATTAAAGCGATACATGAAACGAATTGTCTAAATCTTTGTCGCTAAAGTTAGGATTTGGCTTCCCGTAGCTCTTTTTTTTGTCGATGTTAACCCTATGTGGCCCGCTCCGAAAACTGAAGTGTTTTAACACAATTGGAAATGAGATTGCATAGGAAATGCTATTGTTGCAACATGTACGAAATGGTTCCTTGTCACGACTCCATGCGACAATTGCGTCATCTAAACGTCTATGAGCTTGAACCGTCATACAGCTCCTTCGCCTCGATCTGTTCGATGGGACGACGCCGAAGCTACAATCCACGGACTAATAGTACTGTAGTAGTAAGCCAGTAGGCAGGTGTTTCCCACGATAGTGTTCAGATTGTCTCTATCTGTCACACGTTCAGCGGCGAGTGTATGAAGACTGAAAACTTTGCCACTGGCTCTACATTTGCAGGACAGCGCTAATTTACATGTACCGGTAGAAAGATCATTGGTTCGTATAGTATCGGAAGGTCAATGCTATTATTGGTCCAAGGTAAAGTTAATAACAAACGAAAACGTGGGTTTACTCATTTTGTCTATACGAAGTGTCGCGCAATCTTAGATAACGTGAGATGCTCCTCTCTTTTAACTCTCTCTTATTGGTCAATCGGTTTATATGATGTACTGAGTCGCATCCATGTCCGCAGGATTATCTTCCGTCGATATGTATGTATGTGTGTGTCTCTCGAACCGGGTAATGTTGTAGAAACGTTAGGGTATTTAGCCAGTTATGGAATCTGTATTTGCTACTGTATTTGGTCGAGTCATTGGAACATGACGACCTCACCCGGACCGGATACTTAGGGCGTGCCTTGTTCCTCCACTGCATGGAAGACACACACTACCAACACATTTGTACACGCAACTTAGAGAGGCGCCACTTTTTCATAGTGTAGACACAAAGTGCTTCTAGAGAACTCCCTGTGCTCTCTTGTTATATGATACTGTAGGAAAAGCCCCAGCAGCTGATTCCCCGAGCTTTTCGCGATAAGATTTGCATCCGGACACAACGATGGGAGTAAAGCCAGTCAACTTCACTTTTCGCCAGCTTGACTTTTTCATCGCAGGAAGCGTTCGGAAGCGTGCGTATAGTTGGATGTGTGTGTTCTGAGACGAAAAGACGCGTTAGAGTATGTGAATAGAAAGCGTGCGAGCCGACTACTGCGGGCTTCCGTCATGACTAATGAGACCCATCGACCCGTTGTGGCCCATAGAGATCCGCTTGCCTCGTCTCTGTGTGAGCGTGAGCGCAGGAGTGTATACTGCGACTTGTGATCATTGAGTAGTGTGGCTTATGCCAGCTGTGCCGTGCGATTGGAAGACAGCCAGATGGTCCTAGAGCGACCGACTGTGACACCCACACACGATGCGCCCACTTTCGTATTTGCAACCAATTCGCCACGCTCCTTGCGTCTCTCTCTAACTAGTACCTACCTATCCACACACACCCACACACACACCCCAGCGAGTATGAAAGGTCGATTCATTGTGAATCCGTTCCAGGAGCTGAATCTATCGGGCCCGGATCGGACACAGCTCGAAGACTTGGCCAACCAGTGCATTGCGAGTAACTATGAGCGGTTTGTAAAGTTTGCGTCCCCCACGTGTGGCGCGCACCCGCGCGCCGTGAATAGCAGTCGCTGGAAATTGTACAAAGAGGGCGAGAAGCTCAAGGTGTACTCGGAACGATTGGAGACGACGCTCGGGGCGGCCGACGATGAACCCACGGGGTCAGGTCTTCCCATGCTTTTATGCACGGGCACGATGGAGGGGAAGCTCGACGACTTGATGTTTGGGCTCATTAGTGAAAACCTCGAGACGATGCGTGTCAAGGCGTCGTACGTCGATGACATAAGTGGCGCCGCCGTGCTCGAAGACGTGTTTCTCCCGACCGAGGAGAAGCCATTTCAGTCGCTCGTGATCAAGTGGATGGAGCTCGATATTCCGTTTCGGTCGACCAAGTATGTCAAGAACCGCGACTATGTGTATCTAGAAGGCACGGGCTTCATTAGCGGCGTCCAGGGCGAGCGCGTGGCCTACCACTTGCTCCACTCGGTGAGTTTTCCACAGACGCACCCGCTCCCGAATCGCATTCGTGCCAACATGTCGGTCGTTGCGTTCTGGCGACAGATTGGGAACAATACGATGGAAATGTACGCAACGGGCGTGATGGATCCCGTGGATTCCGGCATGGTGTGCAAGCTCGTGGTCTCGAGTCTCGCCAACGTCTTCATGTCGTCGCTCAAGTACGCCTACTGTGGCCAGATGCGCAAGCTCACGTTCATGCTCGACAAGCGCTACTGCGAGTCGCGGATGCACGGGACGCCGAACCGCAATCGCGTCTGTGTCACGTGCATGACGCCGCTCTCGAAACGCCGCATTGGCGACTTTGGCAAGAGCAACAACTCGTGCAAGCTCTGCTTTGGCTTTGTGTGCAATGCGTGCAAGATTGCGCGAAAACTGAGCTTTGTGGATCCCGATCTCTTGCTCTCGCAGCGCAAAGTGACGTTTTGTACTGCGTGCATTAGTGAAGTGACGAGTATGAGCGCTGCGGAGGTCGCGCGGGCGAATATCATGGCGCAGAAGATTCATCTGGGCGAGCGACTGAGTTTCATGAAGAGTTTGGTCTCGGATGACAGCACGTTAGATGCATCGAGTTCGAGTGGGTACTGAACACAAAGTTAGGCACGAACGGTAGCGCTTACGTTTGTTATGTAGAGAAAAAAGTAGATAGTGGACGTTTAAATTTGACAAGAGTAAAGCACGACGGCATCAAACCATTTGCATTGCTACGTCGGTGTCATGTACTTGTCACTCCCGGTAGCTATGGCACTAACATATTTAACCTCTTGATCGTACACTATGTCCTCAGGGTCTCTTCACTTGTACGTTGAAAAGAGAGTTGCAGCAAAAGATGGACTCATGAACTTGTGGTTGCTTATAGGGCTATGAATTCGAAATTGGGACTGTGCTCAGTTGTTTTTATGGACTATAAATATTGTACCAACAGCGTGACCAACACTCAAGTGCAAAAGGAGCTAAGAGTTAGGTGAATCGCTCTTATTACTTTGCGTAACGAACTGATACTCGAACATAGAGCGCTCGAGGTCTTAGGGTGCGTTCGCTGTGATAGGATCATAGGATCATTCCCCATGGACCCGACTCTACTCTGACATTGACTTCGTGTCCACTGGAGAATTCGAACACCCCTGCAATCTCCCGATTGGAAGTGGATGGACACCATAGTGTGTCACAGTCGGGGTAATCTTGTTGTTGCATCGCAATTTAGCCACATTTAAAAAAAGGTGTTTGCGTTCCGTCTTACAAACAAGAATGCCGAACATTAGGACACATGCACCTGTCCTACATCTATCTATTAATAGAGTTGAAGCAACGATTGAATGTATACTCAGAGTCTTCCGTAGGCAGTATACTCAGTGTCTTCCGTAGGCAAAGTTGTCTCTCTGATGCTTAACGTGGTGCATCTATAGTCTTCGATGTGGAAGCATCCCCGTGTACATTCTCTGTGGCATCGCTACTTTGAAGATGGGTTTCAGTGGGATTAGGACTAGGCATTTGCTAGGGATATGGAGTAACGACGTCCATGTGGGTTATGACTGTCATCTAACGTGTCTTATCACCTACTCCTGACATCCAGCGTTAGTATCGTTGCGAACACACTTCGCTCAGCAGCTGGATGCATAAATGCGTTTGATTTGTCAACATTGTGTGTATCGTCAGTCTCTTGAGACGCTCTATATCGTTCGCTACCCTATCTAGTACCGTGAATGGCTCTCCTGACCTCGTTCACTCTGCCACTTGCACCCCACGCGACACTCGCGTGTGTGTGTGTTCGTTCCCGTTAGAGACTCTAAACAGCATGAAAGGTCGATTCATTGTCAATCCCTTTCAGGAACTCAACCTAACGGCCACGGATCGGTCGTCGCTCGAGGATCTGGCCAATCAATGCATTGCCACGAACCTCGAGCTCTGTATGAAGTACATGTCGGGCTCGAAACGAAGCGTGGACCCGAATCACTGGAAGCTCCTGAAAGGCAAAGAGCATCTTAAAGTCTATACCGAACGACCCAAGAGCGCCGCCACGACGTCGGGGACGGAACCCACGGGCTCGGGCTTGCCCATGATGCTGTGTGTGGGGACCCTCGAAGGCAAGCTCGAAGATTTGCTCTTTGGGCTCATTAGTGAAGACCTCGAAACCATGCGCATCAAAGCGTCGTACGTGGGTGATTTCAGTGGTGCGGCCGTGCTGGATTCCGTCGTGCTCCCCACGTTACAGGATCCGTTCCAGTCCTTAGTGATCAAGTGGATGGAGCTCGACATTCCGTTTACGTCGACGAATCTCGTGCGCAATCGCGACTATGTCTATCTCGAGGGTACGGGCTACGTCACGAATGGCAAAGGCGAGCGGATGGGGTACCACGTGCTCCACTCTGTGAGTTTTCCACAAACGCACGGACTGCCCAATCGCGTGCGGGGGAATCTCTCCATCACGGGCTTCTGGCGTCAGATTGGGAGCCACACGGTCGAAATGTACGCGACGGGCGTGATGGACCCCGTCGACACAGGCCTCGTGCGCAAACTCGTGGTCCAAACCATGGCCAACGTGTTTCTCTCGACTCTGAACTACGTCACCTGTGGCCAAATGCGAAAGCTGTCGTTTATCCTCGAAAAAGCCTACGCCGACTCCCGACTGCACGGCACGCCCAACAAGAAAACCATTTGCGTCACGTGCTCGTCGCCGCTCCGGGCGCGCAAGCTCGGGGATTTTGGCAAGAGTAACAGCACGTGTAAAATCTGCTTTGCCTACGTATGCCACGCGTGTCGCGTCATTCGCAAGCTGAGCTTCGTGGACCCCGATCTGCTCCTCTCGCAGCGCAAGGTCACGTTTTGCTCGACGTGCATCACGACGGTCAATAATATGAGCTCGGGCGAGTGTGCGCGTGCGCTCATGCTCAAGCATCACAAAGTGACGACGCGCTTCAGTGCGGACCAAACCTTGTCCTCGGATGGGGAACAGTCGTATTAGGGAGCGCTTCTTCGAAACACGTAGGTGACGACGAGGTGTTCGTTTCGCGTAACAGCGACCTTGTCTTGTCTCGAGGAGGAGGACGAAGATGATAGAGAGAGAAACAAGACGTGTATTTCATTCGGACCTTCCTGGCCTCTGTGAGAGAAAGATAAACGAGTAGACACCAAAATAGATGAAGGGGACACGCTGCACCGACAACGGGACGATTAGGACGGGGGCAGTGGTTCGTGATAGTCGGTGAGGAAAGCACATTCAGTTATTGGGTCGTGTGTGTTTAGAGCATTCCTACCGTCCTTGATAGCATGAACTACGTTTGTTTTGTTCTCACACTGTATTGTTCTACTCGAGTAGTACGATCCGGTAAAAACTAGGCTATTGAATTTAAATGGCGGTGTATGCTGTAAAGCAGTTTAAGCACATGAACGCACTCGGGTGAGATCGTGCGAACCTTTTTTTTCGTAGAGGGAAATTTTGCGGACACTCCTCATTTGGCTGGGTCAATACGTCTTTTCCGCGCAAATGAGGTCTCTATCAAATCATACATATACAGTACTGCAATTCAAGTTAGAATAATCCAATCCCGTTGAACATACATATTAAGGTCACGTGAGGGTGTACCCGGAGGGCGGAGGGGTGTGCTGGTAACGGCGAACGAAATCCATACTGTCGTTCAATGACCTTTGAGACTTGATGGCTGTTTTGTGTGGCCCACAAGATGTACTATCGCGTCTTTGTGCTTTTTTTACAACGCGAGATGATGCATGCTCAAGTATCTAACAGTGGGAATAAAAATGCAAAATAAACAACACCCACAGAACTTATCGGTGAGAATGAACGATCCCTTACAAGAACAATATCCAGTCATTTTGAGCATTGACACCAATACTATCCACCCTATCTCCTCCACATTCCTTCCAGATTGGCCACCAGCCTGGTTCGACACTTGTAGGTCCTGCTTCACTTGAAATGGTCCATGAAGTATATGTAGTCGTTGAATTTGAAATACTCGCTGCCGTAAAGCATTTCGACGATCATCCAAACGTCCAAGTCAACGTGTTGCTCTAGCCACTCACGCTTAACGAGCAGCGAATGAGGGTTCGACCACATCTCTTTTAATTCCTCCTTGTAATGTCCCAACATGTCAAAAGCTTGTTCGTCAGTGAGCGTACGCTTTCTTTTCACACCGGAGGTTACGCTAGGGGACAAACTCTCGAATACGATAGGATCCACACGCTCGAAGAGCTCGCTTCCTAGAGCCTGATAATAAATGCGTTCTATGGGAAGATCGTGTGAACTAATTAGAACAGTTGCCTTGTCGAGAACTCGTTGCGTGTCAATCTCGTACTTGCTAATCAAATTTCTTGTCGACGGCGGCAGGCTCGGAATTTTCTCAGCGAGCAGGTGTACTTTTTCAGCAGCAGCCTCGCCCAATTCCGTTTTCGGCCGTAGTTTCGCAATCACGTTCTTTAGATCCTCATCGTCGGCGACAGCAGAATCAAATATTTCACGCTTCTTACTTGGATCCGTTTCCCCCAGTATCGTCCTATACAAGTCTTTCACCTTTTGATCCAAATACGCCTCTAATTTCACCTTTGCCCTCTCCAATAGATTCCAAATAGGATCTGGTCGAAACCGCAAGCTCAAGTCCAAATCCACTGGCGGTGGCTTCTTTTTCACCTTTTGATCCTCCGAAGACGAGAATAGCTTCACCTCTGCTGTTTCCATTCCATTCGATGTGCGAGGATCTGCTCCAAACCGCGAGATAAAGTCCAACTCCACTGGCGGTAGTTTAATCATCCTTTCGTCGTCCAAACTTTCCCCCTCCCTATCGTCTGTGGGCACACGTCTTGTGCCGTTGCCGCCACCGATCGCGCCGTCATCCACGTGCGCAACAGCTGGAGCGGAAGTCTCGTTCGCCGTGAAGATGGATCGAGCATGACTCTTCGCAGCGGCGAGGAGAGCAAGTGTGGCGAAAAAAGCGGGTTTCTTCATCGAAGGGACCAGAGTGAGGCAAATTTAATACTAGAGGAGAATTTTATCCTTGCGCTTTGCCCACTTTTTTTCATTCTGACGCAACGTTTTGATTGGGGAATTTCGGACTAGCTGCTCGTCACATCGTCGATACAGAGGATGGCTAGGTGCCACCAGAACTGGGTCAAATCTCAGCCCAAGATTCATCTGGTGGGCGCACATAAGCGTAACACAGCGTTTATGTCCAAATTGTGAAATGGGGTCTATTCTGAACCACTATTGGGTCCATTTTCTGCCTGGGACTGAGCCCCAACATAATCAACTCCAACAGCCCACCTATATCCCTCTTCTTGACCATTTTTTGCAACGAACTGCTAGCGAACAATGTTCCGTCAATTTCACTGTGTTGAAATGTTGTCAAGATGCGCGTGTGCAAGCTGCATACAAATTTCAAGTTGTGCGCGATCATTGTGGCCATTTTTGTATTCTTGCATTTATTGCATCATTGGTACTTGAGGATTTTATCTATTATTAAGTTTTAGGTTAGGTTCTTGGTTACTATTCTATTTTATATTCAGTATATCTTTTACCGTTTAAGTCTATTTACATCCTGCCCTCCTGCGCCCCTACTCTGATCAGGTAGGGCGCGCTTCTTTCAAGAAATCTACATCCCAACGGCAGTCAGACTCTAACGGTCTGATCTGCCATTTAGGAAGTTCGCACGTGCCCCCAACTCGTGTTAATTTCCGACAGGTTATGAGCCCAAGGGACACGAGGGCACGTAGCGGCATACAAACTTTAAGATATTACTCACATTAGTCCTGTAACGTTGGCGATTACGTTTGGACTGTCTCCTGGTATATTGGAGTTGTTTATTCACTGGAAGCAACTGTTTGTGTCGTAAAGCGGACTTTTTAATTAGGCAAAAAAAGGGCCTAATGTTGGACATTTTATTAGGCCCATAGGGGGCCTAATACTATGACTAATGTTAGGACCTAAATTAGGGGCCTGATAGTGGACGCAGATAGTGGATGCAGTAGTACATAATTAGGTACCGCCATGTGTACCACGGTGGGTACAGTAGTACCAACCACCGTAGTGTACATAGCCAGGATATAGAAGGGACACGGAAGATGGGCGGATTACCTACAGGTACGCGGCGAACACCAGCGAACAAACAAGGAACAAGGGGAAAATCAGGTCGACTGATGGACGGAAGGCGTTTCGAATGGACGATGCGGATTGGTTGAAAGTAGGAACAGGGTAGATCTAAGGGTTTAATTGCTAATAAAGTTCTCCTTTTGCGTTCGATCTAGCAGATCGTTTTTGGGACGGCACCTTTGCGCCTTCCTCCCTATTATATACCTCTACGTCCCGGGCGGGAGCATTAAGTGCATTTTTGGCCCACCGGTTGGCGTAGAGTGTGAGGACTCACCCCGCAACTCCGCCCGCAGTGTCTGCGGTTCTTCATTTAAAGGTTTTTGGTTTTGGGAACGTGATCGAGCAGTTCTCTCACCTCTTCCCCGTGAAATTAACGTTTGGCCCCTAGAGTTCGGCTGCTTTAAGCGCCCCACGGGAACTCTAGGTGGATTTTAATATAAAATACCTATTCCTCGTATAGTCTAGGCTAGGAGCGCATTGATTTGGGCGTTCCTTAGCTGTCTGACGGCTTAGAGGCTCCGCGATCAGGCAGTGAAGACTTCCGCTGCCTGATCAAGTACCCCCCCCCCGGCCGATCAACACCTGATCGACACTTTTTTTGCGAATCGTGATCGTGATCGCTGATCGCAAATCGCGCCAACTGCTACTTGAACGACTTCCGGTGCTTGATCAAGTCTGATCAAGGTATTTTACGACTGGGCAGCAGCTTTTAGCCCCTGATCGAGCCTTTCAGCACCTGATCGCGCTTGCGATCAAGACCTGATCGCACTTGCGATCAAGACAGAATATTGTTGATCGACTGTTATTAACGTCAGCCAAATCCTGATCGCATCGGACGGCCGCCTGATCGCACTTGCGATCAAGACGGAATACTGCTTATTGTCGGTTATTAGCATCATCCCGAACTTGATCAAGCCTGATTACGGTTAATTGACGTGGTTTAAGCATCTGATCGCACGTGATCAAGCCTGATCGCATCGGTTGTATCGTCACAAGTTAGTTAATTCAATCTTGCACCAAGAATTCGCTGTGCGCTGTCCCCGCCACCTGAGGAGCGAACCACGCCTAGCCGTCGGGTACACAAGGTGAGCAAGAACACAAGCAGTCGAAGACATCCGGAGGACCCCCTTCGTTAGTCGGCAGTCTGGGCGCCGTGGTACCGCCTGATCAAGTCTCAAAAACTTCGATCAGCCGCTCCACCACATTTGCGTTGTCGATTGCGCTGTTGTCGTGGTGGATTGTTGTTTTTACTGAGGCTGACTGTTGCGCTGGAGATTGCGCTGTTGTCGGGCTGAAGTGTAATTTTATTGTGGAATTAACTGTTGCGCTGGCGATTGCGATACTGTTGTAATTGACTGTCTGTTCATCATGGACGAGGGCGAGATGCTCGACTCGGAGAGCGCACTGAAGGCGCAGTTGATACAAGTAGTCAAGATGAACGAACGATTGACGAAAATGGAAGAAGAGAGGCACGAAGGCCTCGGGCGAAAGATTTCGCCAGTTACGGTCCGAGATACACCGGTTGGAGGCGGCGAAACAGCCTTCCAAGCAAGTATAAAGAGTTTCGCGCCGTTTGGACATCGCATAACGATAAATGATTTATCGGTTGATGAAGGCATTGAACGAGGAAATGCTCGTCGAGTGGAAGCGCCGCGTGAAGTACCTCAAGCGCCAGTTGGAGTGCCTGATGATAGGCAGGCGGCTGCAAATGTTGGGAACCCGAGCGCACAGCCGCGCGCATACAAGATTCACAAGTTGGTGATCGAGAAGTTCACGGGGGTAGAAATTTACCCCGGACTTGGTTCTGGCTTTAAAGACTGGGCCTATCGATTCGTAGAAGCATTGGAGATAGCTGAAATTTCGTCCGTTTTCCAATGGACCGAAAGAATCATGGCAGGTCTCACAGACCTTGCATTACGTACTGGAAAAGATGTTGCGCGCATACAAGGTGAACATTTCACAGCATCATGCAGCACAGCTGTTTGCCAGCCCGAAAGATGCACGACGTTCCTGGAACGAGCATCTGCTGTATCTGACAGCCTTGGCACGCGAAAGTGAATCCAGCGAGAAGCTTATTGTGGAAAATTTGGTGAAGTATGCGGTACCAAGTATGAAATACGAGATGATGACAAAATACAACTCGTTGCGCAAGGACTACATGTTGCAAGCGCAGGAGTTAGTGGCGTGGGCACAAGAAATCGAGGATGACCATGTCAAGAGTCATAGGACGCCGAGAATAAGTGTAAACACAGTGAATGAGAACAAGTAGGCGATTACGTGTTACGGCTGTGGCGGAAAAGGACACATCCGGCGAGATTGTCGCAAGAGTGTGGTGGAGTCAAGTTCGAAATCGAATACATTTGTATCGACAACCTGACCACCACCATCATCCCCAGCCTTCCAACTTACGGGGGGGGTACCCCGCGGACCTCCATTCGAAATCTGGTCCGATCGTCCGCTGCTGGCAGACGACCGGTCATCATCCAGAGACACTTGGTCCGATTCACTTAAGACCATCTCACCTTGTGTACCCATTGGACTGGGCTAGTTACACACTCGGTGGATCGGGATCGCAGATCGATTTGATTCGGTCTTGAATATGAGACCGTGCTGGCTAAGTGTACCTAGGGCGGAACTCTTCACCCCAGGTACGTACAACCCAGAAACACTTCCGAAAGATATATTCCAATAGGTCTATCGTCCAAACGATCTAGACCTGACCAATACGAAATAATAGAGGGTAGACCAATCAACCGGTCTAGCCCCTAACCAATATGAGAGAAGACCAAAACCGGTCTAAGCTCCAACCAATGTTAAAATGAGCCAATATGTCCACGTGAAGACCCAATATGCCCGTGAACTCCACAAACGATATCTCCACGTAAAGACCAATCCAGTGAATAGCACGTTCCAAACGTACTTGAGTCAAAGTGTCGATATCGCCAAATCGTACTCCCGTCGAGGGACTTCCGGTGGCCAAAGTGCGCGTGCGGCGCGTCCAGACCTGGTATAATAGGCGAGAGGGGATAATTCAACCCTCTGCCCCTAAACACTCCGCGGTGGGCGGAGGCGACTAATGTACGTAAAAGAAAACGGCGACCCCTTGCTGCGTGTAGACTTGGAAAAACCGCAACCAAAAGACTCTTACTTGGAAAAATCGCAACTAACCAATAATACTACCTCCCTATGGTCCCTAATGTACCCACACAAAATTATGTAAAATACCCAATGTCAGGTGACTCACCCAAGACCAGCGTTCTTGATACTCCTTGAATTTGATAGGCTAAAAAGTCCCCCTTGTTTAGACCAATCCGAAATTCGACCAACTGCCTTGACCAAAAGTGACCAAATTTGTGGTACACATCACCACAGCCGCCCCTGAGTCCGACCGTGTCGCACAACGATAACGGTCTGACCTCACCCATCACTTGACGAACTGGACCTTGGTCACTCACACTTCTTCACCATGGACCAAACATCTTCGCCACCTGCGTCAGGTAATGCCTTTACTGCACTTGATCTTCTTATGCTTCCCTTTGACGATTGTTCTTGTCGTTCTTGCAGAAACTCTATTCGCCGAGTCGCCCCACCTTGCTTCGCCTGTCCGGTCGGCTCGGTCTGACAGCCCACGCAACTCTCATGCACTTCAAACATAGGAAGGGTGTCAGACTGAAGCCTACACGCGGATGCAGGATATGCTCGCAGAAAACATGCGTCTCAGGACCCAGGTAGCCAACCAGGCAACACGAGGTGCGCATCTTTGGTCTTCATCTTGTACTCTTCTTGACCCTCGTTTGTCTTCAGATCTCATCTCTCCCAACATAGTCCAGGCAATAGGTGCCTTGGTCGATGCCAATAGGCAGTCCGGCGATGATGTTTACCAGCTCCGACACATTTTGGAGAAGCTGATAAGCGCGCGCCATGAGCTGTCCCGTCTGGAGACTCATCAGTCCCATCTCCGGGATCAGCTTGCACTTGTTCGTCGGCAGCAACTGGACGGACAGTTTGACGCGACTTCACTGCGCATGCAAGGCGACGACCTCGCGCGACGCATTCCGAGTTGCAAATTTCGATTCAAGACCAGACCGGGAAGGTCCGGTCCTGTCAAGACAGGTCCGACGCTTGGACGCAAGAGTCGGGTCGTCGTCAGGTGGCACTAGACCAGTGCCGCCAGCGCTTGATGAACTTGCAACCTCCGTGTTCCACTACTTCCTCCAGCGTATATTGGTCCGCATCGGCAACCTTAGTCGCCTCGGGGCAAGACCAAGACCGCTTGAAGCAGGACCAAGACCGACGTCGCTCATTGGCTGATATTCAGCATCCTGAAATTACATCAAAATCAAAGAAGCGCGCGGACGCGCCGAGTAGCTAGAGGGAGCGGGTCACTGCGCGCGGACCCGGAATCGGGGGGAAGCGTGCAGTGTCCCATAAGCAAGCCAAGACACAGGCGCTTCTCATGGACTCGGACCCGGACACGGACGACATCTACAGCCCCTCGGAAAGTCGAGCGCCCTCGCGCCGTACTGAAAGTCACATCCAGCACACAGGGGTCTCGTATGGGGAGGACTCCAGCGAAGGGTCCGGCGATTCCGAGTTCATGATCCCCATCCAGTCCAAGTCACGAACGAATTTGTGGTGAATTGTACCACAAATTTGGTCACTTTTGGTCAAGGCAGTTGGTCGAATCTCGGATTGGTCTAAACAAGGGGGCTTTTTAGCCTATCAAATTCAAGGAGTATCAAGAATGCTAGTCTTGGGTGAGTCACCTGACATTGGGTATTTTACATAATTTTGTGTGGGTACATTAGGGACCATAGGGAGGTAGTATTATTGGTTAGTTGCGGTTTTTCCAAGTAAGAGTCTTTTGGTTACGGATTTTCCGGAAAAGGTTTTTGGTCTAGGAATAAGTGGCAAAAACCTCTTCTGGTCTTGGTCCACACCGCAGCAAGGGGTCGCCGTTCTTCTTTTCACGTACACTAGTCGCCTCCGCCCACCGCGGAGTGTTTGGGGGCAGATGGTTGAATTATCCCCTCTCGCCTATTATACCCGGTCTGGACGCGCCGCGCGCGCACTTTGGCCACCGGAAGTCCCTCGACGGGAGTACGATTTGGCGATATCGACACTTTGACTCAAGTACGTTTGGAACGTGCTATTCACTGGATTGGTCTTTACGTGGAGATATCGTTTGTGGAGTTTCACGGGCATATTGGGTCTTCACGTGGACATATTGGCTCATTCTAACATTTGTTGGAGTTTAGACCGGTTTTGGTCTTCTCTCATATTGGTCAGGGGCTAGACCGGTTGATTGGTCTACCCTCTATTATTTCGTGTTGGTCAGGTCTAGATCGTTTGGACGATCGACCTATTGGAATCTATCTCTCGGAAGTGTTTCTGGTCTGTACGTACCTGAGGTTAAGAGTTCCGCCCTAGGTACACTTAGCCAGCACGGTCTCATATTCAAGACCGAATCAAATCGATCTGCGATCCCGATCCACCGAGTGTGTAACTAGCCCAGTCCAATGGGTACACAAGGTGAGATGGTCTTACGTGAATCGGACCAAGTGTCTCTGGATGATGACCGGTCGTCTGCCAGCAGCGGACGATCGAACCAGATTTCGAATGGAGGTCCGCGGGGTACCCCCCCCGTAAGTTGGAAGGCTGGGCACGATGGTGGTGGTCAAGTTGTCGATACAAATGTATTCGATTTTGAACTTGGCTCCACCACAAATTTGCGTGACAGTTTCGTCCAAGTGGCGTCGACAGTGGGGTCAGAGCAGAAGACCGGTCTGTCAAGTGACGCTGCACCAGTATCAACATACGCGACGCCGGCGCCTTCGGTTCTCCCGGGACATCCGGACTTCACAAGTACGCACTATTAAAGAACATGGCGGTTGACACCAGCTCCCTTCCGCCGCGGACGTTTGAAGTCACTTGGCCGTGGTCGTCGGGGCAAATCGGCTGTTTACGCCGGTCTACCCTGACCAAACAGCTTCTGGCCCGGTCTTTCTCTCGTCCGGACTCCTGGCTTTTTCCACCGGCCAAGAAAACCCCTGCCGCGTCTGCATGGAGGGCGGACCTGATTAATTCGGCGCAGATCTCCCGTCTGTACGGCGATGAACCATGGAAAATATTCGAACACTCCAAGATAGGACTTGTGTTCCACTTGACTCCATGGATCGGCACTTTGCTAGGCCGGGTGAAGTATATCAACAGGATCCACGGCCAAGCAATTTGGGAAGCGTCCCACTACTTGGTTCTTCCTCCCGACCGGGTGCGACAAGATCCAGGCCTGGCGAAGTTCCAGAGCAAGCGCAAGCGACGTCGAATTCGAGCGGGCGAGGCTTGGCAATCCCTGTGCCAGTACATTTTGGACGGGATGCGATCTCGCGAGTGTGACGTCGTTGTGTTCTTGTACCCGGTGTTCCTCCACATGCCAAGGCGTCGCGTTGAGAAGACCAGACTGCTGGCCGATGACGGCACATGGTACCCCGGTATTGATTGCGCTGAGCCGGTCGCGGACCTCAAGGATGCTTTGGTCCAGCTTGACCGGATGGACCCCTGGCGTAACCAGTTTCAGGATCAAGTGGAACATCATCCGTCAATGGTCATCGGCCGTCTGTGGGGCGATAGCAAGTGAAGTCGTAGGTAGTCGACCAGATAACTCGTAATAGATGTCATCATTTCTTTTCATATGTCCGATCGTCAAATCACTTGAACTAATTTTACCACTCTCTCCATAGTTGCACCGAACACGTTATCGTAAACAGTTCCACTCCCATCACGAAAAAAGGTCATCACATTCGTCATTCCGCTAGTCCGATTCGTCACCGTTCATCACAATTTCACATCAACTCCGGACCTTCCACATCTTCACACCGGTCTAGACCGACCGATGCTACTGCGTGTCTTGGTCTTGATCTTAATGGATCTGCATCACTGCGAAGCGATTTCGACTGACTCGTTCTCGTTCGAACTCTCCTAGAAGAGCCCCACAATTCTAGTCGAGCTCGTCGACCCAAGTTGATTCATCATGGTCCTTCCATCGGACCAGGTACTCTCGGTGAGTCCGACCGAACCTGGTCTTCTTGGTCGACCGAGCATCCAAGACCTTCTCCACTTCAAACTCGTCTTCCTCTAATGGTCGTTCCCAACTGTCCTTCGGCAGTAACGCTTCATCGAAATCAAATCTTTTTTCTTCGTCTACCAGACAGGGAGTTTTGGGTCGATCAGTAAATTCTCGGTCCAGCTTCAACTTGGACACATGCACAATCGGGAAGACCTTGTAATCTGTACCAGTTGTTAATAGACGGGCAGCGTGCTCACCAATAAGCTCGGCAACACGGAAAGGGCCGTGACACATGTGAGCCAGCTTCTTCACATAGCCCTCTTTCACTAGGTCTAGGTATAGCCATACCCTCGCCCCTGGTTCTATACCGTGGGGTCGGACCTGGTCATTGGTCCGGTCTGCCCGGTCTTGTGTGGCCTGACGCAGCTTTTCGTTGACGACTTCTTTTGCATGCTGGTAGTGTTTCTGGACCTGCATGCACCAGCGTCGAGCATCGCGATTGCGGGTACGGGTGCAACCGATAGGTATCGCAGCTTCCAGTGTCGACCGAGGGTCCCATCCATATGTCAGATAAAAAGGCGTTTCTCCTCGGACCCGATCGGTCGACGAGTTGAGTGCAAACACCAGCCTTTCTGCTACTCTTCCCAATCTCGCTGGTCTGGATCAGCAACGTACATCTTGATCGCCCTCGTTATGGTCTGCACCCTGCGTTCCGCCGATCCATTTGCTTGCGGACGATATGCCATCGTCGCACTCTGTTTCTGGACCAGCATGTTATTGAACGACCGGAACACCTCGGCCATAAAACCGGGTTCCCGATCGTGCCTGATGACCTCGCTGGCGACGAATCTTCGGAACACACATTCTTCGTAGCTCTGGGCGATCTGATCCGCAGACCGAGATGCACTTGCCTTCGCAATAACTAGACCGGTGAACAGGTCTACCCAGATCAGCAGCTCAGTGTTGCCGCGCGTCGATCTAGGCAGTGACGGTATTTGGTCCATCGCTATGACCTGGAAAGGGTAGGTAGCTTCGATATTTCCGGGCGATCGCCCCTTGATTACCGGTCTACCCTTTCCAGTCTCGCAATCCGTGCAACAGCCCACATATTTCTGCACACTGCGGAAAAGACCTCTCCAGTGGAAGTGGGACCTGATCTTGTGATAGGTCCTGCCTATGCCCTGATGTCCCCCTTCTAGACTCACGTGATAGTGATGAAGGAAATCCGGCTGCAGCAACTCGGGGATCACTAATTTCGCCAGTCGGTCCCGGTCTGCACTGTCTTGGTCGGCATCGCGGCAGTAATACAATAATCCATTATCATCCACTTCGTAGCTATCCGCGATCTTGATGCACTCTTTCGCTTGATCGTTCGTCAACTTAGACAATTCACCGCGCAGGTAGGTCTTCAAATTCACAATCCATTCTTCTTCGTCCTGCGCCTTGAGGATCCGTTCTGACCTTAGTCGTTGCACAACAGATTCACTCAACCGTTCCTTCGGGAACGGTTGGTGGGACCTTCGAGCTTTTGATCTAGTCCCGACCATCACATGCACCTGGACTGGAGCGTTCTTGGGTCCGATCACCTCTGGGAGTCTGTTTATATTCATCAATTCATCCAGAACGGCCTTCTCAGTATTCGTATCCCCGGTCTGGTTTTGCATGGCCTTGGTCGCGAGGTAGTCGGCGCTTTTGTTCCAGTCCCGTTTTACGTGCAATAGCTCGTGGTTGGGGTGGTCCTTCAATTCCTTCATTACTCGATCATTTAGTGTCCGTAGTCGTGGAGCCTTGCAGTCAATCTCTCCGGTGATCTGCCTGATCACTAGGTTGGAGTCACCCCATATGATGACTCGCTCCTTGTAGCCGGTGCGTATACGCACGGTGCGGCTAGCGCACAGAGGAAGGCTTTCCTTAAAGCGGCGTTAGCCGCTACTTAGCCGATACGCCCTTATTAAGGGCTTTGTAGGAGAGAGCTCTCCTACTCGGGGCCAAGATTCCCGGGTTAGTTTACTCTAGCCTGTACTAGTGCCTTAACGGCAAGGCTCCCTTACAAAGGGTGTAGCTAAGGGAAGGGCTACCCTTACGCTACGGCACTCACTACACGCACGACCGGTAGAGGTCGTGCGTCTGTACTAAGGAGTGGAAAGTAAACTGAATATATTTAATATGTAATTATTTAAACTAATATAAACTATATGTAACACTAAGTAGAATATTCCTAATTCGTACCTAGCTAAAATGTAGTGTACACATCTGTGTACTGACACGTGGATGGCTGACACACCGCCACACCAAGGGCCCATGCCCTGATTGGTTAAGATAACCAAAGGTTCGAAACCTTTCAACCCGGCCAATACTAACCTCAACCGTGGTGTACTCATGTACACCAACACTCAGTGTTACCCGAATGTAACCCCGTAATATCCTCCCCCATCAAGGCTATTGCTTACGAAATAATCAAAATTTTGTTGGAGAACTCTAACGCCAGTTTCCCTGGCCATCCATATGTACACCTCTAGTGGTGCTATGGCGTCTCCTCTAGAAGAGGTAGACTACTCCGAAAACTCGGACGTGGATGCCTTTGGGGATACCTTCCCAATGGTGAGCCGCTCCGACAGCGCCGAACGGCGTTGTCGGCAGCCTAATCCCTTCCCCACAAGAGAGGAAAATGCACTAACCAGTGCGGCACCCCTGCCCGTATCGGATGATACATCCGAATCGCCTAAGGCGATCGTCATTAATGAGCTGGACGAAGCTCAAGACTCCCAACTTGCCGCACAGACACTAAGGGCAGCGTTGCGCGCCCCCAAACGCCCGTCAAGGGCGGCTTATAATTTCGATGGTCCTCGTGACCTTCCAAGATGGGCCAGGCGTTTGGTAAGGACTAGTCTAGCGTCCTATACCCCTGGCCCCGCGGCTGAACAGCCGTACCAACGCAAACGCCATGAGAAACTCCGGCAACAACTGCTTACACAGAAACAGTTCACTAGCGTCTCGCACCGAGAGCGCTTAAACAGGCAGGCACAGGGTGCCCCTGTTGAGAACCTCCTCGAGGTTCCTTTCGTTCTTTCACGGGAGAAAGTGCCGATGACGCAGAGAAGAAGTTCCGCGCTTGGGCGGAAGGGGAGAAGCTTCTCCCCAGCTTCGATGAGCTGCATGACAGCTATTCCCGTCGAGACACTTGGGTGGAGAGGGTGTTGCGCCTTACATTTGCCAAAGATAAGGCGATGGAGCAACTACGTGCTCCGTATCGCACGCGCTACGCCAGCGCCCCTGTCTCCACCCTGGTGTCCGGAGGCAGTGCGGTCGACACATCTGCCTCCGGACAAATCCCACTTATTGGGAGTGAAGAGGCTTCTCATGCCCCTCTGGTCATTGACCTACAGCGGGATTCTCCCGCTCAAAATCGTCAACGACGTCGCGGCAATCCTGCCGTAGGGGAGTCTCGAACTCCCACGAACTCTGTGAGTGTGGATAACCTTTCCACTTCACCAGATACTGAGTTTGACCCCGATGATGGCGCCGCGCCATCAGCCGCTCCACATGAAAGTGTTGAGTACTCTCCACATCGAGCATTGGAGGAGGAGGTCGCACAATTGCGACGTGAGATTCGCGCGCGCTGTGATCGACAAGCCTTCGCATCCATGATCTCCACGAGTGGATCCGCGATGAGCGGGATGCCACTGATCGCTCTGAGAGGCGGCTTGCCTCTCTCGAGAAGACCGTTGCGGAGCTTCGTCGTCGCATTTTAGCCTTTTCGGTCTTCCTTCGCCCTGCGGTGCCTTACGGCTATCCGCCTTTCCACCCTCCTCCAGGAGGGGCCCCGCCTCCGGGTCCTGGTATGGCTTAAGCATACTGACATAAAAGGTTGGATGCGTACGCATCGCCTTCGGGATGTCTAAGGTGTACGACAAGCCCTTTCGGGCTAACACCTTAAAGCGGCCACAAACCTGGGGCTCAGTTTATTGCGCAACACATTTGAAACTGCATGTGTAGGAAGATTTTTAGCGTTTAATAAAACACTTTCTCCTACTCTGTATACCTTTTTGTTACGCCGTCCCTTTCGGTCAGCTTGATCCTTCTGCTTGTCTTGGCTTTCCGCCATGGCATCGCAGACGTGTCGTAAGACACTAAGGCGCGTCGACAAAAACTTATCGATGTGCTTTCGCACAGATACAGGGCTGACATCGGGGAATCCTCCCCCCTCAAGCCCTGGGCCACGCACACGTGGCGTTAACGGAACCCTCGAATTCACCAATCCGTTCACGTAAAACGGGGTAAGCCCCGTAGATGCATGTACCGAATTGCTGATAGCAAATTCAACCATCGGAAGCATCTCACTCCAACTCTTTGGAGAATCCGGACATAAATTCCGTAGAATGTCCTCCACAACGCGATTAACGCGTTCCGTCTGACCGTTCGTCTGCGGATGATCCGCAGTGGACATGAGGAGCTTGGTGCCTAGCACCTTAAACAACGCTCCCCAGAATAGTCCCGTAAAACGGGGATACCGATCCGACACAACGGAATCGGGTAGACCATGTTGTCGAAAGACACGGTCTAGGAACACTTTTACTGTTCCTTGTCCATCTATGGACTCTGGCACCGACGCCAGGTGAGCCATCTTGCTCAAACGGTCTACAAAGATCAATATGCCGGTGTTCCCGGCCTTATCCTTCGGAAAACCGAAGATAAAATCCATGCTAATGGATTTCCAACACTCCGTTGGAACCGATAAGCTCGCCAAAGGCGCAGCTGAAATTGCAGAGGGTTTAACCCTCTGACACGTCTCACAGGTGCGTATATACGCACCGACCCATTTATACATATTGGGCCACCAATACAAAGCGCTTAAAGCGCTGTAGGTCTTATCCCGACCTAAATGGCCCCCGGTAGGGTCGTCATGTGCCTCAAAGAGGACTCTTTACTTCAGTTCCTCATCATGAGGAACAACCACACGCGGAGTGTCCTCCGCGCTCGTGCTATAATATAGCAAACCGTCACAGTAACTGTAACGGTGTAACCGAGCTCTAGCTCAACTTGACAGGGTTGTCTCAGACGAGCCAAGACTCTTTTCACCCAACGCGCTGATAAGCGCCGTACACTGTGGGTCTTTCTCATACGCCTGGAGTATGAGATCCACCACAGACGAGGTGACGAATGTCGCGTGGGCGAGCTCGTAATCGGGACGACGCGACACCGCGTCTGCAAGCACTTTCTGCTTGCCAGGTTTATACTTAACCTCAAAGTTATACTCAGCAAAGAAGGAGAGCCAACGGGCCATCCGTTGCGAGAGATGAGGCGACTTTGTCGCTGTCCGTAAGGACGCGTGGTCAGTATAAACAAAGAACGGCTTTGAGCCGAGTAGTTGAACCCTAAATTTGACAGGAGCATACTTCATTGCAAGTAGCTCCTTGTCAAGAACGGGATAATTTCGTTCTGCAGCTTTAAGCTGCCTCGACTCAAACGCAATCACGCGTTCCCTTCCTGCATCGTCTGCTTGTAACAAAGCACATCCGATTGCGAAATCGGAGGCGTCGCAGACGACACTAAATGGTTTCCCAGGGTCTGGGAGAGCAAGAACGGGAGCTTTTAACAAGCTCCCCTTAACCGCTTCAAAAGCGTTTTGGTGTTCAGCTCCCCAACACCAATCAACATCCTTCTTAAGAAGGTCGGTCAAGGGCTTCGCCATTTCAGCGTAGTTCTCGCTGTACTTGTGGAGATAGTTGGCTAATACAAGCCACTTCCATAAATCTCTAAGATTTACAGGCGAAGGCCACTCCACAATGGCTTTCACCTTCGCGGGATCCGCCCGCACTCCATCCTTACCGATGAAGCATCCGAGGAAAGGAATTTCCTCAGCACCAAAGATACACTTGGATGCGTTTGCATATAACTTCTGCTCTCGCATACATTCGAGCACTGCTCGAAGTTGTATCAGATGCGTCTGAACATCAGACGAGTCGCCTTCCGCACGACTATGGACGAAAATATCGTCGAAGTACGTCTGAGCGTACTTCCTATGCGGGCGGAAGAGTTGAGTCACC
>CM047590.1:617593-644184 GCA_026184515.1 Peronosclerospora sorghi
CCCCCAAACACTCCGCGGTGGGCGGAGGCGACTAATGTACGTAAAAATAAAACGGCGACCCCTTGCTGCGTGTAGACTTGGAAAAACCGCACCCAAAATACTCTTACTTGGAAAAACCGCAACCAAAAGACTCTTACTTGGAAAAACCTTAACTAACCAATAATACTACCTCCCTATGGTCCCTAATGTACCCACACAAAATTATGTAAAATACCCAAAGTCAGGTGACTCACCCAAGACCAGCGTTCTTGATACTCCTTCAATTTGATAGGCTAAAAGCCCCCCTTGTTTAGACCAATCCGAAATGCGACCAACTGCCTTGACCAAAAGTGACCAAATTTGTGGTACACTTCACCACAGCCCTTTCTTCCGTCGATCAGGTCACAATCGATCAGGCCGTTACCGTTTGGTGGTATGCTCATCACGATCAAGCGCTAATCCTCCACCAACCGTGACATCAGCGATCAGGCTCTCTCGATCAGGCATTTCTGCATTTCCATCATGCAGCCATAACGGACGGTGTCCCAGCGACCACAGCTAACTCTCCTGCCCTAGATCGGGCCGCGGTTGATCAGCTGATCGCCGCGATCAATCAGGCTTACAGCCTGCAAGAGATACTTCACGCACGTGATGAGCAGATCGTCGTGCTATCCAACTCGCTCGCGGTGAGCGAAGACACTATCTCGGCGCTTCGACAGCAGCTCGCTCGCGCCAACCGTAACGTGGCGGATCGTGATGACGAGATCGAGCAGTCCGCCCTTAAACAGCTTGTGCCACTGCGTGATTTTCTCGGCGCTGCAGTTAACGATCTTATGTCCAAGTTAAAGACCGCAGCGAAAGCCGAACAAGAGAAGACCATGGCCGATCAACGCGCCCAGATCCGCGATCTGGAGAGCAGTCGTGATCTCGATCGCTATCTACGATCGGTGAAAGAAGAGACTATCGCTTACCAAGCGCAAGAGCTTAATTCACTTCAGCAGCGCATGAGCTTGCTACAAGAAGAATACGATCAGACCTCTTCCAAGAATCAGCGCTTGCTCGAGCAGGCGTTCAAGCTCAACGCCGAGGCTGAAAAACGCAAAGATCAATGCGATCGCTTCCGAAAAAAGAATAAAACCAATCGCCTGCAGATGGACGAATATACCGCCATCATAGCCCAGACGCAGGAGATATGCGAACGTGTCAAGGGGGTGTCGGACCTCAAGGCCGATCTGGAGGATCTATACACCGCGTATTCCCAGCTGGAGGAGGAGCTTTCCGCAACGAAGTGCCGCTTCGACCAAGTTTCTTCAGATCGTGACACGCTGCGCAAGCAGCTGCAACAGGCTCAAGATGAAGTTACGCAATTGCGTTCGTTCCACTCAGACCTTCAAGCCCAGTTGGCTGGCATGTCGCTTCAGATGAAGATCGTCCCGGTCGCCAGCACCTCTCTTGCAGGTTCTGATCAGGCTGCATCGTGTGCTGGCTTTCCGGATGATTCTCCAGACACCTCGATCAGCCGCGTCGCTACTTCGTCTAAAAGACGCATTCAGCGTTCACTATCTTCATCTCGGTCCAAGCGGCCACACCCCCTTTCTCCTATTTCGGAGGCGAAGACCGAGGATGCTGATCCTCCAAGTCCTGATCAGGACGATGAAGGTGGATCCCCTGACCTGATCGCATCCATTCCATCCACTCCGACGATCAGCGAGTGTGGGAGAGAGGGTCCGCTAAATCAAGGCTCCGCCGGGTTCCTTTTTTCTCGTACGGGTGAATTCAAGTCGTTGATCATGGTGCCTTCTGGTGCAGCAGACGATGACATCTCGCCGTAGATTCCAAGTCAGCTCAGTGGTTTCGATCTGCGCAGCGTCTCGGTTCAAGTGGTCTTTGACTACTCGACCCGCCCAGAAGGATGGCTGTTCCCAGTCTCCACGCACGCCCCTTCGGCTGATCAGTGGTTTTGTCACTTGATCACCCAGCCGGAGGTAGAGCGGTTATATTCTCAGCGCCCCTGGGACAAATTCACGACAATGTTTCCACCCGTTTCTTTCCGCTCAGTCGGCTGGCTTGCCGACTTTGAAGAGAAGTACCGGTCGTTTCTCAACCATCACGCGCAGGCAATCTGGGAGTCGACAGATTATCTCCCCATCGATAAAGGACTCCGCGAGAACGATGACTACTTCCAAGAGTATTACCAAGGTCGACGTCAGAGCAGAAGTCGTGCCGGGGAAACATGGAAGAGAATTGTGGAGTTTGTCTTTCAGGGCATGATCGACGGGAAGTATGATCTCGACATTTTTTGGACCCGTCGATCACCCATTGTTCTCAAAACCGTCCCTTGAATTTTTCCCCGGCCGACGATGGGGGCGTGGTACCCAGGGTTCCTATGGACCCGCCACCTCGGACCCTATCAGACGCGCTGCACGAGGTTGATGACTTTGAACCTTGGTGGATCCAATATCGTCTTTCTCCTGAGGATCCAACTGGCCGGAACATCCTTCGTATCCGCCGTAAGTTTTATGGGTATGATAAGTCGGCTGATTACTTCTTCTTTAATCAATAAACACTCTTGATCATGCCATTTCCCACTGTTGCTTCGTTACTTTCCATGTATAATATAAATCGGTCTTCCGTCGGCTCATCTGTCGTTTTTCCATCACCATACCTCGCAATATCCATCGTAACTACACCACTTCAAGTCAATTATCACTTCTTCATCAATTGTGAGTTTCATCAATCGTTCTTCTTCAATCGGAGGTTCTTCGATCGTAATTCCATGATCAGTCCGCCGATCACGCATTAGTTAGACTCTTCGTCCACTTGCTACGTCAAATCGATGTCTGTTGATCATATTCGTTTCGAAATCCTTGATAAGAGCATCACAGTTCAGATCTGCCTCGTCTACCCATGACGTCTCGGCGTAACCTTTCCAGTAGACTTGATATTCGCGTAACGTCCTTCCATACCTAGTCTTTCGACTAGATCGGACATCGGTGACACGATCAACTTCAAATTCATCTGGATCCAGCGTCCTTTCCCAGCTGTCTTCGGGTAGCAAAGCTTCATCGAAGTCAAAACCATCTTCTTCCCCAGCTGTTAGCACAGCAGTAGGGCGATCTGGAAACTCCTTGAACAATTTCAACTTGGACAGGTGCACCACTGGGAACATGCGATAGTCGGTGCCAGCTGTAACCAATCTCGCCGCATGATTACCGATCACCTCATCGACTCTGAAAGGTCCATGGCACATGTGCGCCAGTTTCTTCGCGAACCCTTCTTTCACCCGATCGAGATATAACCAGACCCTTGATCCAGCTTCGATCTTGTGTGGTGTCAATTGATCATTGTGCGTTTCAGCTCGATCAGCCACTGCTTGGTGCAATCGAGTGCTCACTTGATCACGGCGTAACGGTAGTCTTTCTGCAGTCTATATCTCCACCGACGAGCTCCACGGTCTTTACGCCGAATCCACTCAGTTGCAGTGTCGATTCCAACGATGATCGTAGGTCCCACACATACTCCAAATAAAATGGTGTTTCTCCACGAATGCGATCAGGGGTTGAGTTTAGCGCGAATACCAGTCGCTCTGCGTATGATCTCCAATACTTCTGGCCGACATCCGATACATACATCTTGATTGCCCGGGTAATCGTCTGCACCGTTCTTTCCGCCTTGCCTTTCGCCTGTGTACGGTATTCCAAAGTGGCACTCTGCCGCTGTCCCACGATCTTGTTGAACGCACGAAATACTTCAAACATAAAACCGGGCTCTCGATCATGCCTGATCACCTCACTAGCTCCAAATCGTCGAAATAAACATTCTTCATAATTTTCGGCGACTTTCTGCGCTGTGCGGGACGATCCAGCTTTCGCGATCACCATACCCGTGAACAGATCAGTCCAATCAGCAATTCCGTATGCGCATCGTTGATCGGGGCAGTGACGGGATATGATCCATGGCTATCACTTGGAATGGGTACGTGGCCTCGATATTCCATGGCGACATGCCCTTGATCGTAGGCTGGCCCTACCCGTCTCGCAATCTACGCATTGTCCAACAAATCTTTGTACGCTGCGAAATAGACCACGCCAATGCAAGTATCGTCTGATCCGCTGATATGTAAGCCATATACCTTGGTGTACTCCTTCCAAACTCACATAGTAATGGTGGAGGACATCCGCATGTAGGGTCTCAGGTAAGACCATCTTGATCGAAGAGCGTCGATTGCCTTGATCATCTTGATCATTGCTGGCTTTTCCTTTAGCCATATTTCCACAGTAAATCAACAATCCTTGTTCATCGACATCGTAGTTGTCGGCAATTTTCGTGCAATCCTTTACCTCGTCTGCGCTCAATTGTGACACGCTACCATGCAATTAACATCGCAAATCACAAATCCACTTCTCTTCGTCTTGCACCTTTTTAACACGTTTCGCCCTTATCCCTTTTATGGGTACTTTGGGCTACGTTGATGGACGCGTAGATTGACGAAGATTACGTGATCGCGTCGTCACCAGCACTTTCTGGGAAGTGGGATCTTCCTTCCAAATTATATCACCTCAGACAATCTGTTGAGATCAACTAATTCTTCCAGTTGGTGATCATCGACAATATCACACCGTGTTCCATCCCGCATGGCCGTACTGGTGATGTGATCGGCACACTTGTTCCACTCGCTTTTTTCGTGCAAAGAATCGTGATCAGGCCATTCGCGAAGGTGTTTAAACGCACGCTGTTGGAACACTTGCAATCGCGGAGCTTTACACTCTATTTCACCGCGCATTTGCCTTATTACCAAATTCGAGTCTCCACACACGATCATCCTTCCTTTGGGGTATCGCGACAGTAGATCCAAACTTAAGAGCAATCCATGGTATTTAGCTTCATTCACTGTGATGTCAGGTGCATGATCAGTGACCGCGATCATAATCTTCCACTCCAGTAATTTCCACACGATAGCGCCAAACGCACCCACACGTCGCTTGACACTTGCAGATCCATCGAAACTGGTCACGTAGAGCTCTTCGCCTTTCTCAACCGTAGGAGGTGGTACATCTATCATCTGTCGCGGTTGGTTTTTCGGTGCTATCGCGATCAGTGCTTCATCAATTTTGTTGCGAGGAGTGATACTTGCGGCTAAAGCCCCTAGTACCTCCTCTTCTCCATGTACTTATTTCTTGATCTCAAGGTCCCATTGTGATAATATCTCAGCCCATCTGTCCAATCGTCCGTCCATCCCGTTGGATGCTAGTAACCATTTCAACGTGGATCGACGTGACAAGACATTGATCGCCTTTCCGACTAGCATCGTGTAGTAAACACCCACAATCCGCAGAAGTGCCAGAACTTCCTTTTCGACTGGGCTGTAATTCAGCTCACCGCTCTTCAATGTCCGGCTGGCTAATGCGATGGGGCAATACACTTGATCATGTTCTTGTACCAACGCGGCAGATACTGCCCATTTGCTGGCATAAACCACGATCACCGGAGTTTTGGCTTGATCAAAATGGTGCAGGGTTGAAGCTGACGCAATCTTCGCTTTCAGCATACTGAATGCCACTTTTTCCCCGACCAATCGATCGTCTTCATGATCCGAAGTCTCCTTCATCAATGATCGACTCTTCAACTCTTGATAATCTATCTCTCTTAATTCGTAGATTACAGCGGCATAGATCTCGAAGTCTTCAATAAATCGACGGTAATAGTTCAAACTTCCCAGGAACGATTGCATAATGCGT
Source organism: Peronosclerospora sorghi (assembly GCA_026184515.1). NCBI lineage: Eukaryota > Oomycota > Peronosporomycetes > Peronosporales > Peronosporaceae > Peronosclerospora > Peronosclerospora sorghi. The sequence continues at coordinate 623,311 of CM047590.1, forward strand.
AAGGACCAGGAAAAGGCAGATAGATTAGATCATCCAGATTTTTTGGATTTGTTTCCAAACCACGGCTAGAGACTTGATGCCCTAAATAAGGAACTTCGCTTCGCACCCAGTACGATTTCGCCACGCTGATCGACAAGTTCCACTGATCGCACTTTTCCAACAGGTTCCGCACCTTATCACACAGGGTAGTCCATGTAGGTGCAGGGATCAAAATATCATCGATATATGATCGCCGCTGCAGAACAGACGGTCCCGGTGTCTGGTCAGGCTCTCCCACAGTGAATACATCAGCCGATTCGTCGGCACCGTCCTTAACCTTGAGATACCCGTATAGTGCATTATCGATCAACCGCTGATAGATTTGCGCAGCATTATTTAGGCCAAAGGGCATCCTATTTCCATTCAAACAATCAAAAAGGAGTGACAAAAGCCGAAATCAGACGTGCTCGATCGGTCATAGACACGACCCAAAAAACCACTCGCCATATCCAAAGCGAAAAACCACAACGCTTTATCCAAATCTTTGAGTAGATCAAAGATCAGGGGAATTGGGTATACCATCAAACGCGTGAGTTGATTCACCGCGCGATAGTCGATAAATAAGCGAATATCAACCCCATTCTTCTTTACGATGATCACTATAGGTGATGCCCAAGGTGACGTAGACGGCTGGATGATCTTAATGGCCAACATCCCCTTGATCAAGGCCGATAACTTCTCGCGAAATTGCGGATCCACCCTTCGACACTTTAGGTCGATCGGGCGTACATTGCCTACATTGATATCACAAACAACTCCACTTGCAGCAGCGCGATCCCCTTCCCGATCAACAGATGTTTCTTCGCCCAAATTATATCGCGAAGCTGATCAATTTCTTCTGCTGTATTGATCAATGGATCAACAACTTGCAAATCATCCTTAGTCACTTCTTCGGTACTTGCGGACACTTCAGGCAACGTAGCAAGCTGCTTCTCCAATTCTTCCACGTACGAATCTCCCCCTTCATGGTAGCAAACTTGATCATCGATAGGAATCACACCAAATTCGCTATGATCAGCTGAGACGGGGTGATTACGTGTATCTTGATCAGGCTCATCTCTTGTAACAGGTTGTTCAACTTCGTAATCCAGGGTCGGACCTTTCACCTTCAGATCTTGATCGCACCTTGCACTTCTTGCACCTTTTGCGACCCTCCGGTTACTAATGCCACCGACGTCACGATCGGGTCCGTAGTTCGTACTAAAATACTTCGAGGAGTAGGATACTCTTTCTTCTCGACTAGGGGACCTTGATCTACACTTTCTTGATCGTCATATACAGAATCGGTAGAAGCTTGATACGCGAGACTTTTCCACTCCTTATAGCGATTAGATCACACCTAAATAAATCCAGGGCGACGGGGCACGTCGTCTTTGTTCATCCAGATACCTAAAATCGTTTCGTCTTGTACGATGATCGGATGATCGACGTCGTTCGTGATAGGCAGATACAGTAAATTACCCACGCCCCTAGTCACAGTGGGGACCCAATTTTTTCCGCGAGTAATCCATTATTTTCGTGATCGTTGATCACGAATCCGAACCTCAGCAAATCGGCCTACTGGGATCTGTTCGTACTGATCAAGTTTCATGTAATTTCCACTCAACCCGTACAGCTGTCGACGTCCTTGTAATAGATGATCACTTCATCAGGCAAACTTAGTGCACCATGGGCGACATATAATCGAACACCAGCTGGTATCATAATATCCATACCCAATATAGCATCTTGACCGACACGTTTGCCCACCCATGCATGGAAATAATAAACCAACGAGCCCGCTAACGTAATCTTGATTTTAGTGCGCCTTTCTGTGAGGTATGCACTTTCTCCGATGACTCGTGTCGATCTGACAACTCACCTTACGAGCAAAGGTTGAATCGATGATCAACGCTTCGGCACCAGAATCAAATAGCAACGTGGCACGTTCGTTATTAATTTTGCCACTCGCCTTGGCCTGTTTAAACCATTTCTTGGGCGAATAGTACTTCCAATATCCACTGATTCACCCGGAAGAAAATCAACATCCATGATCACCGGGGACCGAGAAAATTCATCGATACGGAAATTAGCCAAACGTGGTAAATCAGGCTGATCACATTTGTCGTTAATCTTTTCATCTGATTTATCAACCTTCTTCTTATCCACATATGCAAAAATACACAAACCAGAACGCTCGTCTCGTACCAGATTCCAACCTGGCGAGCGTCCTACTTTAACATGTTTTCGGCTTCCTTGGTCAACATTCCAGCATGCTTGGTAGGGTTATACCACTGGAGAATGCGATAGTAAAATTCTTCCATAGGGCACTTGCCCGCACCGTGAACTTCGCCGCATGCTCGCAAACGTACAAGCATTGATCGTTCGGGTGTCCTTTCTTGCCACACTTGAGACTGGTCAGGCTCTTCCAGCAACGTAAGTTATCATGTCTTATCGATCCACAATGACTGCACTCTTCACCGCCCCTTGATCAACTGCACTTGATTCACTTCGTGTACCAGATCGGGGTTCGCCAGGTTGATCATGCGTCACTGGTTGATCGCGCATGGCAGCGATCATGTAACGGCGCTGGTCACCATCACCTTCACGGTCATCGGCACTTGATTATTCATTCCCAGACATCACCTTGTTCGCGCGTACTGCTTTAGGCTTCCGCGCCGGGGCCGGTGCTCGATTATCGCCGAATTTCTGGCGGAATCGGCTAGTGCCTACCGATGCCGTTGGCTGGCACAACTTATTGCGTGCATAAGCCCTCAGCGTCTCTTCCAGATCCATGACTTTATCCAGAAGCAGAAGTGCCAGCTGGTCAGCGAATTTGCGATTAATCAATATGTCCAGAAAATGTTGCACATGTTCACGTAGTATCGTAGATGATCCGTCCTTGATCGGCAGCTTAGCTCGCATTTCCGCCACATTCAACCGGTGAAGATACTTAGTGGGAGTTCATCCGATCGCTGCTTCGTGTAATAATATTGGCTAGATGCCGATTGACCACTTCCACAGTATTGAGTTTCAAACTCATCCGCGAGACTCTTCTAGCTTGAGCGAGTAGATCTGCTCAGCTGACGATGCCAATTGCTTTCTGGCCCTTTTAGCATATCACCCATGATCAAACATTTCTTATGATAAGAGGCTTGATCACGCATAAATGCTGACTTAAGACGACTAATCCAATTTCGCGCTTGATCTTCATCTTCTTTTCCCGAAAATTCCTTCAGATCACTGATCGCGGACATCGGATACTGGTAATCGGCTGTTGATCAGGCATTCCAGTATACGCGGACGCAACTGTAGCTCGTCGAGGCAGTGTGATCGTCTCATATGAGTCCATATAATCACGCTGGGATCGTTGATCATGGAACGAATACAAGGATTCCATGTCAACATCCTTAACCGCCGTCGATCTTCCTGACTTCGACTGATGATCATGAAGCGAATGCACGGACTCCATATCGACATCCTTGACCGTTGGAGCTCTTCCTGGATTAGGCTGGTACTTTCGTGCAAGCGACTACAGGTGTCGCCTTTTCCTCTTTCCTCAGCCAAAAACCGCCCCATAGACTTATCAAAAATGATTTCAGCCGTGGGTCCTGCGATGGTTGATAATCCTCCGCCTTGACTGATTAATGCTCCTTCTTGATAACGGAGAACTTGGCTTCATCCTTCCGGAAGACCGTCATTCTGGTAATCTTGGGCTCCACACTTCCGGCACTTCTCGCCTCCACTTCAGAAACATCGCCTTCGGAAGGAGCAGATTCGTAACATGATGATCCCGTGTGTTCTGCCACGTTGACAGACGGACCCGCTTCAATTTTTAGCGGAGAACTGGGGGGCTCCACCTTAGTAGATAGACCCACGATAGGTACCAGCAGATCATACAGCCGATGGGTAGCGGTCGCAGTATCTTCTGGGTCCTGATCGAACGCTTCTTCGGCATCGTAGGAGCTTTTCGTCAGACCAACTTGCTTGATCAGGCGTATTAGCACTAACACCAGCCGAAGGTTGTCCTTCTATTTCGTAACTGGTTGATCGACCGGTCCGTTCAGCTCTCCGCTGATCGTGACCCCGAGTAGGCTCATGATCACATTCGTCAATAAGAAATCTTCCGGTTCTCCTTTGTAAACCTTTCGGTAAAAAACATCTTTACCAGATACAAGTCCGTTGGCGGCGCACTTGATCGACTTTCGTCGCTCTCCGGCCCAGGCGCCTTCATCAACGCCTTCGGTTGGTCGGACTTGCAGTAAGTCACCACCGGCTTCCAATCCGGATCATTATACACACATGTAATTGGCGGATCATAACTTGCGTTATGATGCGCATTGGCTCCCGAAAAATCCTCGGGAGGTGGTTGAGGCGTATCCTCCTTTATCTCATCAAGATACCTACCCAGGTCCTGATGATCAGCATTTCCTTTTTTCTTCAGACACGACGACGTTCCATCGCCACAACCACCTCCTCCTTTTTCATTTTGATCTTCAATTCTGCTTCCGCTTCAGTTTTCACGTCCGCATCAGCACCATCTTGCGTAGAATCGCGGTGATATCCCGCGTCGCCCAAAGATCCGGGCACGCGCACCATTGTGGAGGAGCGGCTGATCAAAGTTTTTGAAGCTTGATCAGGCGTTAACACGGCGCCCGGACTGCCGACTAACGAAGGGGGTCCTCCGGTTGTCCTGTGACTGCTTGTGTTCCTGATCACCTTGTGTACCCGACGTCCTGGGCGTGGGTCACTCTCTAGGTGGCGGGGATGTCACTCTGCAATTCCTTGATGCAAGATTGGAGTAATACGTGTCGAGTCGACTGGTGTCGATCAGGCGCGATCAGGCTTGATCAGACGCAATTAGTCAATGATCAGGGCTCTGGTCGTTGATCAGGGGGTGATCAGGGGTGATCAGAGCCAATAGTCGAAAATCAGATCGTGATCGACCTGATCGACCTGATCGGTCTGATTGATTTAGTCGATCAGGCACTAGTTGGCGCGGCTAGCGAACAGATGAACGCAGGTAGCAGGTTGTATAGTGTCGATCAGGTGTTTATCGGCGAAGGGGGTACTCTATCAGGCAGCGGAAGTCTTCACTGCCCGATCACGGGGACTCTGGAGTCTTAAACAGCTAAAAGAACACCCAAATATATGTGTTCTTAGCCTAGACTTTACAAGGTAGGGGAATTCCACTAAATCCACCTAGAGTTCCCGTGGGGCGCTTTATAGCAGTCGAGATCTAGGGACCAAACGTAAACCAAAGGGGAAGAGGTGAGAGCGCTGTTCAATCACGTTCCCGAAACCAAAAAAACCTTTAAAGATGAACCGCTGACACAGCGGGCGGAGATGCGACGAGTCCCGCGAACTCTACGTCTGCCGGTGGGCCAACAGTGAACTAAGTGCTCCCGCACGGGACGTAGAGGTGTGTATGCGAAGAAAGGAGGCCCTAAGTTGCCGTCGCATCCCGCGGTCCGCCCCAAATTTCTCATTGGATGGGTTCCCACACTGCAACGCGCGGTCTGTTCCCTGTAAACGATCTGCCCGATCGTACGCAAAAGGAGAGCTTTATTTTTGCTTAAATCTTAAGAACTACCAATTACCTAATATCAACCAATCAGAACTGCCCATTACAGCGTACTCCGTCGACCAGTCGAACTGATTTATCCGTCGTTCGTCGCTGTTCGTTAGGTACCTGTACATAGCCTCACCTTCCCACAATGCCCCGTCTATGTCCTATCTATGCACACCGCAGTTGTACACGCAACTGTATACACAGTGGTACACACAATCGTGCACGCAATCAATCACCCGATTGTGTCCGCAATCACACCCCTAATTAGGCCCGCAATTAAGCCCTCAATTAGGCCCAATTTTATGGCACACTTTACCACAAAATAGTCGTATGAAATGCATTATCATTTTATTCATGATGTGATCAAACGACGGTGACTTCACCCACCATGTATCACGTGTCTATTATAGTATATCTCAGCTGTCCCTCTCAGGTAGTGGCATAGGTGATTAAATTTGATGACTTCCGTCCACCAGTATCCACATGCTGATTCTGCAATAGAAATTTGCCGAATAAATCTGCCCCCCCATTCCTCGAAACCTGATCCTAACCCACGGTAGTCCTCGGCACAGTCAAAAACCCTTATGGACAGCTTACATTACTTTGCCGAGAGCATTCTGAACACCGGCTACTGTTTTTCGCTCTGGACATAGCATACACAAATTTCCATCCTGAAAATGAGCATGTAACCTTGGTTTTCTTTCCGGCGTCCTTTCCAGCAAAGCCAACCTCATCCAGGTGCCAGACCGCATTGAATTATTGAAGCTGAAGTTGTTTTTCGTCAGGAATCTCACGAGAATCCTCTCAAGTTTATCAAGTCTATCACAGAAGTTTTGAAACATTCTGAGAATTTTGACTCCTTCTGCTCCAATACCTCCCGGTTTCTCATCTTGAGGCTCCCATCAATCGGAACATCATGACCCATTGAGTTCATAACCTGTTGAAATGTTTCTTTTGTCCGTTTGCGCGAGTACTTACGAAACTTGTGTCGATTTTAACTTCGAATATACCGAATTTGTCTTTCTATAATTTGGTGCAACCAAGTATCCATTCTCGATGAAAACAACACCCCATTAGTTGAAGATAACCAAGTCAGGGACTTGCTCAATGTATAGTAAGAAGTGATTATATTTTTTAACATGAAAATGTACAAGAGACTTCTAAGTTGAAGCTACTTGCGATACTACACCAGTTACGTAAGTAACACACGAATTCTAAGTACCCAATTGTAGCACCTTAAAAGGTCGAAACAAGCATGAAGACCACGAATCAGCGCGATTGCTGCTACCAAATGCGTTAGTGGTGTAATCAAACGCGAGAAAAACTTTTCCAGGTAAATGTTGTGTTGGTATTATCAATACCCTAAAGTTTTGGTACGAAACGCAGTCGTATATTACGACACGTAGCTCGAGGTGCTTTAATCAAACGTCGTACATGTGATGAGACTACCCCACGACTTCAACATATTTGTTGCCCCTGACTTTTATCTCACAGGTGATGATTCATTCATATGTCGTCCGCGTTGTTGAGGTTCAGCAGAACCTTTACATGCCGCTTGCCCAAGAACGGACAGATACCGCATCGAAAAGCATGTCCTTTATATCACGAAGACACAAAAATGTAAAAAGCATTCGTGTCAAGATACCAACCCCCAAGGCTCAACTAGTCTGACATTCCCGCCCCGGACACTAGCCATTTTTCAACTCTTTTTTTCCTACATGAGTGGCTTGTTCTCCTCAACCTAATAATCCCACTCGCAAGTACAGTGCTTGCACGCACGCTTAATCCACCAACCACACCACAGTCTGCTTTTGAGGCTCAAGGACTTTATCTGTATCGTCCAATAGAGTCTCCTCATCACTAATATCATCGCCCTCCTCATCGTCGTATGTCATCACTGTCCACGTTGTAATTGGTTGAGAAGACATAGTCTTATTAGATAGTGTAATTTTGACAGCCGTTTCTAGCGAATGCTTTTTCGAGTTAAAACAGGTAGTGTCTGAAACAAATTCCGAGTCAAACGGGCTGCTGATGTCCTCGTTACCTGTGTGGTCCACTAAGCCGCAGATCCTCTATGTCATGAGAATTAAAGTCTTGGCCTCTTCCTTCACGTTAACCACATGCAGCTGCAGCTGTTGGAAGTGCGTTTACCCATTTTGTGTTTTTGCGCCCTTACAAGATGGTGAAACTCCATTGGCTGGAAAGGGAGTATATATTTTAAGTATAAATTGACGGTTACTTTTAAGTTGCATTTTGGTATGACTGTTTCTTAAGGTAAAATTTACAGAATACACTTTTCAATTTTATCCCTTTAAGACGAATCAGCTGAAACTGACACGGCACGTCGACCTTCTCGCACTAGTCGACATCTATGTAAGATCCTACCTGGTCAAAAGTGATCAGACCAGGTAGTTCAAGATCTCACAAAGTGAAAATAAAATTACGTTAAATTTTTAACAGATTCCAAGGCTGGCTTGATTATCTCGTGGGATTTTCTCGGCATTACGAGTGTGTTTTCGTAGATTGTTACAATTTTTGTCACGTGGAACAGGTGGAAAGTCCACTTGTTGCAAGGGCTAGTGGAGTGACGATTGATATTTGACTGTTGGTTTACTTTAAGATGAGTGATTATGATGATAATGAGGTGTCTAGCTCAAGTGATGCATTGAAGGCTATTATGCAAGGTCTTAAGGACATCTCTGTGCGCTTGACTGCCGTGGAAGAAGGGCAGGGCAATAAATTAGTTGATAGTGTCTCGTCCGGGTCGAGGAAGGGCTCCCCTGCACGTGTGAAGGACACTGATTTCGCGATAGTCTGCGAAACTACCGTCCGTTCGGTCAGCAGATGACTTTGCACGACCTGGCCGAGGACGGAAGGGTGGAAGTTGGCGCGAGGTCAGACCCGAATGTGAACGCAGCACCCCGTAAGGCACCAGCAGCAGTTGTGGGTCCAGGAGGTATAATATACCTGCTGAACAGAAGCATGTGCCCAATTTTGGTCATGTAGTATATAAAATCCCTAAACAGGCAGTGTAAAAGTTTTCAGGGAAGGATCTATACCCAGGCCTAGGTGCCGGGTTCAAGCATTGGGCCTACCTATTCATGGAGGCCATCGAGATTGGAGAGTTAACATCTGGATTCAATTGGACCGAGCGATTAAAGGTGAACAATCTTGGCGAACACTTAGAGGGAAATGCTGCGGAATATTTCCGCTCAAACATTGGCTCGTGGTGGCAGATGTGCCCGCAATTACATTAAGTTTTGGAACAGATGTGGTCGGGATTTAAAGTGACGTTATCCCACCACCAAGCTGCCATGTGGTTCGCTGCGGAGAAGGACGCCAAGAAAAGCTGGTCAGAACACTACATCCATCTATTTAGTAGCTCTAGACCATGAGAGCGGGTCGAGTGAAAAGTTGCTTGCTGAAAGCATAGTCAAATTTGCCGCGTCCAAGATGAAAATTATGCTGATGGCCAGGTATGATCCTGCAGGACAGGACTATCTGTGCCACGCTCAAGAGCTCATTGCATGGGCTCAAGAGCTGGAGGAAGATGCGTTTAAAAGCAGGGACCCATCCAAAATACAAGCGCATGCAGTCACTCCAAGTGTAAACAGGCGGGGGTGCTATACCTGTGGAGATGAAGGGTATATACAGAGGTATTGCCGGAAAAACGACACAAAAGTGATGGAAACCACAGAGAAGCAAAACAAGAAGCCAAGCGACGGATGGTCAAAGACGGTTGTGCTGTCGACGATGGAATACAGTCTATGTGAAGTAACAAGCACGTGTGGAAACGAAAAAATAATGAAAAACATGGATTATCGACAATGGAGCTAGTAGACACCTAGTGCCGAACGCTAATTTATTGGAAGACGCCAGAGAGTGTGGTCCAAGCAGCACGTTTGCGTTTCAGAACGGCGGTATGCTTAAAGCTACCGAAGTCGGAAAAAAATCACGTTGCGGACGTGCGATGAATTTCAACGGTCATTGTCTTGACCGAAGTATACTTCGCACCAAAATTGGCGAAAAATCTGATTTCGCCTTGAAGGCTGAGCGATAAGGGGTGCACCATCGCCGACGATGGTCACCAAGTGCAAGTAATGTTAAAAAGGGAAAGTTTGTTTTATATCAAGACATATGGATCCGTGTTTGTGGCTAATTTAACGTTGGATAAGAAAAATTACAACGCAAATGGTTTTGCAGGCATGGTGTTAAGCAGTGTGTCGGAATACGTCACTACTGACGCCCACACATGAAGCTTACGTCATTTTCATGTGCGCTTGGGTACCCTGACCTATGATACCGTCGAAATACTGGCCAAGGTTCCCAGGTCAGGCATAATCCTCACGGAAACAAGTAGAACGAATTTCCTGACCTGTGCTGAAGGCAAAGCAACGCAAAAGGCCCAACAAAGGCGGATTCCGGTGTGAACTCGCTGATTGACAGAAATGTAGGATTGATAATGCAGACCTAAAGGGTCCCATCACTCCTCGGGAAAGGCGTGGAAATAGATTTTTAATTGTCTTTGTGGATCATTTTTTCAAGTTACTTAAGCGTATTTGCTGCACGCACCAAGGACAGGGCGGCCAAGATGTTCGGACATTTCCTGGCATGGTTTGAAAATGCGTCCACACGTAGCCGTGTACACGTGCTGCGTACGGACGGTGGTGGTAAATACCAGAACGTCGATCTGTTCTGCAAACAGACTGGTATTCGCCGCCAAATCACTGAAGGTTGAAATCCTTCTTCTAATGGGAAAACGGAGCGGATGGACCGGACCATTTTTAATACGGTCCAGTGTATGATATTCGGCTCAGGAATTCCGTTGGACTTTTGGTCGGAGGCGGCTGAGCATGCTGCGTACATACTCAATCGCACTCTGACAAAGTATAATCAAGGTCGCCTATCACTTATTGAAGTATTGACGGGAAAGCGACCGGTACTCACCGATAAAGTGGTTTTTGGGTCCCTGTGGATGGTTTGGAGGGGCCCAAAAAAGAAAACGCTTACACGACATGCTGAGCTCGCAGTAATTCAAGAATGATGAGACAATGGGCTACAAGGTACTACTGCTAAAAGATCGAGTGGTTACGGTGACGAGACATGTCACTGCCATCGAGACACTCAGTGAAGAAGCGAGCAGCAAGATCGCAAGATGTTTGGAAGACGAAGCCGAAAGTGATCTGGAGGAACGAGCAAAATTGCGCTCGCAGAAACAGATGAAAGAAACGGTGCATTTCGAGCGAAAAAGTAATGAATCAAGCGACCTAAATGAGGTGAAGAAACGTGTGAAATCAGCAGGAAAAGGCACGCGCAAGTCAAGTAGGAAGAAGGTTAAGACACCAAAGCCCAAGGAATTCAAAGAATCACGGCAGCAGAAAGCAGTCTCAGCGGTGTAATTTCGAACGATATTGGAGAACCCGTTGAAATTGATGACCATGGCAACGAAGAAGGTGATGAAAATGCGCTATGCGCATTTGTTGTGTGTGAACCGAAGGTTCAAACGGATTTTTCGTTGATGGTTGGGCTTGACCCTAAAAGTTTCAGGTAGGCGCATGCAGGTGCTCACAGTAAGATGTGGAGAAATACAGAAATTGAGGAGTTCAAGTTGCTTGAAGACCTGAACACATGGGCTGTAGTACGTCGCCCGCAAAACAAGGTATCTCTCTCGACTAAATGGATCTACAATACCAAGATGAATGTAGATTGGTAGGTGGAGAGGTACAACGCGAGGCTTGTCGCCAGGCGCGACAAGCATGTTTATGAAGATAATTTATTTTTTTACCTTTTCGACAGTAGTAGAATTAAACAACGTGAAATTCATACTGGTGTTAGCGCAAATCTGAGGGTGGCCGCACGCGATGGAGACGTGCCGAGTTCCTACCCTAAGGCCAAGGAAGAAAAAAGCGAGGAGATATATCTGCAAGTTCCGCAAAGCATGGTGATAAATCAAGATCAATTGAAATATTTCGGTGTGGAGTCGCAAAAAGAGCTAGCGTTGAAACTAAAACGAAATCTTTATGGATTGAAACAGGCTGGGCGTCCGCGGCACGAGTGCTCGTGCAACACTTTAGCAGAGTTTGGCCTTGTACAATGTATTACACAGACACTTGTATTTTAGTGAAGCATTTTGAACGCGACACAGTCGTAGCCGGTGCCTACGTAGATGACCTACTGGTCACGGGAACCTGTGAAGCAATTGTGGATCAATTTTTTGTGGACATTACAAGTGTTGGAATTGAATAATCTCGGCAACGTAACGAATTTTTAGCATAAGGATTGGAGTAGATCCAAGACGTGGAAATGTGTTGGATCAACAAGCTACGATTAATAAAGTTTTAAGCACACATAAATTGTCCAAGATGAACCTGGCTAGGACGCCGGTGCTTGTTTTAGAAGATGTTCAAGGTTTTTGAGGACCGGTGCTAGTGCGACCCAGCACCAATACGCCGTGTATAAAGAGTTTCCAGTCGCTTGTTGGCAGTTTACTATGTATTTCACGGTGCACGCGCACCGATATTTCATTTGCGGTGCACCGGACAACCAGAAGAACCCACGCGCCGACTGTTGGTGACTATAAGGTTTCCAAAAGGATCCTCAAGTACTTGAAGAGAACGAGCAATTTGAAGCCGAAATAAAAGCATGGCGATGAACTGCTGCAGCCGCTGCGGATTTTGGTTTTCAGAGATGCTGACTTCGTGGCTGATGGAGCGGACCGGAAGTGTGTTTCGGCTATGGTTACGTTTAAAAATGGAGTGCTGGTTAACGGGGCGTGTAAGAATCAGACCACAGTGGCGCTCTCGACGGCCGAAGCAGAATTTGTTGCAGCTTCTATGGCTGGTCGATAGTGCTAGGGTTGAGAGAATTGATAACGGAAATCGGATTGCGCGCGAACGCCCCCTGGTACTAAAGATGGATAACCAGGCGGCGATCAAGCAAGTGAAAAACGAAGCGATCGATGCCAGCGCAAAACACACGACGTGAAGCTGAAGTTTTTGAATTATTTTTCACGAAAGGGAAACATTCGGCGACGCATGTACGAAGTGTAGAGATGCTGGCAGACCTGCTTACCAAGGATCTTAATCCGCCAAGGATTCAAGATTGAGAGCGAGTTTGGGGTTGACGTGATGGATATGCAGCCTCCGGTGTTTCCGGAGGAGTGTTGGTAGCGCGTGTACTCATTTTGCGTTTATTGCGCCCCTGCAAGATGATAACACCCCATTGGCTGAAATGCATGGATACATTTGCGGTTACTTTTAGTTTGCACTCCAGTATGATAGTGATTTAAGTTACTTTATATAATATACTTTTCATTTTTATCTCTTCTACAGACTCAGTCGAAACTACCCGAGCGTGGAAAATGTCGCACAGCCGCTTATCTATAAAGGATCCTACCTGGTCAAAATTGGTCAGGCCAGGTAGTCTAAGATCCAGCGAAGTGGAAAATTAACATAAATTTATTTTTCAAACAGACTAAGATACCCAAGAAGAACATCGAGAAATTTTCGGGTGCGGAAATGTTCTTGGTACTGGTGCACGTTTCAAGCAGTGGAAGTTTCTCTCTTGTCTTAATCGCGGCGTTGGCTCTTCTTGTTGGAAATACATGAAGCCATTTTGGCTTTTACGTCTTTTCATGATGGTGAAACCCATTGGCTGAAATGAATATGTACATTCAAGTTATAATTCAAGTCTAACATTTTGTATGGTTATACTAGCATAGTACCCCGTTGTACCAACGGGGCAAAAATTTAATATTTGTAACACTGCAGAATGTAAATTGGGGATGACCTGAGAAAAATGCGAAGTCACGGCAATTAGATATACACTATATATAATAGTTTCTGACTTTGATTTACTTCAGAAGTCGATATCTTTGATGGTTTCTTGGCTGGGGACGAGATTTGGTTTTGTTCTACGTTGTCGTCATCATCATCTTCGTCGTCATCGTCTTCTTTTTGTACGGACTTTGACTTTGTCGAGGAATTCTTTGACGTCTCTACGGTGTCAACAGTATCCTGGTCATCGCTCTCGTCTTCTTCCTCCTCCTGCCCATCTTCAGCGTCCTCCAACTCCCTTCCCTCCTCCACTGCTTCCTCCAATTCTGCATCTTCGATTTCCTCCTCCGCCTCCTCCATTTCGCTTTCAGCAGCAGCCATGTTTTTATTCGCATCACCCACTTCTACGTCGTCGACTTCTACTAAGCCTTCATCAAGTTCATCCTCAGCATCATCTATGTTGTCTAGCGCATTCAATTTCTTCATCTTGGCAACATGCAAGCCGTGCGCAATATGATCACGCATTTTTTGGACAAACGTCGACGACCGTCTGGTTCTGCGTCGTCGTCTTCATTTTCTTCGTCGTCGTCATAGTCTTCGACGTCGTCTTCATATTGCTCTTCTTCCATAACAGTGCTGCGCTTTTCTTCCTTCTCCACCTCCTCCCCATATTTAGTGTCCTTCAACTTGATTTCCTCCTCTTCCGCGTCTTCAATGCTATTCTACGTAAGTCAGTCAATTTCAGCCAATCAAAATGATATCTACGTACACCAAAAGACGGATCAAATTTTATTATGGGAATTGCTATTCGCACACCCTAATTTTGCTATTCGCACACACCCCATAATAGAAGGTCATTTGTTAATTGGAACGGTGCATGATGTACTTGAAAACTGGGTCCGGTAAAAACATTAGTAATTTATTTAGGGAGAGCCTTCCCCCTTAATATTTAACGTAAGGTATCTAAGAAAGTCGTTTCAGACGTTATAGCGAGTAAACATCTTTTCTCGCATACAGTAATATTTAAAAACACACGGCGTGTCAGCAGCACATTTTTTGACCGAGTTCATACAAGTACGTAAACTTGGACGCACTTAAAGAAGATACGTCTTGATCAAAAACAGCAAAAAAATCCAGAAGGGCACACTCGTGTAAAGAACGTAAAAACTTTGGCAAGCTACATCCAGGATAAGTGGCAGCCCGGAAATTCCACAGAAGCATCCAAACCAGAAGGTAGTGAGCACATACGTTACATTCTTATACAGCATATAGCTCATGATTTTGGAAACGCGTCGGTAACCCCACCGACCGTACACAAAAAGAAGCCGCTGGAGAAATCGAAACTGGGATAAGGCATAGTCCGAAGCATTCACGGCCTAAGCTCCTTCCTGACCACAGATCCCGACACCAATATGGGCTGTATGGATCATTGCAACATCATTTGCTCCATCTCCAATAGACAGCGTGACGCTCTCCGACTCGAACTCACGAACATATTCAACGATATCAGCTTTTTGCTTTGGAGACTCACGGCAACAGATGACCGATGACGCCCATTTTTGCGTCACTTGGTAGATACCTTACGTTAAATATTAAGGGGGAAGGCTCTCCCTGAATAAATTACTAATGTTTTTATTGGAACCAGTTTTCAAGTACATCATGCACCGTTCCAATTAACAAATGACCTTCTATTATGGGTGTGTGTGCGAATAGCAAAATTGGGGTGTGCGAATAGCAACTCCCTTTATTATATATATAGATTTGACTTAAGTAACTCTACATAATACACTTTTCCGTTTTACTCTAAGGCGAGTTATCAACCGTAACTACTCCGCGTGGCAGACGTCGTGCACAAGACCTCCATTTCGCGAGATCCTACCTGATCAGAACCTTCAGACCAGGTAGTTTAAGATCTATGCGCATCTAACAATGTGTTTCATGTTTTGATAGTTTTCCTACACTTCTCGGGTTAGAAGTCCAAAGTATATTTTGTAGACAACCAGACTGAAATGCGCAGTAAAGAGTAAATTGTATTCATCCGTTATTGATCTTGTTGAAAGTTGTTCGTACCCATACTTGCGCTTGTAGGCAAAAAATTGAGTCGTAGATGCTTTATAATATCACCAATATGACGAAAAGTCATTTGAATCGATATCTCCACAGTCAATCACACGTTAACAGCGAGAAATATACCAGAATACAGTTCTTAATGAGAAGAAGAAAATATTCAAACCAGGGACTAAACCAACGCAATGCATATTGAGAAGTGTTTAGCTAGCCTAACATGAAATATGTACCAGATGTTGAAGTTATGGAAACTTCCATCTGCTGTGTGGTATACATTTCTTATGCATAACAAAAAATGTGTGTACGCAGAACTGAGTACGAATACACTAATTATGCTACTAATAAGTACGAAATGCAAATCGCTACCTAAAAAAAGTCCTACTCCGTCATAATAAAAAACAAAAAAGGCGGAATTTTTTAACAGATCTGGCTATATGGGTTGGGCTGGTGCTGCTTGTCGCCCAAGCTCCATAACCTTCTCGACATTCTAAAGCTTGCTATTCCAGATTGTCCTGTCACATGCAATCCATATGTAGCACGAGATGAGCGCTTAACTCATCGTGTAGACTGTCCACAGCGACAGTATGCGTTTATTTCAGGTTTAAAGCATTCGTCTCATTTTTCAGTGTGTCGTAAATTGACACGAGTTGGGGGCACGTGTGAACTTCCTAAATGGCAGTTCAGACCGTTAGAGTCTGACTGCCGTTGGGATGTAGATTTCTTGAAAGAAGCGCGCCCTACCTGATCAGAGTAGGGGCGCACGAGGGCAGGATGTAAATAGACATAAACGGTAAAAGATATACTGAATATAAAATAGAATAGTACCTAAGAACCTAACCTAAAACTTAATAATAGATAAAATCCTAAAGTATCAATGATGCAATAAATGCAAAAATACAAAAATGGCCACAATGATCGCGCACAACTTGAAATTTGTATGCAGCTTGCACACGCGCATCTTGACAACATTTCAACACTCCTTCCGCGAGCATCGTTCCATTCCATACGTAACTCATCGTCATTAGCCCAATCCAATCTTCCTGCGTAAGCGGTAGACTCGCACTGCACACAGTGGCTTCGTCAGAAGGTCTGCGATCATGTAATCACTGGCCACGTGCAACGGTCTCACGGCTTCGCGCTTGAGGTAGTTCTTCATAAACGTGAGCTTCACGTCCACATGCTTTGACGCCGCACCACTTGCTTCGTCTTCCAACCGTTGTATCGCTGCTTGGTTATCCATACGTAATATCATCGGCATTTCAACTTGTACTCCAATCTCGCCAAGTAGCTCCTTCAAACCTAGCACTTCCTTGCCACGGATGGCTGATGCAGCGAACTCTGCCTCTGCAGTTGACAACGCGACTGTACCTTGCTTCTTACACGTCCAACCAGCAACCATTCCATTTAGACACCACACATCCACTGACACTTTTCCGGTCCTGATTATCTCCGGCAAAATCTGAATCCGTATACCCCACTAGCTGCAAACTTTTTTCATCTCTTGACTTGCATTCCAACCGTAATTTCAGCTCCTTCGACCCCTTCAAGTAGCGTAATATCTTCTTTGCCGCCTTGTAATCACCTTGAGTAGGTGTGTGCATGCGTCTCTTGACCTTATGCACCGCAAATGATATGTCCGGCCTTGTGCATCTTGAGATCCATAGTAGGCTCCCTGCTATCGACTGGAACATTTTCTGCGTCGGTACTTCAGCCACCGCATCCTTGGGTAAAGGTTTGTCTTCATCTGTTTCATCGCTTGTGCTCGTAATTGGTAATTGCACAGAATTCGCGTGTTCCATCTTGTACTTGGTTAATAGTGCATCTATCGTCGCCTCTTGATCCATCGTGTATCCTTCTTCTTGGTTTCCGCCAATCCTTATGCCTAAAAACTTCTTCACTGGACCGAGATCCTTTAACTCCAGCACCTGCATTGCCTTGAAAAATCTGTCCACCAACTCGACCTTGGTATCTGTCACTAACAAGTCATCCACGTAAGCTCCGACAATAACAATACCTTCGGCATCCTTCTTGGAGAATATGCACGTATCAGTCATGCACTGCTCGAACTTCAAATCACATAATGTCTTGCGTAACAACTCGTACCACATACGCCCTGCTTGCTTTAATCCATACAAATTCCTTTTCAAGCGTAAAGCTAGTCCTTTGGTTGATTCCACTTCGAAAATTTGCAACACTTCATCTTGGATCTTCATACCTTGAGGTATCTTGAGAAAAATCTCGAAATTTTGCTCTGCATGCGCCTTTGGATATGCGCTCGGCACATCACCGTGCCGCGCTGGCACATTCCACACTTGAGCCATCGATAACACCACTTTCACGTTGCTGAGATCCATCACTGTAGAAAACGTGAAAACAAAATCTATCCCATAAATCTTCTTATCTCCGCGCGCTACCAGACGCGCCTTGTATAGCTTGATCGCTCCATCAGCCATGATCTTGGTCTTATATACCCACTTAGTTGGTATGCCCTGTTACTTGGTCACTTGACAACTTCCCATGAGTCCATCGCCTCCAACGCTCGTAACTCTGCGTCTTCAGCTTCCTTCCACTTGACAGAATCATCTCGCTTGTGGGCTTCAACATAGCTTCTTGGATCTTCTGCATACTTCGGCCTTGTACCAACATCATCCGGTCCTATCACTGCGTAAACTGCTAATGCATGCTCCTCCACTCATTCAATCGTCTTATTAGTCACTCGCTCCGTGGTTACCGCTCCTTCCACGCTGGACTTCTTCTTGACTTTCTTGCTCTTGAGTGAGTCCCTGTATTCCTTGAATCTTGGGGTCTGCTGCACTACGCGCTTTGTTTTTTCACCGCTTTCTGCTTCTGTACCTTGTACTTGTATGCTCGTACCTGCTGAAACTCTTGATTCAGCTTCACTCTGTTGCACCACGTTATGTTCCACTTGTTCTTCCACACTTGATTCGTCATCTGCTGTAGGATCTTCTCCAGATAACGCCTTAGTAACTTGCTCACTAGCTTTCGTATCCAGTGTTTCAATCTGGATAATGTTTCTGGTAGTTGTAACCACACGATCATTCAGCAGTAAAACCTTGAAACCTTTAGTTTCATCACTTTTTCCTATAATAAGAGCTCTTTATGCTCTCTTCTTCAGCTTCTTCTTCCCAGGATCTCTCCACACCATACATGGCGATCCAAACGCTACAATATCATTGATCTTCGGTTTCCCCTTCGTCAGCATCTCATACGGGGATTTCCTACCACGATTGGCACGGGTGGGAGAGCGGTTGAGTATGTATGCGGCATACTAAGCCGCCTCGTACCAGTACGTTAACGGTACTCCCGACCCAAACACCATACACCGCACCATATTGAATATTGTACGATTCAACCTTTCCGCTTTCCCATTGGACGCTGGATGTAACGGGGTTACATTTGAGTTATATTTAGTGTTGGTGTAGATGAGTACACTACGGTTGAGGTCAGTATTGACCGGTTTGAAAGGTTTCGAACCATTGGTTATTTTAACCAATGAGGGCATGATCCCTTGGGTGGCGGTGTGTCAGCCATCCACGTGTCAGTACACAGGTGTGTACATTACATTTTAGCTAGGTACGAGTTGGGTATATTCTACTTAGTATTACATATAGTTTACAAAAATACTTAAGACTGCCAGGCGCGCGACCACGCCCGGTCGCGCGCGCAGTGAGTTCAGTAGCTAAAGGGAGCCCTCCCTTTAGCTACATCCTTATTAAGGGAACCTTGCCGTTAAGGCATTAGCGGAGCTAGGCTCGCGACCACGCCCGGTCGCGCGCGCAGTGAGTATTGTAGTCTAAGGGAGTTCTCCCTTACGCTACATCACTTTATAAGGGAAGTCTTGTTACAAGGGGTTAGCGAAAGCTATCTGTAAAAAAACCCACCCCGGGAATCTTGGCCCCGAGTAGGAGAGCTCTCTCCTACTAAGCCCTTTTATAAGGGCGTATCGGCTAAGTAGCGGCGAACGCCGCTTAAACGAAAGTCTTCCTCTGTGCGCTAGCCGCACCGTGCGTGTACGCACCCGGCTACACTGGACATCCTGGCTCCGTAACCTGACGTCTGATTCCGGTCTTCTTACAAAAGAAATCCACGTTTTTGTACTCGAGACCTCCATCAGTTTGCAGTACATGTATTCGGCAATTGAACTCTCTCTCAAACCACGCCAAAAATGTTCAAACTTTCTGGCAGCTTGATCTTTTTTCTTCACCGGAAAGACACGGACATAGGACGAGAAATGGTCCCCAAATAAGACGAGATACCGGTTCCCGCGTTGGTCCCTGGGTGCAATCGGACCCTTGAGTTCGCTGCATATGACTCCATCCACTCGTTCGATCGGAGCGTGTTCGCCAGAGTCCCTTTTGGGTTGGGACTTTCGTGCCCCCTTACCCTCTGCGCACGTTAAGCAATTTGGACGTGCTGTATTTGTGATCTTGATACCACACCTTATATCTCTTGCTAGACGCTCGATAGTGTCATAGGCTATATGCCCTTAGCGTAAATGGAAGTGGTAGAGACTACCCTCCTGAGTACCGTCTTCATGAGCGTCCATGATAGCATTAATCAACACATCATTAAAATTCGTAGGAGTACTCTCATGCAACTTCGGGCGCAAACTTGCTACCAAATTGATCCGATCATCTTAACAGTGAACATCAATTTGATGTGCAAACGCACTTCCATCTTATCACCACGATGTGAAAATTGCACCCTTTCTGCGTCAATCTTCCTAGCGAAATCAGGTTCCTTGCTAACTTCGGAGAGTAGTAAACTTCCTTCAAAGCTATCACAGTACTTGGGTCATCAATACTCCGTAGACACACCTTGCCAATCTTGGTCACTTGAATGTAATTTCCATCAGGTAAAGTCATATTCATATCATCAGTCACTGTCATTACATCTTCAAGTAGCGACTCATCTCCCACGAGATGACGGCTCGCTCCACTTTCTAGAACCCACGCGTCACTTTCACACAAATCACTTGAATCTAGTATCCCCGACCACTCTGCACCTGTATCTATGGTTCCTAGACCATACTCCTTGTCCGTATTGCCTTGTACTTTCCGGTGACTTGGTTTCCTATCGAAACTCTTGTGGTGAAGTGTACCACAAATTTGGTCACTTTTGGTCAAGGCAGTTGGTCGAATTTCGGATTGGAAAAACAAGGGGGGCTTTTTAGCCTATCAAATTCAAGGAGTATCAAGAACGCTGGTCTTGGGTGAGTCACCTGACATTGGGTATTTTACATAATTTTGTGTGGGTACATTAGGGACCATAGGGAGGTAGTATTATTGGTTAGTTGCGGTTTTTCCAAGTAAGAGTCTTTTGGTTGCGGTTTTTCCAAGTCTACACCGCAGCAAGGGGTCGCCGTTTTCTTTTTACGTACATTAGTCGCCTCCGCCCACCGCGGAGTGTTTGGGGGCAGAT
>CM047590.1:654184-704183 GCA_026184515.1 Peronosclerospora sorghi
GTCTTCTCTCATATTGGTCAGGGGCTAGACCGGTTGATTGGTCTACCATCTATTATTTCGTATTGGTCAGGTCTAGATCGTTTGGGCGATCGACCTATTGGAATCTATCTTTCGGAAGTGTTTCTGGTCTGTACGTACCTGGGGTGAAGAGCTCCGCCCTAGGTACACTTAGCCAGCACGGTCTCATATTCAAGACCGAACCAAATCGATTTGCGATCCCGATCCACCGAGTGTGTAACTAGCCCACTCCAATGGGTACACAAGGTGAGATGGTCTTAAGTGAATCGGACCAAGTGTCTCTGGATGATGACCGGTCGTCTGCCAGCAGCGGACGATCGGACTAGATTTCGAATGGAGGTCCGCGGGGTACACCCCCGTAAGTTGAAAGGCTGGGCACGATGGTGTTGGTCAGGTTGTCGATACAAATGTATTCGATTTCGAACTTGACTCCACCACAGGGCAGATTGATGGGTGCTGGATAGCCTGATCGATGATGTCATGATTGATGGATGTGGACAACACGATCAACTGTGGCATGATCTACGGTAATCAACGGCATGATCGACCCTCGCCCCAACCGCTGTACGGCTGGGACGAGGCTCAGGGGCGGTTATGGTAAAGTGTGCCATAAAATTTGGCCTAATTGAGGGCTTAATTGTGGGCCTAATTAGGGGTGTGACTGCGGACACAATCGGGTGAGTAATTTCGTGCACGATTGTGTGTACCACTGTGTATACAGTTGCGTGTACAACTGCGGTGTGCATAGATAGGACATAGCAGGGGCATCGTGAGAAGGTGAGACTATGTACAGGTACCTAACGAACAGCGACGAACGACGGATAAATCAGTTCGACTGGTCGACGGAGTACGCTGTAATGGGCAGTTCTGATTGGTTGATATTAGGTAATTGGTACTTCTTAATATTTAAGGAATAATAAAGTTTTCCTTTTGCGTTCGATCGGGCAGATCGTTTACAGGGGGAAGACCGCGCGTTGCAGTGTGGGAACCCATCCAATGAGAAATTTGGGGCGGACCGCGGGACGCGACGGCAACTTAAGGCCTCCCTTCTTCGCATACACACCTCTACGTCCCGTGCGGGAGCACTTAGTTCACTGTTGGCCCACCGGCAGACGTAGAGTTCGTGGGACTCGTCGCAACTCCGCCCGCTGTGTCAGCGCGGTTCATCTGTAAAGTTTTTTTTGGTTTCGGGAACGTGATTGAACTGCGCTCTCACCTCTTCCCCTTTGGTTTACGTTTGGCTCCTAGAGCTCGGCTGCTATAAGCACCCCACGGGAATTCTAGGTGGATTTAGTGGAATTCCCCTACCTCGTAAAGTCTAGGCTAAGAACACATATATTTGGGTGTTCTTTCATCTGTTTAAGACTCCAGAGGCCCCGTGATGGGGCAGTGAAGACTTCCGCTGCCTGATCAAGTACCCCCTTCGCCGATCAACACCATATCGACACTCTACAACCTGCGACATGCGTTCATCTGTTCGCTAACCGCGCCAACTAGTGCCTGATCGACTAAATCAATCAGACCGATCAGACCGATCAGACCTATCAGACCTATCAGACCGATCAGACCGATCAGACCAATCAGACCGATCAGACCGATCAGACTAATCAGACCGATCAGACCGATCAGACCGATTAGACCGATCAGACCGATTAGACCGATCAGGTCGATCACGACCTGATTTTCGACTTAATGGCTCGGATCACCGCTGATCACCCCCTGATCAACGACCAGAGGCCCTGATCATTGACTAATTGCGCCTGATCAAGCCTGATCGACAACAGTCGCTTCATCACAAGTTAACTCAATCTTGCAGCAGGGAATTGCAGCGTGCCATCCCCTCCACCTGGAGAGCGACCCACGCCCAAGCCGTCGGGTACACAAGGTGAGCAGGAACACAAGCAGTCAAGAGACAACCGGAGGACCCCCTTCGTTAGTCTGCAGTCCGGAAGCCGTGGTAACTCCTGATAAAGTTTCAAGAACTTTGATCAGTCTCTCCACCACAATTTCGTCGGTTCAAGCAATGAAATTGTTCACGAGTCGCAAGCATCTTAAAGGTCACAGTATGAACACTACCTTTATCTGGTCGCTATTTCAGAGGCGGTTGGAGAAAATGAACCTATGGTTTTGGATAAAGTGGTGCATTACGCTTCACCAGAGTTGAAGACAATTTTGATGATGAAATCCGACCATATAAGAGAGGATAATCGAAGTCATACAGGAGAATTTTGCTAATTCTCACAAGCTGTAAAACTCGAAGCAAGATCAAGTCGATCCATCGTTAATGACACAGTAAATATAGTCGAAAGCAAGGAAAGGTCACCAAAGCTACATATGTGGTAAAATTGGACAAATTTGGTCCAAATGCCCAAAAGGATTGACTGGAAATGAATTTCTCACCAATCATTAGCGAAAACGTTGAAAACATCGATGGAACCAAGTGAATTTGGACAGCGGTGCTAGTATGTGTAACGGGGTTACATTCGGGTAACACTGAGTGTTGGTGTACATTGGTACACCACGGTTGAGGCCAGTATTGGCCGGGTTGAAAGGTTTCGAACATTTGGTTATTTTAACCAATCAGGGCATGGGCCCTTGGTGTGGTGGTGTGTCAGCCATCCACGTGTAAGTACACAGATGTGTACAATACATTTTAGCTAGGTACGAATTAGGAATATTCTACTTAGTGTTACATATAGTTTATATTAGTTTCAATAATTACATATTAAATATATTCAGTTTTACTTTCACTCCTTAGTACAGACGCACGACCTCGACCGGTCGTGCGTGTAGTGAGTGCCGTAGCGTAAGGGGAGCCCTCCCCTTAGCTACACCCTTTGTAAGGGAGCCTTGCCGTCAAGGCACTAGTACAGGCTAGAGTAAACTAACCCGGGAATCTTGGCCCCGAGTAGGAGAGCTCTCTCCTACTAATCCCTTAAAAAGGGCGTATCGGCTAAGTAGTGGCGAACGCCGCTTTAAGGAAAGCCTTCCTCTGTGCGCTAGCCGCACCGTGCGTATACGCACCGGCTACAGTATGCACCTTGCAAATGATTTATCGTACCTACACGAGATAAGGAGGTAAATGGTACACATTTTGTGTTGAAAGGCACCAGAAAAGGTTGAATAAAGATCCGAGTTAATGCAAGCGATGAACCAAAGGTGGTTCGCATTGGTAACGTATATTATGTTGAAACTTTGTCGAAGAACATCCTTTCATATGGTGTCGTGGAGGAAAAAGGATGATGATTCATGCTGCCTCAAGAGAGCCGATCCTCGACATCAAACGGTGCAATCGAAGGGTTGGCGAAAGTACCAAAGCAGTGGAATTTCATTTGTTGATCACAAGAGAATTAACTATTTGACGTGTGCATAGGGTAGACAAAGAAAAAATATTGCGATTGGGCAGAGATATTGGATTAAATACACCTATCGATCGTGTGGGTGGTGTCATTTGCTCTGATTTAAAATGGCGGATTACCGAAGGATCGAGTAGGCAACCAGTACATGATGAACTTAGTGGATCGTAAGTCTAACTATTTTCGAGTATTTCTCGCCAAGACAAAAGATCTTGCCGCCAAGAAATTTGAAAAGTTTTTTGGCGTTCTTCGATCGGCAATTCAACTGAAAAATGCATGCTTTGCGCACAGATAGTGGATACGATTACAAGAGCTTGGAAGTCTTTTGTAGCAAGACTGGAGTTGAGCGCCAAGTCAGTGGAGCAAATAATCAGTCAAGTAACAGCAGGGCAGAACGCATGCAAGTACAGTCATGAGTATGTCACCGTGCATAATGTTTGAAAGATGACAGAATTTATCATTTGGGGTGATGCGGTGCAATACGCCGCCTACACTTTTAATTGAAGTCCAAGAAATGCGAATGCCAAACGACTTTCGCCATTAGTTTTTTAACCAAGAAGAGGCCAACCCAAGGTGAAATTGTTGCTTTTAGATTGTCATGCACCGTTTATCGTAACCCAAGGAAGAATTTGATAGCACGTAGGGCGCAAGTTGCGTTGCCATTATCATCGGAAAAAGCATAGAATTCAAGGGTTTCAAGGTATATCTAAAGAAAGAACACAGGGTAGTGGTGACTCAACACGTCCAAAGCATTGTAACGCTTGATCAAGATCAAAGCACCAAGATTCATCAAAGCTTGCTTGAAGATCAAGGATCAAACGGAGCCAATGTTGAAGAAATTTATGGATCCAAGAAGAAGACGAGGAAAAAATCGAAGTCGCAACGCGAGATGCACATGAAAAGAATCCAAGCTACGAGAAATCAAGTCGATCAAAAGAAATAAAGAAGATGTTGAAGGCACAAGCAAGGATGTCCAAGGAACTGAAGAGATTGGGTCCGTAAAATTTGTTTCGGAAGTTGACCCAAAATATTCGATCAAGCAATAAAAATGTGAATATATTTCAGCAATGAAAGAAGCGCTGGAAGGAAAACAAGTGTGGATAGTGATAAATAGCCCAAGGAATGTGCACCGTTTTATACCAAGTGGATTTTCAAGACGAGATTAGATGAAAATGAACAAGTCGAAAGATACAGAGAAAGATTGGTTGCGTGTGGCAACGAGGTGAGTTTGGGGCTGGAATACACGCTGACCTTGAAGCAGTGATCGATATGGCCACCGTCAAGGTAACCCTATCTTTGGAGATCAAGTGGGGTATGACTGCAAGATATGGCGACATTCCAAATGCGTATGGCGAAGCATGTAAAATCGAGCACGATATCTACCTCCATAATCCGAAAGGAATGCAAGATATCCAAGATGTTAAGGGTAAAAAATAGTAATGAACACGATGAACAAGTTCGAAGAAGACTCTTTAAGGGCTGAAACAAGCCGGAATATTCTGTAATCGTCATGGGAAATTTTTGGAATTATTTTTTTTACAATGTATCACCGACATGTGCCTCTTTGTTAAGGCAATCCAAGGGGATATAATTGTCGTCTCAATTTATGTTAATGATATCCTCGTATTTGGTACTAAGGAGGAGCTAGTAGCGTAGTTTTCAAGGATTTAAAGTGTTGGAGATAAATCTCGACTTGGTTTAAAGAAATTGCTCAGAATGAAAATCTTTTTTTTTGACAAAATCTATGGATATAAGGTGGATCAATACGTAAAAACTGATGGTATCATTAATGAATTTGGCCTCAAAGATGCAAATGCAGTCAAGTCTCCAACCGTGCAAAATTTAGATGATTTATTTGTACAATCAAGTGATGAATTTTTGAATAGTCGAAATGAGAGGATTAAAGACTTCCAATCTCTTGTTGGAAGCATACTATCGATATTAAGGTTGACAAGACTAGGTATCCTCTTCGCAATGCGCAAGCTACTAGACTAACACATGCACCAACAATGTTTGACTATAATTTGGCCAAGAAGATCGCAAGATATTATAAGTGGACCAAATCACTTAAGTTTAAGTATGAAGAACCTAACGACCTATCCGAAAGTATTCAAATTACAGGGTACAGTGACGCAATTATATAAGTGCCAATGACGTTAGAAAATCGACTAATGGCGGTCTGATTTTCATCACGGTATGTTGGTGAGCTGGATATGTAAAATTCAAGGAGAAGTTTCGTTAACGACTATCGAAGCCGAATATTATGCGACATCGATGAACACAGTGAAATTATTCGCTTTTAAGGATCTCCTTGAATAGGTTGGAATCAAGCTACCTATGAAGATTGGAAAGGATAACCAAGCTGCTATCAAGATTTTGAATAGACATGTAGGAAATTCGAAAATGAAGTACTTGGACATACGAATAAAATTTATTATTTCGAACTAAGGACAGACTTATCGAGGCTAACCACTTTTGAACTGAAGATATGCTAGCTCATGGACTAGTTAAGGCATTGGTAGTACAAATAATAAAAAAGTCGCGAAGCGCGATCGACTTGCAACAAATGTGATTGTCGAAATTCACATTGAGAAGGAGTGTTGAAAATATGCACTTACCCGTTTTCTTTACTTGAAATCGCTATAAAAGTAATTTTTATTTTAGCAATGCTAATTTAGACTTTTTTAGGTGCTACAATTGTGTACTTAGAATTCGTGTGTTACTTACGTAACATATGTAGTATCGCAACTGGTTTCATCACATAGGCTCATGCATATTTACTTACTGGAAAAAAAATCACTTCTTAATACACATTCAATTGCCTAGCCCCGACCTGAACGCCATGTTCACACCTACTCCGTCGATCACCTCGTTCTTGGGTTGTCTTGGGCAATATCGCAGTATCCACTGCCAAGCGATCTGGGAATCTACCCACTACCTGGTGCTTCCCGCTGGACAAGTGAAGCTGGACAAAGATTTAGCCACGTTCCAAAAACAGCGAAAACAGCGTCGGATTCGGGCGGGTGAAGCTGGCTGTCCATCCTCCAATTCGTCCTGGAGGGCATGCGGGCAAAGGAATGTGACAGAGACGTCTCCTCTACCCCGTTGTCCTCCATATGGCCAGGCGTCACGTGGAGAAAGCCGGGGATCTGATGAAAGACGGAGCTTGGTACCCCGGCTACCACTGCGACACCGTGGTTGACAACTTGGCGGACGCCCTGACCCAGATGGACAAGGAGCAGCCTTGGCGTAACCAATTTTGTCAGAAGATCGCAGATCACCCAGCCGTGATTGTCAGTCGGCTATGGGGTGATCGCGAGCACTAACATTGTAGACGCCGATCGGGCAATCCATCGTCAATAAAATTTAGTTTTCGATTATCCAATAGTCCCATCTGTCTTATCCTTTAATCTCGCTAATCAAGGTCCACCCTTGCCACACTCAATTGCATCCACAAGAAATAATCGTTACCATCATCATCGAAACATATCCACATCCTCAAGCCACTTTGATACCATCGAAATATCACCATAATCATAGTTCGTCACACACCCGTAGTCGTAATCACAATAAATCGTCACAAATTCGCACCGATCGGTATTGCCGATCGGCGCTATTGTAAATCTTGATTCTCTACTTCGTAAGTCTGCGTCGATCCATAACAATTCCTATTCGTTCGGTTTTGCTTGGGCTTCTTATCCCGAGCGCCATATTCCAGATCGGATTCACTGATCCAAATTGCTTCTTCGCGATCCTTCAAGTGGATCGGATATTCCCGGTGCGTTCGACTGCAACACGTCTTCCGGGTCGATCTGACATCCAAATGGGTGGTCGGCTTGACATCACCACTGTCGACATCAGCAGCGCCCTTCCCTATCAGCCAATATTTCTTCTCCCATATTAATTCCTTGGGCTGATCGGTCCGATCGGGGGTGTTGGCGGCTTCGGATTGTCCATAGCCACTTCGAGCGTATCGGTTGAAACTTCAGGTAGGGTAGTCACATTCCAGATCGGATTCACCGATCCATCAACGCACTCCTCCCCGCCCTTGTGCATATACACCAGGTCATCCGGTGAGGCGACTTCTCTCGGTCCGCCGTCAAACAGGCAATACAGACCCTCGTCGACGGGCTGTCCTCCTGTGGTACATACTTGAGTGGATGCGCCAACATACTCGTCTCTAACGATACTGCGATCGCCCCCATCTGCCGTCGGTTCCTATGTCACCCGACCTTGCGATACAACTGCATTAACGACTCTCGTCACATCTTCCTGTGAGCCCACTGTATCGGGTGACTGCGCTGATAACCTTTGGCACATCCTGGTCGTTACGTGATCTGGCCTGTCCGTCCGAGGTGAGCGGTTTTCATCGGCTGACTTTTCGTCGCCGATCCGATCGTTGGTGTCCTTACACACAATGCTTTGCCACTCAATATATCGTCGTTGCCCGATCGAAAAAAACTCCCATCTTCCACGGTACTTTTCCTTCGGCCAACCACATACCAACGATCGTACCGTTGCTTAACATCAGCGGTTTGTTACCGATGTTAGTAACTCGTACGCAATTTCTTCGGCTTCCGCCTTCCACAAACGTCGATAACCAGTGATCGCCCCTGGTCACCCACAACTTCCTTGTCCGGTAATCCTACGCCACCGAGATATCTGCCGATCGACCCACAGGAGTGGTGATATCTTGGTTCTACCTCACCAGATCAGTGCGTGATCCGTGCAAGGGGCGTCGGTCAGCCAGTTGGATCTGGACTTCGTCCGGAAGAGTAAGTACTCCGTGCGAGACAGATCGAGGCGTATGCCTGCCGGCACCATAAAGTCCATGCCAAGGAGCGCGTCTTGACCGGTCAGCTTACCGACCCAAGACCTAAACAAGTAGAACAGTGAACCAGATAGAGTGACTTTCACACGCGTCCTCCCTTCGGTCATGTAGGAATTTTCACCGATTCCGACGCATTCTTGCCTCTATGCATAGTCAATCTGACATCCAAACTTACGAGCAAAGGCGGAGTCGATAATTGAGACTTCTTCACCAGAATCAAACAACATCGTCGCCTTCTCATTGTTAATCTTCCCATAGGTTTTCGCCTGCTTGAACCATTTGTCGGGAGCGTTATATTTCCAGTATCCGCGTGACTCGCCAGGCAACAGGTCCAACTGCATAACGACCTTTGATCGGGAATATTCATCAGTCGCAAGACTGTAGATCAGATGATTCCACACGGCTGTCTTTTATGCCGTCGAGTTGTCGCCCCTTCCGACATATGCATAGATGCTGAACGTAGATCGCTCGGCTCGATCCAGATTCCAACCTGGCGAGCGACCTAGTTTAACATCTTCTCGACGTCGGGCGGCAACATTCCGGCATGCTTGTCTGGAACATCCCACTTCTGCATCTGATTAAAGAAGTGTTCCATCTTGCATTGTCCATCGTCATGAATCTCTCCACATGCCTTGAATCCAAACAAACAATGATCGGTGGGGTGGCCGCGTCTTTCACATTTTTTACACGTAATCCTTCGCCAGCAACCCAGATCATCGTGTATAGTCGACCCGCAGTGTGTGAACTTCTTGTATGGCGAATCCGGATACGACCTGTTGCCGTTTTTTGCCTTCCGTTCGGCACGGCTTGACACTAGTCGATCTCTTGGTGCAGACTGGGCGACGAAAATGTGACGATACTGTTCCTTGTCTGACTCCAGGCTGGACCAACCACTGCTCTTTCCTTCTGACCCGGTGCTTACATCATCCACGATCGCTCTGATCGATCTGGCCGGTCTGGTGGCAGGTTTCTTCACAGGAGCATCCTGCAACTTAGATCAGGATCGGTTAGATCCGACAGCAACCTTCGTCGTCATACTGCGGGAGTGGCGTAACATACGTAATATCTGCTCCACTTCTCCCACGTCCCTGAGACGCAGTAAATTCAGCTGATCGGCCAACTCCTGATCGTCCAGCGTACCGATAAAGTATCCCACATGTTATTGGGCAGCGCCGGTCGGCGGATCGGTCTCCTTGATCGGGATCCCCGCACGCAGCATCGCAGCCACATTAAGTCGATGGAGGTACTTGATCGGCGTTTCATCGCACCTTTCCCTCATGTGGTGATACTTCCTAGCAGTAGAAAAGCCGGAGTGACAGTACTGCATTTAAAACTCCATACGTAGCAGGCTCCAATCAGACCGGACATCCCGACTTAACTGCTGGATCCAATTCGCAGCCAGTCCCTTCATCAGATCTCAGAAGATCAGACACCGTTCTTTGTTCGGCGTCTGATTCCGGAGGAAGGAGGACTTCGTTCGGATGAACCATGATCGGGCTTGAACCTCATCAGCATCCTTGCCCGTAAATTCCTTCAACTCAGTGCTTGCATCCATGCAAATCCTCGGGATCGCCGTCGAATTGAAATCAAACGCAATCGTTGAGGCTAAGTTCACCATGCTTGTTCCGACTCTGCCCGTACCACCGTAGTCATCGTCAATTTCGCTGATAGACTCGATGTCGAAGTCGTTGCTACTTGCTGATCAGAAAGGGCGGGCTGGATATGACTTGCGTTTCGCCTTAAAAACTGGACCAACACTCTTAAACACATCGTTTGCTGATGTTACCGACTCCACATCAACGTTCGCATATATAGCGTCGTCTTCCTGGACCAAACGGCTTGGTGCATGCGGGAGCTGAGGCAATCGGCCTCAATTCCGATATAACGCTTCATCATAGCTTCGAACATGGCTTTCATGCTTGCTTCCGTTGCGGGCTAGGTGACTGGATTGGTCTTGGAAGGTGCCGATACCTGTGGGCTCCTCTGGGTCCCCTACTGGCATGCCGCCCCACGCTTCCGCACGTCCCTTTTTTGTTCCGTGTGACTGGTACCGTGATCCCTGGTCATCCGCTCCACACCGACCTCCAACTCGGAGGAGCACTTGGAGTAAGGTGGCGCATATAGCGAGCTATTATCAGAGAATGACTTTTCGACAAGCGATTGCATGAAGTTTGGGACTTCCAGCGTGATTGTGGGAGTTAGGCGGCGTACCGGCCCCACTAATGGCGTCAGATGTTAATGTAGAGTTGACATAGCTTGTTTTAACTTCCACGTATTGATTTCGAACAACTTGCCAATACCATTAACCTTCTTGACCTTCATCCCAACCTCGGCTAGCATCGCCAGCAGATTCTTAACCAGCTTCAGCGGCCAATCGTAGTCGATCGGTTCGGTTAAGCCCGTGTAGACGATCCGGAATTAGGGGCTTGACAGTTCGCTTGACCTCGTTTTCGCGAACGAATTTCTTCAACTCATAGATGTAGTAAATCCTGGTCACCTCCCTGTCATTCACAGCCCCATCACCGATCGACGACTTTTCCTCCAAGTCGTCATCGTCCGAGATCATTGCGAGTCTCTGCTTGGGTTTTTTCGTTGGTGATTTGGGCGGAACAGGGTGATCCGGCCCCATAGTGTTTTTCACTTCATGCAATTTTACGTCGAAATACATGGGATCAGTTACAGGGTCCTGATCCCTTCTGGGACTATAGCAAGATTTGCTATAGTTCCGATCGGCTCCGATCGGAGCTTTGTGGTGAGGAATAAACTTGTTAATCTCGATATGGTCCTCCACCTGGACAGATAGATCATTGTTATCCTTTTTCACGACCACGACACGAGGCGATAAGCGTTCCTCGTGCCGATCGGCTCCGACAGGAGCGGTATAGAATGTCGTAAATTCATTAATTTCGATCTGATCCCCCCCTTGACCAGATCGAACATCGCCATCCTTTTCAACAACTAGCACATAAGGCGATATGCGTTCCTTGCGTGCTCTTCAGAGAGTATCCATATTAAAATTCGTAAAATCCACACTTTTCTGGATATCGCGGTGGGTGATATCCACGGTCACCAAATGATCCGGGCACGTGCACCATTGTGGTGGAGTCCAGTTCAAAATCGAACACCGAAGTGTCCGGAACTGAACCACCATCGCGCCCAGGCGACCAACTTACGGGGGGGTACCCCTCGAACCATCGCCTGGATGCCGATCGGGTGACCAATCGGCACTGCAGGACACCGAGTCCGAATTGTCTTACGTCTCACCTTGTGTACCCATTGGTATGAGTGGCTACACACTCGGTGGACCGTCGCTTAGTGAGGACCTTGGCAGTACTGATATGTGTGTACCACTTCTGGGGTACTTGATCCAAAAACCAACGAAAAGATAATCCGATGAAGTCGGTCTACAAATGGAGCGGAAATCGTTACTCCAAATGCGGGTAAAATCTGGCACTTGACTGCACGCAGCAGTGGGTAATCCAGCCAATAAAGGTTCTGGCACTTGAATGCAAAAACAGTGAGTAATCCAGCCAATAGATTCTTGGGACTTGTCTGCAGATTGCACTGAGTAACCCAACTAATATCTGGGACTTGACTGCAGATCGCAGTGAGTAACCCAGCAAATACAAATAGAAAAACACGTTACAAGCGTGGCGGGAGTTAAGAGGGTGAGTGAACGTAATGGGAGCTTCCCGTCGTGGGACTTTCGTTGGAGCTCAGTCCCGGCGGGGATTAATGAGCAAGATGGGACCGTATTAGTCCTCTGCTCCCAATGACTCCTGCGGAGCGGCGACTTATGCTACCCAATGTATACGAACACTATATTTAATAATCCAATCAAAATCCAATATGTAAACTACATGTAAACCGTGTGCCTTACCTCAAATATGCGTACAAAACACTCCAAGCACACGATTGGCCCAAAAAACTCCATCGTTTTAGCCAACCCGATCGATACGGCTCGACAACTGGTACACTGGTACAAACTGGTCAATAATTTTCAATACACTTCACGACACTGATATTGTAGACAGTGCTGCGTGGATCAGCTGTCAGATCTTTCAGACACGACAGCAGATCAGAAGGTCCTCGAGTTCCTCCTGTTCGTCGTCATCACTCATTCTGTTCGCGTGTACTTGCTCACGCGCGTTCCAAATATCTTGTAAGTACTAGCACCTGATATTCCACGACCAAACGTTAGCGACAGGTAGTAACGTAAACCAGTAATAAAGCGCAAAAAAATTATTATCCACTTTATAATGTTTCGTAACTTGAAGCGAGACAGTGACGTTATCCAATATCCACGAGATCAAACGAGAAAAAATTCCACCCGCAATTGCGGCGTACTCCAGCTCCACAAACCACGTGAAAAAAGAAAAGCAAATTCAGAAGTGATTTATTAGTGTTAAGGTTAGACTTAAAACTAATAATATGCAAATACGTAAGTTTCTGTACTTAACTAAAGTTATGTACAGTACATCACATTTTCACTAAAACCTGTAAAGTCGTCAAAACAGCAATATCGCGACGCGAGGCGCCGCAGGAATTGCGCGCGCTAATAACACTCCTTCTCGACTTTTCCGTGAAAACCACTTAGTCCATCGTGATCGCCATTAATCCGAGTCCTTCCTGCACGCGCCTCAGCTTTTCTGGACTCAAGCCTTGAGTGAAAACATCCGCTAAATTTTTGTCCGTAGGTTCATAAATTGGTTTAATCAATCCATCTTGAGCCTTCGAGATTATGAACTTCACTCGTACAGCTATATGTTTCGACCTTGAGCTTTTGCCATCTCCTATCATCATTCTTATGGCGGCTTGATTGTAACATCGCAATATCATCGGTAGTTTCACATTCATTCCAACTTTAGTAGACATTTATTTAAACCCAATCAGCTCGCATTCGGTCACCGACGCTGCATAAATCTCTGCCTCCATGGTCTACCACGACACGCACGTTTGTCGCTTGCAAACCCAATGCACTAAATCTCTGCCTCCATGGTCTACAACGACACGCACGTTTGTCGCTTGCATACCAAATGCTTCCTTAGACAATTATCACACCGCCGCTCGTGGATTTTTGGTCATCCTTTGACCCGGAAAAATCTGCATCGGAATATCCAGAAATTTCAACTTCATTTATCCCTTCAGCTTTCGCTTCGGAGTCCACCTCCATTCGAAACTTCAATCCAGATGTCCCTTTCAGAAAACGTAAAATTCTTTTCGCCGTAGTCCAATCAAATTTGGTCGGCGCGTGCGCCCTACGCACTGCTTTATACACCGCATAGGCGATGTCTGGTGTGCAGCAGCGTGCGATCCATAGTAAACTTCCCGTCAATGATTGAAAAATCTTTAATTGTCGGTTCGCCGCTGTTTTCACCACTCTTTAACGTTTCTTGCTCATCTATGCCTTCATTTTTGTATTCCTCGCCAATCGGCGCCTTGACCGCATTCGAAGCTTCCATGCGATAAACTTTAAGTAGGTCCTTAATCATGACGTCTTGGTCCAACAAGTAACAATTGATTTCATCGTAATTCACCCGCATACCATGAACTTTGAAACTTGCCCCAGATTTTTGATTTCCAAGTCCTCCCGTTCTTCGAAAAAAATCTTGACGCACTTTTCCTTGCTCGCTGTAACCAATAGATCGTCGACGTGAACGACAACAACGACTGTTTCACGATCAACCTTCTTGAAATACAATCATCCATACGTAAAGCTCTGTTCATATCCATGCTCCAACCGTTTCGAATGTAAAAGGCGATTCCATTGCCTTCCCGCCTGTTTTAATCCATACAGTGTTTTCTTCAATTTTAAAACAACCTCCCGCGTGCTTTAAACTTGTAGTTCTTTCAATTTTTCTTGTTCAATCTTCATTCGACTAGGGTGTACAAGTAAGTGTCTTGCTCATCCTCCAACGATTTTACATAAGCAATGGGGATGTCCCCATGCATAACTTTAACCTTCCACTTCCGCGCGAGAATCAGTATGTACCGAACAGTGGTCATCTACATGACCGCGGCGAAAGTCAACTCGTAGTCGACCCCAAAAAACGCTGTTCGTTTCCGCAGGCTACTAATCTTGACTTGTACCGCTCTTGTTGTCAATTCGCGTCTGTCTTGACCTTGTATACCCACTTGGTATGTAGCGGCCTTGTATCATCTGGCCTCTTGACCACACACAGACTTGGTACGACTCCAAAGCTTCGATTTCCTGCTTCATTTCTTCGATCCACTTGCACGCATCCTTGCGGTTAGTCGCGTCCCGATAGTTCCTTGGGTCACCTTCCGTAATTAAATTTACCACCCGACGTTTCTCTTCTTCGTCGTTGTCTTCAGTCTTTCCTTTCGCCTGAGACTTCTTCTCAGCGTACTGACGCGTAACATGCCGGTCTCTCGTCTAGCGCGGCTTCTTTTTTTTCTGTTTCAGCTCCGTTGCAAGCCCTTTCGCTTGTTCGACGACGTTTTTATCGCCTTCCTGCTCCCTTGACGCCCCCGCAGCTCCTTGTGACGCTTGGTTTCCTCCTTGTGCTGCGGTTCCTGCCTCTTCATTTAGTGCATTTTCCAGTTGACGGTTCTGTAAATCCGTTAGTGTCTCCACGTTTTTTACGTGTTGCGTAATCGTAACTTTCTACTCACGCTTCAGAAAGACCTTGAATCCCTTGGTCTCTTCGCTTCTTCCAATAATCACCAACTTGTGCACGATGCGCGAGTGCGTTGGTCCCCGGATTTCTATAAACAGTGCACGGGGACCCAAACGTCACGATTTCACCTAGGTTCGGTTTCTAACCTGTCAGAACTTCCAGCGGCGACATCCGCTTGGGATTCGCGCTTATGGGGGTGCGGTTCAGCACGCAGCCGCATCCCCCCATAAAGACAAATTTAACCCGCTCCCGAACATCATGAACCGAGCCATATTCATCACGGTCCGATGCATGCGTTCTGCTTTGCCGTTGCTAGCTTGATTCCCTTCTTCGCTTATTTGACGCGAAATGTCGGTGTTTCGACAGAAGTAGTACACATTCTTGAACTCGGCGCCGCCGTCAGTCCTCAAAACGTGAATCTTACAATCGAACTTGCGCTCGAAAAAATCCAGAAACTGCTCAAACTTTTAGCCGCGACGTTCTTTGTCTTGGCGAAAAAAATTCTTACGTAGTTA
Organism: Peronosclerospora sorghi; assembly: GCA_026184515.1. Classification (NCBI taxonomy): domain Eukaryota; phylum Oomycota; class Peronosporomycetes; order Peronosporales; family Peronosporaceae; genus Peronosclerospora; species Peronosclerospora sorghi. Next base: position 669,546 of record CM047590.1, read on the forward strand.
CTTTTGTAGTCAATAAAACTGACTAAGTAACGGTTTCCCAAACGGTCTCTTGGTGTGATTGTACCCTTAAGGTCAGATCAAAACACACTGACAATTTGATCTATGGGCGCATGTTCGCCACTATCCTTTTTGGATTGATCGTTCTTCGTCTGATTTCCCTGTGTGCATGTGACGCAGTGACTTCGCGTGTAATCCGTAATGCGAACCATACTGCGGATCTTTCGATAACGCAATGATCGTATCAAAGTTTAGGTGGCCCATCCGAGAGTGTATATGCATCAGTGTTTCACTATGGATGTCCTTGTCCACCATATAATCCGCGTCGTATGTGGCAACCACAGACATGACCATTTCTTTATACAACTTCTTTGGACGATCCAATGTCCCTTCCACAGTCAAAACGTTATTCTCCATGTTAACCTTGGCAATTCCAACGCCTTAATCGCGTCTAATTATCGTTATTTTTCCATTTACGTACGAGAGAACGAAACCGCCTTCCTCAAAAATGCCATACGATAAAATAATCCGAGTCACTCCTTCAACATAGTAGACATTTTGAACTTTTATCCGGGTTCTTTTGTTTCCATACTTGAACGGATAAATGTGGTGGAGTCAAGTTCAAAATCGAACACCGTAGTGCCGAGAACCTGACCATCGTGCCCAGCATTCCAACTGACGAGGGGAGGGTACCCCGCGAACCTTCGCCTACGATCCGATCTGATCGTCCGCTGCTAGCAGACGACCGATCATCAGCATAGGACGCCTGGTCCGATTTTTGCGTTTCCATCTCACCTTGTGTACCCGATGGAATGGACTGGTTACACACTTGGTGGACCGCTGCTTGGTGGAGACTTTAGAGAAGATCGATATGGGGTACCACTTATGGGGTACTGATCCAAAATTCCAACGAAATATAATGCGAACTAGCCGATATGCAAACGAAGCGGAAATCTTCACTCCGAATGCGATTAAATCTGGCACTTGACCGCCCGAGGCAGTAAGTAATCCAACCAATAGTAAATCCTGCCACTTGATTGCAGAGCAATGAGTAATCCAGCCAATAAATGTTTCTGGCACTTGACCGCAGATCGCGATGAGTAATCCAGCCAATTCCTGGGACTTGATTGCAGATCACGATAAGTAACCCAACCAAATAATAACCCGCCTCCCTTGAGCGGGGACGAACTTGAGTTGTGAGTGAACCTAACGAGTTCTCCCTGTCGTGGGGCTTCCGGTGGAGCTCTGCCCTGGTCGGGCTTATAAGTGTGAGGGGATTCTGTCAGCCTCCCGCTCCCAATGACTCACCAGAGCCACTGGCGACTTACGCAACCCGATGTAATACGAACACTGTATTTAATATCCAATTAAAATCCAATATGTAAAATATATGTAAACCGTGTGTCTTACCTCAAATCTGCGTACAAAGCATTCCAAGCACACGATTGGATCAAAATACTCCGTCCTTTCAGCCAACCCGATCGATCTGCCTTGAAAACTGGTACACTAGTACAAACGGGTCCATAAATTTCACTTGCACTTCACCACATAAACAGCGTGCCCTTTCTTGTAATTCAAATCTTTTTCTGTCTGCTTGATGACATTGGTGTGCCACGGTCTTCACATTAATTAAGCACGTCAGGTCAGACGTTAAGTGCATACTCGCACCGCTGTCAAGTACCCACGTATCCTTATCATTTCGCATATCGCATCCATCGATCATCAAGGCAAAATCTTCCTTAGGTGGCTTTTCTTCGGTCATTCCCGTTCAAAATGCCCTTGCTCATGACATGCGTAGCAACCACGATTTTTGGCAGTTTTTTTGGGACTTTCAGCCACCAAATTTACTGACCCCGCGTGATGGCCCCTCTGTCGCCGGCTGTTAAATTCAACAGCCTGCGCGAACTGGCAAATTTCTTCCGCTTGTCTTAAATGGTCCAGCCTCTTGTGGTCATACCGAGAGATGAGTATATGTCCCATCTCCGGCGCAGCATGGTAGACCACATTGTCTAGCACCATAGCATCACAATCCGTGCCGAATGCTTCGGCCACTGCGGTGAGATAAAGGAAGTCGTCGGACCACGACCTTCCAGTGCCTTACGCGCCCCAAAAAGCTTCATACTTCTGCATATGTTAGCTGAACGCTGAACGCCGTCAAAATCTTGTTCATAACGTACAAGAGGGATGGCGTTTCATTCCACCATCCCTCCACCATAATAAAATATGGTTATAATAGGCTTCCGCTGGGCCAGCCAAGTAATGACCCAGCAGTTTCACTTTAATGTCCTCCGACCATTGAAAGCCGCATCATGCTTCTGCGAGACTTATCTACTTGAGCGATTTGGTTCCCCAGGCCTGGAAACCGGACCCCAGCCTCTTGTAAGATCAGATCCATCAAAATGCCGGATCTGAAGCTTCCTTTCCTTCACCTTGGGCGGTCTAACAATACCAAAACCTTGTGAGCCCACGTTCCCAGGGGCGACGTATGCCTGCTGGTATTGATTGGCGTTCGGCTGTTGCATATAGGGGTTACCAGGGCTAGGACCCCCTCCCCTCGTGAACGCATCTTTTCCTGCGTGACTAATATGGTCGAAACTCATTCTTCCTTGCATGCCAGTGAGAAAACTCGTTTTTTGTTCATCACTATCGACAAAAGAGGCGATACTCATCTTCGTATCACCCTAGGATTTAGGCGCCGTATTTTGTGCCGGCGCCCCCTTGCTGATCGACAATTCCATCCTGTCTAATTGATCGATGATATTGTGGTGAAGCATACTGTAAATTGGTGTCCAACTGTGGCGTACCGTAGATTTTGGTACAACTGTGGGCATTACTGTGGCGAACGTGGACGGGACATCGTGAGAAGGGACGAATAGGTAGGGTACTTAATGGAAGCGATGGAAGACGAAAAGAATCAGGTTGAATGATCGGTAAGGCACCTGGAATGGGTAGTTCTGATTGGTTGATATAGGTTTTTTGGTAGATTTAGGATATAAGCAGTAATAAAGTTCTCCTTTTGGGTCCAACCTCCTAGGTTGTCTACAGGGACGGCACCTTTGCGCCCCCCCCCTCATTTACACGCACTTCTACGTCCCGGGCGGGAGAACCTAGTTCAGTTTTGGACCACCGGCAGGCGGATAGTGTTGAGAACTCTTCCCGCAACTCCGCCCGCTGTGTCAGGGGTTCTTCTGTGAAGGCTTTTTGGTCTTGGAAACGTGATCGAGCAGTGTGCTCTCACCTCTTCCCCATTGGTCCACGTTTTTTGGCCCCTAGTAGTTCGGCTGCTTAAAGCGCCCCACGGGAAATCTAGGTGGATTGTGTGGAATACCCCCCTCCTCTTAAGTCTAACTAAAGAATACATAGTATATTGGGTATTCTAGTGGGGACTAGGCTTATGAGGCTCCGCGATCAAGCGGTGAAGACTTCCGCCGCTTGATTAAGTACCCCCTTCACTGATCACCACCAAGATCGACGATCCGCAACATGCGACCTGCGATCATCAACCCGCAGTCGCGCAAACGCGTGCTGGATCAGATAATTCCATCAGGAACCTGCGATTACCGATTATTGGCCCTGATCAGCCCTGATAACCCCTGATTATCGATCATCGACCTTGATCATCCCCTGATCATTGATTGGCGGCCTTTATCATCGACATTTCTCGCCTGATCAAGCCTGATTAAGCCTGATCACACCTGATCAAGTCTGATCACTCCTGATTCAAGCCTGATTACACCTGATCAAGTCCGATTACTCCTGATTCAAGCCTGATTACACCTGATCGCGCCTGATCAGCACATCGGTCGATTCGCTACTAATTACCTCAATGTTACATCAAGGAATTGTAGTGTGACATCCCCGCCACCTGAAGAGCGACCCACGCCCAAGCCGTCGGGTACACAAAGTGAGCAGGAACACAAGCAGTGACAGGACAACCGGAGGACCACCTTCGTTAGTCGGCAGTCCGAGCGCCGTGGTAACGCCTGATCAAGCTTCAAAAACTCTGATCAGCCGCTCCGCCACAATGGTGCGCGTGCCCGGATCTTTGGGCGACGCGGGATATCACCGCGATTCTACGCAAGATGGCGCTAAAGTGGACGTGAAAACGGAAGCGGAAGCAGAATTGAATATTAAAGTGGAAAGGAGGAGGTGGTTGTGACGATGGAAGGAAGTTCGCCGTCGTCACGTCTGATGAAGAAAGGAAATGCTGATCATCAAGGCCTGATGAGGTACCCGGATGAGATAAAGGAGGAAAAGCCTCAATCGCCTCCCGAGGCTCCTTCGGGAGCCCGTGCGGATCACAACTTGCGTTGTGATCCGCCAATTACATGTGTGTATAATGGTCCGGATTGGAATCCAGTGGTGACATACTACAAATCTGATCAACCGAAGGCGTTGCTGAAGCTTCCGGGGCCGGAGAGCAACGAAAGTCGATCAAGTATGCCGCCATCAGAATCTGATCTGGTGAGGACGTTTAACAGGAAAGTTTCCAAAGGGGAACTGGAAGATTTCTTATTAACGAATTCGATCATGAGCCTACTCGGGGTCACAATCAGCGGAGAGATGAACGGACCGGTTGATCAACCAGTCACGGATGGTAAGGACAAGCTTCAGCTAGTGTTAGGGCTAACGCGCCTGATCAAGAAAGTTGGTCTGACGACAAGCGCCTACGATGCTGAAGAAGTGTTCGATCAGGACCTAGAAGATGTTGCGACCACTACCCAGCGGTTGTTTGGCCCATAGTGGGTCGATCTGCTAAGGTGTAACCCTCTCGTACCATGCTGGCAATTGAAGCGGGTCCGTCGATCAATGGGGCAGAACACACGGGGTCATCCTGTTATGAATCTGCCCCCTCCGAGGGCGACATGTCTGAAGTGGAGTCGAGCAGTGCTGATAGCGTGGAACCCATGATTACCCAGATGATAATCTACCAAAAGGATGAAGCCAAGTTCTCAGCAGTGAGGAAGGAGCCTCGATCAGTCAACGCAGAAGATGATTAATCACCGCAGGACCCACGGCTGCAAGCGTTTTTCGATAAGGCTATGGGGCGGTTTTTGGATGAGGAAAGAGGCAAGTCGACACCTGGAGTCGTTTGCACGAAAGGCCGCCAGATAAAGCCAGGAAGAGCTGCTTCGATCAAGGATGTCGATATGGAGTCCGTGCATTCGCTTCATGATCAGCAGTCGAAGCCGGGAAGATCGACGACAGTTAAGGATGTTGACATGGAATCCGTGTATTCGTTCCATGATCAACGATCCCAGCGTGATTATATTGATCCAGATGAGCCGATCAAACTGCCGCGACGAGCCAAAGTTGCGTCCGCATATACTGGAATGTCTGATCAACAGCCGATTCCCAGGATCCGGATGTCCGCGATCAGTGATCTGAAGGAATTTTCAGGGAAAGAAGTGGATGAAGATCAAGCGCGGAATTGGATGAGTCGTTTGAAGTCAGAATTTATGCGTGATCAAGCCTCCAATCACGGGAAGTGTCTAATCGTGGTTGATCTGCTTAAAGGACCGGCGCGCAATTGGCATCGCCAGTTGAGAAGAGCGACGCATGGAACCTGGAAATGTCTTGTTGAAGAATTCGAAGTTCAGTACTGTGGAAGTGGTCAATCGGCATCTCGCCAATACTACTACACGAAGCAGCGTTCTGACGAAACCCCCATCGAATATCTTCATCGGCTGAATGTGGCCGGAAATTCGGGCCAAGTTGCAGATCAAGGACTTATCATCTACGATTTTACGTGTAATGTACAACACTTTCTCGACACGATGACTAATCGCGAATTCGTCGATCAACTGGCACTTCTGCGTTTGGATAACGTTACGAATTTGGAAGAGACGCTGAGGGCTTATGCACGCAATTAGTCGTGCCAGCCAACGGCGGCGGTAGGTACTAGCCGATTCCGCCAGAAATTGGGCGAAGATCGAGCACCTGACCCGGCGCGGAAGCCTAAAGAAGTACGCGCGATCAAGGTGATATCTGGGAGCGAGGAATCAAGTGCCGAAGACAGTGGAAGTGATGTTGATCAGCGCCGTTACATGATTGCTGCCATGCGCGATCAACCAGTGACGCATGATCAACCTGGTGAGCCCCGATCTGGCAAACGAAGTGAATAAAGTGCAGATGATCAAGGGGAGGTGAAGAAGTGAAATCATTGTGGATCAACCAAGCATGACAATTTACGTTTTTGGAAACGCCTGACCTGTCTAAAGTGTGGCAAGAAAGGCAACCGACTGATCACTGTTTGTACGTCTGTCGTGCGTGCGGTAAAATTCATGACGCTGCCAAGTGCCCTATGGAGGAATTCTACAATATTATTCGCCAGTGGTACAACCCTACCAAGCATTCCAGAATGCTGCCCAAGGAAGCAGAGGACATACTAAACTAGGACGCTCGCCAGGTTGGAATCTGGTACGAGACGAGCGTTCTGGTTTGTGTATTTTTGCATATGTGGATAAGAAGAAGGTTGATAAATCAGATGAAAAGATTAACGACAAATGTGATCAGCCTGATTTACCACGTTTGGCTAATTTCCGTATCGATGAATTTTCTCGGTCCCCGGTGATCATGGATGTTGATTTTCTTCCGGGTGAATCAGTGGATATTGGAAGTACTATTCGCCCAAGAAATGGTTTAAACAGGCCAAGGCGAGTGGCAAAATTAATAACGAACGTGCCACGTTGCTATTTGATTCTGGTGCCGAAGCGTTGATCATCGATTCAACCTTTGCTCGTAAGGTGAGTTGTCAGATCGACACGAGTCATCGGAGAAAGTGCATACCTCACAGAAAGGCGCACTAAAATCAAGATTACGTTAGCGGGCTCGTTGGTTTATTATTTCCATGCATGGGTGGGCAAACGTGTCGGTCAAGATGCTATATTGGGTATGGATATTATGATACCAGCTGGTGTTCGATTATATGTCGCCCATGGTGCACTAAGTTTGCCTGATGAAGTGATCATCCATTACAAGGACGTCGACAGCTGTACGGGTTGAGTGGAAATTACATGAAACTTGATCAGTACGAACAGATCCCAGTAGGCCGATTTGCTGAGGTTCGGATTCGTGATCAACGATCTCAAAAGTTGTGGATTACTCGTGGAAAAGATTGGGTCCCCACTATCACTAGGGGCGGGGTAATTTACTGTATCTGCGTATCACGAACGACGTTGATCATCCGATCATCGTACAAGACGAAACGATTTTAGGTATCTGGATGAACAAAGACGACGTGCCCCGTCGCCCTGGATTTATTTAGGTGTGATCTAATCGCTATAAGGAGTGGAAAAGTCTCGCGTATCAAGCTTCTACCGATTCTGTATATGACGATCAAGAAAGTGTAGATCAAGATCCCCTAGTCGAGAAGAAAGAGTATCCTACTCCTCGAAGTATTTTAGTACGAACTACGGACCCGATCGTGACGTCGGTGGCATTAGTAACCGGAGGGTCGCAAAAGGTGCAGGAAGTGCAAGGTGCGATCAAGATCTGAAGGTGAAAGGTCCGACCCTGGATTACGAAGTTGAACAACCTGTTACAAGAGATGAGCCTGATCAAGATACACGTAATCACCCCGTCTCAGCTGATCATAGCGAATTTGGTGTAATTCCTTTCTATGACCAAGTGTGCTATCATGAAGGCGGAGATTTGTTCGCGGGAGATCTGGAGAAACAGATTGCCACATTGCCTGAGGTGTCTGCAAGTACCGAAAAAGTGACCAAGGACGATTTGCAAGTTGGTGATCTATTGATCAACACAGCAGAAGAAATTGACCAGCTTCGCGACATAATTTGGACGAAGAAACATCTGTTGATCGGGAAAGGAACACGTTACCTCCTGCTGCACGTGGAGTTGTTTGTGATATTGACGTAGATAATGCGCGCCCGATCGCTCAAAAGTGTCGGAAGATTGCTCCACAATTTTGCGAGAAGTTGTCAGCCTTGATCAAGGGGTTACTAGCCACGAAGATCATCCAGCCATCTACATCACCCTGGGCATCACCTAATATGATCATAGTAAAGAAGAATGGGGTTGATATTCGGTTATGTATAGACTATCGCGCGGTGAATCAACTCACGCGTTTGATGGTGTACCCAATGCCCCTGATCTCTGGTCTACTCGAAGATTTGGATAAAGCGTTGTGGTTTTGCTCTTTGGATATGGCGAGTAGTTTTGGTTCGTGTCTATGACCGATCGAGCACGTCAGATTTCAGCTTTTGTCACTCAGTTTGGATTGTTTGAGTGAAATCGGATGCAATTTGGCCTAAAGAATGCTCCGCAGATCTACCAGCGGTTGATCAACAATGCACTGTATGGGTATCGAAAGGTTAAGGACGGTGCCGATGATACATCGGATGTATTTACTACCGGATATCCTGACCAATCACAAGGCCCGTCCGTGTTGAAGCGGTCATGTATCGATGACATTTTGATCCCTGTACCTACATGGGCGACCCTGTGTGATAAAGTGCGGAATGAATAGGAGAAGTGCGATTAGTGGAACTTGTCAATCAGCGTGGCTAAATCGTACTGGGGGCGGAGTGAAGTGCCTTATTTAGGACATCACGTCTCTAACCGTGGTTTGGAAACAAATTCGAAGAATTTGGATAATCTGATCGATTTTCTTTTCCTGGTACTTTGAGGGCTATGCAATCGTTTTTGGGAAGTCTGAATTACTACCGTCGATTGAAGACTTCGCGAACTATGCCGATGTACTCTATGAGTTACGAGAAATAGATTACCAAGAATTAAAGAGTCAATAATCGATCAATGGGAGTCCGTTTCACGCAGACGATCGATTGTATAGGGCGAAGATGGAATTCAGTATGATGAAGGCGAAGATAGCATCATCCCCAACCCTACATCATTTCGATATCAATCTAAGACCCCGGTGATCGTGGTTTATGCTAGCAAGTAGGCCGTGTCTGCCGCGTTAGTGCAAGAGAATGATTATGTATATTGCCCCGTCGCATTTTCTAGCCGGACACTGAAGAGCGGTGAGCTGAACTACAACCCCGTCGAAAAGGAAGTGTTGGCTCTTCTGCGAGTTCTGGACGTCTACTTCACGATTCTGGTCGGAAAGGCGATCACTGTCCTGTCACGTTGATCCACGATGAAGTGGTTAACATCAACGGGGTAGACAGACGGCTGGGGATATGGGCTGCGATCTTGTCACAGTGGGACTTGGAGAGCAAGAAATGTGTGCATGGAGAAGAGGAGGTACTAGGGGCGTTAGCCGCAAGTATCACCCCTCACACCGAAATTGATGAAGCCCTGATTGCAATCGCACCGAAAAAGGAGCCTCGACAGACGATTGAAGTGTCACCTCCCACGGTTGAGAAAGGCGAAGATCTTTACGTGATAAGTTTAGATGTATCTGCTAGTGTTAAGCGATGTGCTGGTGCGTTTGGTGCCATAGTGTGGAAATTGCAGGAGTGGGAGATCATGATCGCGGTTGATGATCATGCACCTAACATCACGGTGAATGAAGCCGAGTATCATGGATTGCTCCTAAGTTTGGATCTACTGTAGCTTTATCCCAAAGGAAGGGTGAACGTGTGTGGAGACTCGAATTTGGTGATCAGGCAAATGCATGGCGAAATAGAGTGCAAATCACCGCTACTGCAAATATTGCAGCAGCGTGCCTTGAAACTCCTTCACGAATGGCCTGATCACGATTTGTTGCACGAAAAAAGCGAGTGGAACAAGAGTGCCGATCACATCACCAGTACGGCCATGCGGGATGGAACACGGTGTGAGATTGTCGATGATCACCAACTGGAAGAATTAGTTGATCTCAACAGATTGTCTGAGGTGATATAATTTGGAAGGAAGATCCCACTACCCCGCAAGTGCCGGTGACGACGCGATCACGTAATCTTCGTCAATCTACGCGGCCATCAACGTGGCCCAAAGTACCTATAGAAGGGATAAGGGCGGAACGTGTTAAAAAGGCGCAAGACGAAGAGAAGTGGATTTGTGATTTGCGATGTTAATTGCATGGTAGCGTGTCACAATTGAGCGCAGACGAGATGAGGATTGCGCGAAAATTGCCGACAACTACGATGTCGATGAACAAGGATTGTTGATTTACTGTGGAAATATTGCTAAACGAAAAGCCAGTGATGATCAAGATGATCAAGACGATCGACGCTCTTCGATCAAGATGGTCTTACCTGAGACCCTACATGCTGATGTCCTCCACCATTATCATGTGAGTTTGAAAGGAATACACCAAGGTATAGGGCGTACATATCAGCGGATCAGACGATACTTTTATTTGCGTGGTCTATTTTGCAGCGTACAAAGATTTGTTGGACAATGCGTAGATTGCGAGACGGGGAAGGGCCAGCCTACGATCAAGGGCATGTCGCCATGGAATATCGAGGCCACGTACCCATTCCAAGTGATAGCCATGGATCATATCCCGTCGCTACCCCGTTCAACTGACGGACATACGGAATTGTTTATCTGGACCGATCTGTTCACGTGTATGACGATCGCGAAAGCTGGATCGTCTCGTACAGCTCAGAAAGTCGCCAAAAATTACGAAGAATGTGTATTCGACGATTTGGAGCTAGTGAGGGGAGGCACGATGGAGAGCCCGGTTTTATGCCCGAAGTATTTCGTGCGTTCAACAAGATCGTGGGACAATGACAGAGTGCCACTATGGCATATCGTCCGCAGGCGAACGGCAAGGCAGAAAGAACGGTGCAAACAATCACCCGAGCAATCAAGATGTACGTATCAGATGTCGGTCAAAAGGATTGGAGCTCGTATGCAGAGCGACTGGTATTCGCGCTAAATTCGACCCCTGATCGCATTCGTGTAGAAACACCATTTTATTTGGCGTATGGGTGGGATCCGCGATCAGCGTTGGAATCAACATTGCAACTGGGTGGAATTCGGCGTAAAGACCGTGGAGCTCGTCGGTGGAGATATAGGCTGCAGAAAGACTACCGTTACGCCCGTGATCAAGTGAGCACTCGATTGCACCAAGCAGTGGCTGATCGAGCTGAAACGCACAATGATCAATTGACACCACACAAGATCGAAGCTGGATCAAGGGTCTGGTTATATCTCAATCGGGTGAAAGAAGGGTTCGCGAAGAAACTGGCGCACATGTGCCATGGACCTTTCAGAGTCGATGAGGTGATCGGTAATCATGCGGCGAGATTGGTTACAGCTGGCACCGACTATCGCATGTTCCCAGTGGTGCACCTGTCCAAGTTGAAATTGTTCAAGGAGTTTCCAGATCGCCCTACTGCTGTGCTAACAGCTGGGGAAGAAGATGGTTTTGACTTCGATGAAGCTTTGCTACCCGAAGACAGCTGGGAAAGGACGCTGGATCCAGATGAATTTGAAGTTGATCGTGTCACCGATGTCCGATCTAGTCGAAAGACTAGGTATGGAAGGACGTTACGCGAATATCAAGTCTACTGGAAAGGTTACGCCGAGCCGTCATGGGTAGACGAGGCAGATCTGAACTGTGATGCTCTTATCAAGGACTTCGAAAGGAAGATGATCAACAGACATCGGTTTTGATGTAATGCAGGTGGACGAAGAGTCCCACTAACGCATGATCGAAGAACTGACTGTAAAATTATGATTGATGAACCTGGGTTTGGAGAAGAGCTATTGAAGAAACTCATGATTAATGGAGAAATGACGATTGACTTAAATTAATTTACGATGGATATTGCGAGATATGGTGTTGGAGTAACGGCAGATGAGCCGATGGAAGATCGATTTATGTGAATGCATTGAAAAGTTACGAAGCATCGATTGGAATTACTATGATCAAGAATGTTTATTGATGGAAGAAGAAAAGGTGATCAACAGGCTAGCTAGATCCGTAAAATTTGCGGCAAAAGCGGGGAATCTTATTGCCGGGGTTATTGTCCGTGGAAAGGCGATACTGGATTTTCCAAGGTTCAAAGACGTCCACCTCACGCAATGCATACTGCAAGGTCTGTGGCGGTGGGTCCGATAAGTAACCCGGGTACCAAGTACCATCATCAGCTGGAGCGTATTTAAGGGGGAGATTCCGGGCGCATTGTGAGATCGCCGGGTCCAATAAAAGGTCGAGATCGGACACCCCGCTAGTCATGCCTTGCAAGATAGACTCCACGACCTTCTTCCATGATGCCCCAGCGCCGCTTCTACGCTGACGCAACCTTGGTAATATTCGTAGAAGAAGACGTCGCGCTCTCTGAGGCCTTGATATATGTGAAGATAATGAGTGGACTCCCAGATCTCCTGCGCATGATGGTCCAGGAACGTCTGGTATCTCGCTTTGAAGTCAGCAAACCAGACGACTGAGCGGAAAGAGACGGGCGGCAGCATACGCTTGAAGGATTCCCGTGGGCGTCGGGTCGTCGCGCGTATAGCAATTCCACTTCCAATTGGGTGATAAGGTGACTGCACCACTGATCAGACGCAGGGTCTTCCGTGACAGTGGGAAACAACCAACCCACGGGGCGTGTCAGGTACTCGAATACCACTTGTACTGAGACGCTGCCCAGATAAAAGCCGATGATTTGATCTGAGGTCCATGGTAAGATGTCATCATCATGCGCACCATCGTGCACCAATATCAGCGACTTGAAGTCACCTGTGCGAGGGAAAAGAATTCGGCAGAGTCTTGATCAAGCGAATCTTTGCTCCCAAACTCGCCGATTGTGGGGCTTGACGAAATCGGCGTGCCGATAGATGCGGAAGAATAGCCTTGAACATCATCGGGCTGATCGGGCGGACAATCATCATCTGAAAACCCACTCCTTTCGGTAATAGAAGATATTAGACGATGTCACTTGGACCGAGAAGCGTATTGTGAACGCCGAGCGCGTTTCTGGATCCAAGAAGCAGGCTCAATGGAAGAATTATTGGACGAACCGCTTGGAAGATCAGCAGACTAGCCTGCAGCCAGATCAAGATCTGCACTAGTGGAACCAGCGCTTGGTGTGATTTGCATGTGTAATGCTACACCATCCAGCATGGTTGGATTTATGAGAGTTGCGTACGCAATTGCGCAGCCTCATCCTGAACGCATCGCAATTCGTGACGCAGTGCGTCTCGTTCTGCAGATGTGTGATTGAAACGGCGCCGCGCAGTCGAAAATTCTGTTTTCAACTTGGAATTCTGAGTGCGCAGTCTTTCCAGCTCAGCCCTGTCGTCCGACACCACATCGAGGAGCGCAGATAACTCGTCATCCCGGGAATGGGTAGCGACTAGGTCGTCCGTCTTCACGAGATTGGTCTCATTCTCCGCCTGGATGCGATCACGCTGGATTTTTCGCTTGCGAGCCTTGGATGAGAGCCTGACCAGCTGCTCGGATAAACGCTTGTTCTCCGATAAAACGTGGTCGCGCTCGCGTTGTTCCGTGATCAGGCGCTGACGGATTTGGTCGAGCTTTGCTTGATCTTGGGATCCATCAAGACGCGAGATTTCTTGTGCCTGATGGTCAACAGTCTCCACGTGGACCGATAGCAGATACCGGTCCCGTGCACGACCGCTCTCAAGATCGCGTATCCGACCTTGTTGTTCGAATAGGGTTTCTTCGGAAGTCTTCAGTCGGGACTTGAGGTATTTGACTTGAGTGCGAACGTAGTAGCGCAAGGGCATGGCCTACTCACGGAGCCACGCGATCTCCTGCTCGCGATCGGCAATTTTAAGGGAAACGCGCGCATTTCGTTTCTGTTGCAGGTGGACAGAGTCTTCAAGCATCGACAGCGAGTCGGTCAGAACGACTATCTCCTCTTGCTGCTTGCGTATCGTTTCCTGCTTCATGCGTATCGTCTCTTGTTGCGCATAAGCCTGATTGACCACCGAAATCAAATTATCGGCCGTGGAGCGATCCAGGGATAAGTCGCCATCCGTGATCATCTGAATGACCAGCCCGTCGAAACTTGGGAAGTAAATGATCAAGACAACCAGATCGATGAGTGATGGATTTTGATCGATGTGAGAAGGGGCTGATCATCGAGTGGAAACGGTAGGGTCGATAACGTCATGATTAACGGGTAGTGACTACATGATCGACGACGTCGTGATTGATGGGTGGAAACGTGACAATGGCATGATCGACCCCCGCCCCAACCGCTGTCCGGCTGGGACGAAGTTCAGGGGCGGATGTGGTGAAGCATACTGTAAATAGGTGTCCAACTGTGGCGTACCGTAGATTTTGGTACAACTGTGGGCATTACTGTGTCGAACGTGGACGGGACATCGTGAGAAGGGACGAATAGGTAGGGTACTTAATGGAAGCGATGGACGACGAAAAGAATCAGGTTGACTGGTCGGTAAGGCACCTGGAATGGGTAGTTCTGATTGGTTGATATAGGGTTTTTGGGAGATTTAGGATATAAGCAGTAATAAAGTTCTCCTTTTGCGTCCAACCTCCTAGGTCGTCTACAGAGACGGCACCTTTGCGCCCCCCCCTCATTTACACGCACTTCTACGTCCCGGGCGAGAGAACCTAGTGCATTTTTGGCCCACCGGCAGGCGTAGAGTGTTGAGAACTCGCCCCGCAACTCCTCCCGCTGTGTCAGGGGTTCTTCTGTAAAGGTTTTTTGGTCTTGGGAACGTGATCGAGCAGTGCGCTCTCACCTCTTCCCCATTGTTCCACGTTTTTTGTCCCCTAGTAGTTCGGCTGCTTAAAGCGCCCCACGGAAAATCTAGGTGGTTTGTGTGGAATACCCCCCTCCTCTTAAGTCAAACTAAAGAATACATAGTATATTGGGTATTCTAGTGGGTACTAGGCGTAAGAGGCTCCGTGATCAAGCGGTGAAGACTTCCGCCGCTTGATTAAGTACCCCCTTCACTGATCACCACCAAGATCGACGATCCGCAACATCCGACCTGAGATCATCAACCCGCAGTCACGCCAACTTGTGCTGGATCAGATAATTCCATCAGGAACCTGCGATTACCGATTATTGGCCCTGATCAGCCCTGATAACCCCTGATTATCGATCATCGACCTTGATCATCCCCTGATCATTGATTGGCTGCCTTTATCATCGACATTTCTCGCCTGATCAAGCCTGATTAAGCCTGATCACACCTGATCAAGTCTGATCACTCCTGATTCAAGCCTGATTACACCTGATCAAGTACGATTACTCCTGATTCAAGCCTGATTACACCTGATCGCGCCTGATCAGCACATCGGTCGATTCGCTACCAATTACCTCAATGTTACATCAAGGAATTGCAGTGTGACATCCCCGCCACCTGAAGAGCGACCCACGCCCAAGCCGTCGGGTACACAAAGTGAGCAGGAACACAAGCAGTGACAGGACAACCGGAGTACCACCTTCGTTAGTCGGCAGTCCGAGCGCCGTGGTAACGCCTGATCAAGCTTCAAAAACTCTGATCAGCCGCTCCGCCACAATATTCGCGAATAGCTGCGACGTATCATCCGGCTTGACTGTCTGAACTGAGGTGTCACTGCCCTTGCTTGGTCTCATAAACTGTTTGTCGTCAACACTCATTCTGTTCGCGTGTACTTGCTCACGCGCATTCCAAATATCTTGTAAGTACTAGCACCTGCGATTCCACGACCAAACGATACAGGAAGAAACATAACACCAATAATAAAGCGCAAACTGTGGTGGAGTCAAGTTTAAAATCGAACACCATAGTGTCGAGAACCTGACCACCATCGAGCCCAGCCTTCCAACTGACGGGAGGGGGTACCCCGCGAACCTTCGCCTACGATCCGATCTGATCGTCCGATGCTAGCAGACGACCGATCATCAGCATAGGACGCCTGGTCCGATTTTTGCGTCTCCGTCTCACCTTGCGTACCCGATGGAATGGGCTGGTTACACACTTGGTGGATCGTCGCTGCAAGTCGATTCGGGTCTTAAATGCGAGACCGTGCTGGTGGTGTACCCTGGGCGGAACTCTTCACCCTGGTACGGGAAACTGGTTATACTTAAAGTAAGTATACTCCAAAGGAAAGATCGCTTAATCGATCGTAGAGACCAACCAATGTGAGAAGAAAAGACTAATATTGCAATGTGGAGATCCAAAGAGAACGTGACAAAGTCCACGAACGATATCTCCACGTAATAATTAAAAAAAACTTAGTTACACGTTCCAAACGTGTGTAACTTGGTCATGCGAAGCCGACCAATGCGTACTCCCGTCGAGGGACTTCCGGCGGGCCAAGTGCGTCTGTAACGCGTCCCGGCCGGGTATAATGAGCTAGAGAGGATTTGTAGTTCGTGCGTATACGCACGGTGCGGCTAGCGCACAGAGGAAGACTATTCTTTAAAGCGGTAGCTACCGCTACTTAGACGATACGCCCTTGTAAAGGGCTTAGTAGGAGAGTTCCCCTACTCGGGGCCAAGATTCCCGGGTTGGTTTACTACTTAGCCTTAACGGCTGTATTCCCTTTACGGGATGTAAGTAAAGGGAGGTCTCCCTCTTACCTACGACATTCACTGCGCGCGCGACCGGTCGAGGTCGCACGTCCGCAAAATAGTGTGAAATGTAAACTGAATATATTTAATATGTAATTAGCCTAAATTAATTTAAACTAATATAAACTATATGTAATACTAAGTAGAATATTCCTAATTCGTACCTAGCTAAAATGTAGTGTACACACATGTGTACTGACACGTGGATGGCTGACACACCACCACACCAAGGCCCCCTGCCCTGATTGGTTAAAATAACCGAAAGGTTCAGAACCTTTCAAACCGGTCAATACTGACCTCAACCGTGGTGTAATTATGTACACCAACACTAAATGTAACTCGAATGTAACCCCGTTACATCCTCCCCCATCAAGACTATTGCTTACGCAATAATCGAAATCTGGAGAAGTCCAACGCCAGTACCTCTGGCTGTCCATTGTACACCTTCAGCGGTGCTATGGATGCAAACGATTCCGACAACTCGGAAGTGGATGCCCTTGGGGAGCTCTCCCCTACGGCTGGCCATGCTGATAGCGCCGAACGGTGCTATCAGTCATCCAACCCATTCCCCACACGTGGGGAAAACGCACCAACTCGTGCACCACCGTTACCCGCTAGGGGTGCTACCTCCAGGTTGCCACAGGCAACCACCACCAATGAACAGTCCTTGGTTCAAGAGGCCCGACGTGCCGGACGGGCACGGAAGGGACTACGCGACCCTCAAAAGAGGGCTAAGAACGCGGTCAAGAGGGGTTTAGCCTGCTATACCCCTGGTCCAGCGGCTATACTGCCGCTTCAAATTGCGCATCGGAACCAAATCCGGGCCCGACTATTGACGACCAAACATTATTCCGTTAAGTCCTACCGGACGCTCCTCGGGAAGCAGACACGCGGTGTCCTTGTGGATATCATCCGCGAGATTCCATTTTTCTCTTGAGGAACGAAAGCGTCGAAGACGCAGAAAAGGAGTTTCGCGCCTGGGCGGAAGGGGAGAGACGCCTACCCAGTTTCAATGCGCTGTACAACAGCTTTTCCGAACACGACGTTCGGATCGAGAGGGCGCTACGCTTGGGCTATGCTCAGACCAAAGCGCAAGGGCAATTACCTGTCTCCTATTATACGCGCTCTGCTCTCGATGTGGTGCCGGAGAGGAATGCAAGCACAGCATCTGCCTCCGGCGAACTCCCAGCTACTGGGAGTGAAGGGACTTCTTCAGCCCCTTTGGGTGTTGACTCTCAGTGGGATTCTCCCACTCAAAAGCGTCAACGACGTCGCGGCAATCCTGCCGTAGGGGAGTCTCGAACTCCCACGAACTCTGTGAATGTGGATAACCCTTCCACTTCACCAGATACTGGGTTTGACCCCGATGATGGCGTCGCGCCATCAGCCGCTCCATATGAAAGTGTGTAGTACCCTCCGCATCAAGCATTGGAGAAGGAGGTCTCGCAATTGCGACGGGAGATTCGCGAGCGCTGTGATCGACACAGCCATCGCATCCATGATCTTCACGAGGGGATCCGCGATGAGCGGGATGCCACTGATCGCTTCGAGAGGCGGCTTGCCTCTCTCGAGACGACCGTTGCGGAGCTTCGTGGTCGCATTTTAGCTCTTTCGGGCTTACTTCGCCCTGCGGTGCCTTACGGCTATCCGCCTTTCGACCCTCCTCCAGGAGGGGGCCCGCCTCCGGGTCCTGGTATGGCTTAAGCATACCGACATAAAAGGTTGGATGCATACGCATCACCTTCGGGATGTCCAAGGGATACGATAATCCCTTTCGGGCTAGTACCTTAAAGGTTCCCACAAACCTGGGGTGCAGTTTATCGCGCAACACATTTGAAACTGCATGTGTAGGATGATTTTTAGCGTTTAATAAAACACTTTATTCCACTTTGTACACCCTTTTGTTACGCCGCCCCTTGCGGTCAGCTTGCTCTTTCTGCTTGTCTTGGCTTTCCGCCATGGCATCGCAGACGTGTCGTAAGACACTAAGGCGCGTCGATAAGCACTTATCGATGTGCTTTCGCACCGATACAGGGCTGACATCTGGGAATCCTCCCCCTCAAGCCCTGGGCCACACACACGTGGCGTCAACGGAACCCTCGGATTCACTAATCCGTTCACGTAAAACGGGGTAAACCCCGTAGATGCATGGACCGAATTGTTGATAGCAAATTTAACCATCGGAAGCATCTCACTCCAACTTTTTGGAGAATCCGGACATAAAATCCGGATAATATCCTCCACAACGCGATTAACGCGTTCCGTCTGACCGTCCGTATGCGGATGATCCGCAGTGGCCATGAGGAGCTTGGTGCCTAGCACCTTAAACAACGCTCCCCAGAATTGTCCCGTAAAACGGGGATCCCGATTCAACACAACGGAATCGGGTAGGCCATGCTGTCGAAAGACACGGTCTAGGAACACTTTTACTGTTCCTTGTCCATCTATGGACTCTGGCACCGCCGCCAGGTGAGCCATCTTGCTCAATCGGTCTACAAAGACCAATTTGTCGGTGTTCCCGGTCTTATACTTCGGAAACCGAAGATAAAATCCATGCTGATGGATTTCCAACACTCCGTTGGAACCGATAAGCTTGCCAAAGGCGCAGCTGATTCTCACAGGTGCGTATATACGCACCGACCCACTTATACATATTGGGCCACCAATACAAAGCGCTTAAAGCGCTGTAGGTCTTATCCCGACCTAAATGACCCCGGTAGGGACGTCATGTGCCTCAAAGAGGACTCTATATTTCAGTTCCTCATCGTGAGGAACTACCACCCGCGGAGTGTCCTCCGCGCTCGTGCTATAAAATAGCAGACCGTCACAGTACCTGTAACGGTGTAAACGAGCTTTAGCTCGACTTGACAGGGTTGGCTCATACTCATACGACTAACGTATGAGATCCACCACAGACGTAGTGACGAATGTCGCGTGAGCGATCTCGTAATCGGGACGACGCGACAACGCGTCCGCAAGCACGTTCTGCTTGCCAGGTTTATACTTAACCTCAAAGTTGTACCCCGCAAAGAAGGAGAGCCAACGGGCCATCCGTTGCGAGAGATGAGGCGACTTTGTCGCTGTACGTAAGGACGCGTGGTCAGTATAAACCACGAACGGCTTTGAGCCGAGTAGGTGAACCCTAAATTTGACAAGAGCATACTTCATTGCAGGTAGCTCCTTGTCATGAACGGGATAATTCCGTTTTCGCAACTTTAAGCTACCTCGACTCAAACGCAATTACGCGTTCCCTTCCTGCATCGTCTGCTTGTAACAAAGCACATCCGATTGCGGAATCGGAGGCGTCGCAGACGACGCTAAATGGTTTCCCAGAATCTGGGAGATCAAGAACGGGAGATTTTAACAAACTCCCCTTTACAGCTTCAAAAGCGTTCTGGAGTTTGGTTTCCCAACACCAATCCACGTCCTTCTTAAGAAGGTCGGTTAATGGCTTCGCCATTTTAGCGTAGTTCTCGCTGTACTTGTGGAGATAGTTGGCTAATCCAAGCCACTTCCGTAAATCTCTAAGATTACAGGCGAAGGCCACTCCACAACGGCTTTCACTTTCGCGGGATCCGCCCGCACTCCATCCTTACCGATGAATCATCCGAGCAAAGGAATTTCCTCAGCACCAAAAATACATTTGGATGCGTTCTCATATAACTTATGCTCTCGCATACATTCGAGCACAGCTCGGAGGTGTATCAGGTGCGTCTGAAAATCAGACGAGTCGCCTTCCGCACGACTATGAACGAATATATCGTCGAAGTACGTCTGAGCGTACTTTCTATGAGGGCGGAAGAGTTGAGTCACCAAGCGATTGAAAGTCGCTGGCGCATTCGAAAGCCCCTGTGGCATAACGAACCACTCCCACAGCATGCCGCTAGGGGTGCTGACCGCTGTAAGCGGAATATCGTACGCTCGCATGAGCACCTGATAATACCCGTCCACCAGATCTAAGGCACTGTACACAGTACATCCCGCCATATTGTTCTGGAGGACATCCTTACGAGGAATCGGAGTTTGCATGTGTGGTGGAGCGGCTGATCGAAGTTTTTGAGACTTGATCAGGCGGTACCACGGCGCCCAGACTGCCGAATGTCCTCCGGATGTCTTCGACTGCTTGTGTTCTTGTTTACCTTGTGTAACCGACGGCTAGGCGTGGGTCGCTCCTCAGGTGGCGGGGACAGCGCACAGCAAATTCTTGGTGCAAGATTGAATTAACTAACTTGTGACGATACCTCCGATGCGATCAGGCGTGGTCACGTGCGATCAGGTGCTTAAACCACGTCAATTAGCCGCGATCAGGCTTGATCAAGTCTGATCAAGGTATATTACGACTGGGCAGCAGTTTTTAGCCCCTGATAGAGCCTTTCAGTACCAGATCGCACTCACGATCGGGACACCTGATCGCATCTGCGATCAAGACAGAATATTGTTTATCGACGGTTAAAAACGTCAGACAAAGCCTGATCAAGCCTGATTACCACTGATCTACATCGTTTCAGCGCCTGATCGCGTCGGACTGCCGCCTGATCGCACTTGCGATCAAGACGGAATATTGCTGATCGTCGGTTATTAGCATCGGCCCAAACTTGATCAAGCCTGATCGTGGCTAATTGACGTGGTTTAAGCGCCTGATCGCACGTGATCACGCCTGATCGCATCGGTTGTATCGTCACAAGTTAGTTAATTCAATCTTGCACCAAGAATTCGCTGTGCGCTGTCCCCGCCACCTGAGGAGCGACCCACGCCTAGCTGTCGGGTACACAAGGTGAGCAAGAACACAAGCAGTCGAAGACATCCGGAGGACCCCGTTCGTTAGTCGGCAGTCTGGGCGCCGTGGTACCGCCTGATCAAGTCTCAAAAACTTCGATCAGCCGCTCCACCACAATGGTGCGCGTGCCCGGATCTTTGGGCGACGCGGAATATCACCGCGATTCTACGCAATATAACGCGGATGTGAAAGTGAAAACGGAAGCTGAAGCAGAGGTGAAAATCAAGGTGGAAAAGGAGGAGGTGGTTGTGACGACGGAAGGCAGTTCGCCGTCGTCATGACTGAAGAAGAAAGGAAATGCCGATCATCAGGACCTGGGGAGGAATCCAGATGACGTAAAGGAGGAGAAGCCTCAACCACCTCCCGAGGCTTCTTCGGGAGCCCATGCGGATCATAACTTGCGTTATGATCCGCCAAAAATACGTGTATATAATGATCCAGATTGGGATCCGATGGAGAAGTATTACAAGACCGACCAACCGAAGATGTTGATCAAAGCGCCTGGGTCGGAGAGCGACGAAAGCCGATCAAGTACGCCGCCAACGGAAGCCGATCTGGTAAAGACGTTTTACCAAAAGATTTACCGAGAGCACCTAGAATATTACCTGATGACGAACTTGATCATGAGCCGGCTCGGGGTCACGATTAGTGGAAATCTGAGTAGACCGGTCAACCAGCCAATCACGAAGGGAAAAGATAAGCTAACGATTGTGCTAAGGCTAATACGCCTGATCAAGCAGGCTGGTCTGATAACAGGCTCCTACGATGCCGAGGAAGTATTGGATCAGGACTCCAAAGATCTGGCAGAGGCCACCCAGCTGTTGTATTCCCTGTTGATACCCATCGTGGGCGAAGCATACGATGAAGACTTCCCCAGTTCACCACCACAATCCCCGTTGAAGATTGAGGCAAGTCCGTCAATCAACGTAGCGGGACATTCGGGGTCATCGTGATACGAATCTTCCCCTTCAGAGGGTGACGATCAGTGAATTGAGTCAAGTAGCGCTGGGAGTATGGAGACCAAGATAATCATAATGGAAGTTTGCCAAAAGGACAACTCCAAATTGCCGGTTGTCAAGACGAAACCTCAGTCGATCAAGACAGAAAACGATCAAGGGCCACAGTAGCAGATGTTTTTTTGACAAAGCCATGAAGAAGTTTCTAGCTGAAGAGAGCAGTAAGTGGGCACCTGGACTTGTTGGCGCCAAAATCCGCCAGCCAAATCAAGGAAGAGCTGCGTCAATCAAGGATGTCGATATGGAGTCCGTACACTCGTTTCGTGGTCAGCAGTCGAAACCCGATAGGTCGACGACGGTAAAAGATGTGGATATGGAATCCGTGCACTCGTTTCACGATCAACGCTCCAAATTGACTACGTCGACCCTGATGAGCCGATCACACTGCCACGGCTAGCCAAAGTGGCATTCGCGTATAGTGGGACACCTGATCAGCAGCCAATTGCCAGAATTCGGATGCCTGCGATCAGCGATTTGAAAGAATTTTCGGGACAAGAAGGGGATGAAGATCAAGCGAGGAACTGGATCAGTCGTCTCAAGTCAACATTTATGCGCGATCAAGCTTCTGATCCTGAAAAGTGTCTAATCCTGGGCGATTTACTGAAGGGACCAGCGCGCAACTGGCATCGACAGTTGAGTAGAACCACCCGATCAAGTTGGAAAAGTCTCGTGGATGAATTCGAAGTACAATACTGTGGAACTGGTCAATCGGTATCCCTCCAGTATTATTATATGAAGCAGCGATAAGACGAAAGTCCTATCGAATATTTGCACAGACTGAATGTGGCGGGACTGCGAGCTAAGTTACCGATCAGAGATGGACCGCCCGAAAATCTGCGCGAACATGTCCAACATTTTCTGGACACTCTGGCCAATCGCGAACTCGCCGATCAGCTGGCTCTCCTACGCTTGGATCGTGCTTCGGACTTGGAAGAAACGTTGCGTGCATACGCACGCAACAAGTGGTATCAGCCAACAGCGGCAGTAGGCACCAGCAGATTCCGCCAAAAATCCGGCGACGGTCAGGCACCGGCCGCGACGCGAAAGCCTAGGGGCGTACGTGCGATCAAGGTAACGTCTGGGAGCGAAGAATCAAGTGCTGATAATAGTGGAAGTGATGGCGATCAGCGCCGCTATATGATTGCTACTATGTGCGATCAACCAGGGGCGCACGATCAGCCTGGCGAGTCACGATCAGGCAAACGAAGCGACTCCAACGCAGTCGATCAAGGGGCGATAAAGAAATTAAGTCATTTTGGATCGATCATACACGACAACTTACGTTGCTGGAAGCGCCTGACTTGCCTTAAGTGTGGCAAGAAAGGACACCCCACCGATCAATGCCTGTACGTCTGCCGAGCATGCGGCGAGATTCACGATGCGGGGAAGTGCCCTATGGAAAAATTTTACAACCGCATCCGCCAGTGGTATAACCCTACCAAGCATGCAGGACTGTTGCCCAAGGAAGCCGAAGATTTGTTAAACTAGGACGCTCGCCAAGTTGGAATCTGGTACGAGACGAGCGTTCTAGTTTGTGTATTTTTGCATTTGTGGATAAGAAGAGGGCTGATCGAGTAGCAACAAGAGATAAGGAAAAACGCGATCAGCTTGATTTACCACGTTTGGCTAATTTCCATATTGATGAGTTTTCTTGATCACCTGTGATCATGGAAGTCAAATTACTTCCAGGCGAATCACGTGGATATTGGAAATATCACTCGCCAAAGAAATGGTTCAAGCAAGCCAAGGCGAGTGGAAAAATCAATAACGAGCAAGATATGATATTATTTGATTCTGGTGCCGAAGTTTCGATCATCGACTCAACCTTTGCTCGTAAGGTGGGTTGTTGGATTGACACGAGTCAAACACAAGAATGTGTCGGCATTGGGGAAAGTGCATACCAAACAGAAGGACGTGCAAAAATCAAGATCACGCTAGCGGGCTCATTGGTTTATTATTTCCAGGCATGGGTGGGCAAACTTGTTGGTCAAGATGCCATATTGGGTATGGATTTCATGATACCAGCTGGTGTTTGATTAGATATCGCTCATGGCGCACTAAGTTTACCTGAAGAAGTGATCATCCCACTGGAGGGACGTCGGCAGTTGTATGGGTCGAGCGGTAATTATATGAAGTTCGATCAGTATGAACAGATCCCAGTAGGTCGATCAGCCGAAGTACGAATTTACGATCAGCGATCTCGCAAGTTGTGGATTACTCGTGGAAGAGATTGGGTCCCCACTATCACCAAGGGCGTAGACAATTTGAGGTATTTACGTGTTACGAACATCGTCGATCACCCCATCATTGTTCAAGAAGAGACTATTTTAGGTATTTGGATGAACAAAGATGATGTGCCCCGCCGCCCCGGATTTGTTTCGATCGGGTCCAACCGTTACAAAGAGTGGCAAAATCTGGCATATAAAGCTTCCACCGATTTGGTATCTGACGATCAAGAAAGCGTCGAGCAGGGTCCATTAGTCGAGAAGAAGGAGTATCCAACTCCTCGAAGTATCTTAGTACGTCCCACGGACACGATTGTCGCATCTGTAGCGTTGGTAACCGAAGGGGCGCAAAAGGTGCAAGGGGTGCAAGAGCGGTGCGATCAGGGGCCAGAAGTGAAATGTCCGACCCTCAATCAAGGAGTTGAACAGCCTGTTTCAAGCGATACACCTACTCAAGATGCGTGTAATCACCCTGTCTCAGTTAGCCCCAGCGAATTCGAAGTGACACCTATTGACGATCAGGTTTGTTATCACGAAGGTGGAGATTTGTATGTGGAAGAATTGGAGAAGCAGCTTTCTACGTTACCCGAAGTGTCTGCAAGCACCGAAGAAGTAACCAAAGATGATTTGCTAGTCGGAAATCCCACAGTCAACACAGTGGAGGAGATAGATCAACTTCGCGAAATAATTTGGGCGAAAAAACATCTGTTGATCGGGAAGGGAAACGCGCTACCCCCCGCTGCACGAGGAGTTGTTTGTGATATCGATGTGGGTAATGCGCGCCCAATCGCCCAAAAGTGCCGGAAAGTGGCCCCACAATTTCGCGAGAAGTTGTCGGCCCTGATCAAGGGGTTGCTAGCAACTAAGATCATTCAGCCGTCAACGTCACCCTGGGTATCGCCTATAGTGATCATCGTGAACAAGAATGGGGTCGATATACGTCTATGCATCGATTATCGAACGGTGAATCAACTCACGCGTTTGATGGTGTACCCAATGCCCCTGATCACCGATCTATTCGAAGATTTGGATAAAGCGTTGTGGTTTTGCTCTTTGGATATGGCGCGTGGTTTCTGGGTCGTGTCTATGACCGATCGAGCACGTCAAATTTCGGCGTTTGTCACTCCATTTGGATTGTTTGAGTGGAATAGGATGCCCTTTGGCCTCAAGAATGCTCCTCAAATTTATCAGCGGTTGATCGACAATGCACTATATGGATATCTTAGGGTCAAAGACGGTGCAGATGAATCAGCTGACGTATTTGCAGCAGGAGAACCCGACCAAACGCCGAGCCCGTCTGTGCTGCAACGGCGATCATATATCGATGATATACTAATCCCTGCACCTACTTGGTCCACCCTATGCGATAAGGTGCGGCACTTGCTGGAAAAGTGCGATCAATGGAATTTGTCGATCAGCGTGGCTAAATCGTACTGGGGGCGAAGCGAAGTGCCCTATTTAGGACATCACGTCTCTTGCCGCGGGTTAGAAACAAATACAAAGAACCTGGACGATCTGATCAATTTGCTTTTCCCTGGCACCTTACGTGCTATGCAATCGTTCTTGGGAAGCCTAAATTACTATCGTCGATTTATTGAAGATTTCGCAGTTTATGCCGCCGTGCTTTACGAATTGAGGGAGATAGATTATCAAGAGTTGAAGAAACGATCACATATTGAGGCGGAATCAAATCACGAGGATGATCGACTAATTAGAAAAGTGGCATTCAGCATGCTGAAGGCGAAGATTGCATCAGCTCCAACCCTGCGACACTTTGACCAGGACAAGACGCCGGTGATCGTGGTTTACGCTAGCAAATGAGCAGTATCCGCCGCTCTAGTACAAGAATACGATTAAGTGTATCATCCCGTCGCATTCGCTAGCCGAACGTTGAAAAGCGGTGAGCTGAATTACAGCCCCGTCGAAAAGGAAGTTCTGGCGCTTTTACGAATTTTGGATGTTTATTTCACGATGCTGGTCGGAAAGACGATCAACGTTTTATCACGTCTATCTACATTGAAGTGGTTACTAACACCCAATGGGTTGAACGGACGATTAGGTAGATTGGCTGCGATCCTATCACAGTGTGACCTCGAGATCAAGAAATGTGTGCATGGAGAAGAGGAGGTGCTAGGGGCGTTAGCCGCAAGCATCACCCCTCGACCCGAAATTGAGGAAGAGTTGGTCGCGATCGCACCGAAAAAGCAACCGCGGCAGATGATCGAAGTACCACCTCCCACGGTTAAAAAAGGTTAAGAACTTTACGTGATCAGTTTTGATGGATCGGCAAGTGTCAAGCGACGTGTGGGTGCATTTGGTGCCATTATGTGGAAGTTACCGGAATGGAAGATTATGATCGCGATCGCCGATCATGCACCGGATATCACGGTGAATGAAGCAGAATACCACGGGTTTCTTTTAAGTCTGGACTTGTTGGCACGATATCCCAAAGGAAGGGTGATCGTGTGTGGGGACTCTAATTTGGTGATCCGGCAAATGCGAGGAGAAATGGAGTGCAAAGCTCCGCGATTACAAGTGCTACAGCAGCGTGCATTTAACCTCCTACGCAAGTGGAGTGATCATGATTTGGTACATGTCAAGAGAGAGTGGAATAGGAGTGCAGATCACATTATCACCATGGCTATGCAGGGTGGAACAAGAGTTGAGATCGAAGATGAGAAACAGCTGGAAGGATAGTTGATCTCAACCGTCTACCCGAAGTAATCACATGGAACGAAGATCAATCCGCCCCGCAAGTGCTAGTGACGACCCGATCACGTAACCACCGGCAACCACGACCGTCAACATGGACCGATGTACCAGTAGCCGGAATAAGAATGGAACGGGTGAAAAAGGCACAGGATGAAGAGAAATGGATCCACGATTTGCGGTGTTATCTGTACGGTGACGTTATCCAATTGAGCGCAGACGAGGTGAAGGAGTGTGCGAAAATTGCTGACAACTATGATGTTGACGAACAAGGATTACTGATTTACTGTGGAAATGCGGCTAAAAGGAAAACCGGGGATGATCAGGATGATCAAGATGATCGCCGATCGTCAATTAAGCAGGTACTACCCGAGACCTTGCACGGAGATGTCCTCCACCACTATCATGTGAGTTTGGAAGGAGGACACCAAGGCATAGGGCGTACATATCAGCGGATCAGACGGTATTTCCATTGGCGTGGTCTATTCCGAAGCGTACAAAGATTTGTCGGGCAATGCGTGGATTGCGAAACAGGGAAGGGCCAGCCTACGATCAAGGGCATGTCGCCGGGAAATATCGAGGCGACGTACCCATTCCAAGTGATAGCCATGGATCATATCCCATCGCTGCCCAGATCAACGGATGGACATACGGAACTGCTTATTTGGACAGATTTGTTCACGGTTATGGTGACCCGAAAGCTGGATCGTCCCGTACCGCGCAAGAAATCGCCGAAAATTATGAAGAATGAGTGTTCCGACGGTTTGGTACTAGTGAGGTGATCAGGCATGATCGAGAACCTGGTTTTATGTCGGAAGTATTTCGCGCGTTCAACAAAATCGTGGGACAACGTCATAGTGCCACTATGGCATATCGACCACAGGCGAACGGCAAGGAGGAAAGGACGGTTCAGACGATTACGCGAGCGATCAAGATGTATGTGTCGGATATTTGACAAAAAGATTGGAGTTTGTAGCAGAACGCCTGGCATTCGCACTAAACTCAACCCCTGATCGCATCCGCGGGGAAACACCATTCTATTTAGCGTATGGGTTGGACCCACGATCGTCGTTGGAATCAACGTTACAACTAGGCGGGATTCGACGTAAATATCGAGACGCTCGTCGGTCGAGATATAAGTTGCAAAAAGACTACCGATATGCCCGCGATCAAGTGAGCACTCGATTGCACCAAGCGATGGTTAATCGGGCTGAGAAACACAACGATCAGGTGACGCCGCACAAGATCGAGGCTGGCTCAAAGGTCTGGTTGTACCTTGATCGGGTGAAAGAAGGGTTTGCGAAGAAACTGGCGCATATGTGGCATGGACCCTTCCGAGTTGGGGAGGTGATCGGCGATCATGCACCGAGATTGGTCACTGCCGGCACCGATTATAGTATGTTCCCAGTGGTACAACTGTCCAAGTTGAAATTAGTCAAGGTATTTCCTGATCGTACCACTACTGTGTTAGCAGCTGGAATAAAAGATCGTTTCGACTTCGACGAAGCTTTGCTACCTGAAGATAGCTGGGAAAGGACGCTAGATCCCGATTAATTTGAAGTTGATCGTATTACCGATGTGCGATCGGGTCGAAAGACTAGATATGGAAGGACGTTACGAGAATATCAGGTCTACTGGAAGGGGTATTCCGAGCCGTCGTGGGTAGACGAGGCAGATTTGAATTGTGATGCCTTGATCAAGGATTTCGAAAGGAAGATGGTGAACAGACATCGTTTCGACGTCATGCAAGTGGATAAAGAGTCCAACTAGCGCGCGATCGACGTACCGATCAGGAATCACGATTGAAAAATCTCTGATCACAGAAATGGTTGATGAAACTCACGATTAATGGAGGTACAATGAACGACTTGTAGTGGTGTGATTACGATGGGTGTTGCGAGGTATGGTGATTGGATACGGCGGATGAGCCGACGGACTACCAATTTATATTATGCATTTAAGGACAAAGGACAACGGTGAAATGACATGATCGAAATAATGTATTGATTGAAGAAACGTGATCGACCGACTATTCAGACCCATAGAACTTACGGCGAAGGCGAGGAATCTTACGACCAGAGTGATCTTCGGGGCAGGAACGATATTGAACCTGTCAAGGTTCAAGGTCGTCGACATCTGCCAGCGCTTCTTGTAGGCTCTGAGGTGGCGGGTCCGATAGAAACCCAGGGTACCACGCTCCATCATCGGCCGGGGAAAACTTCAGCGGGCGATTGCGGGCACAATGGGTGATTGAAGGGTCCAGAAGATGTCGAGATCACATTTCCCGTCGATCATACCCCGCGAGATGAGCTCCACGATACGTTTCCAGGTCGCCCCAGTCCGGCTTCTGCGTTGGCGACGTTTGATTTAATAATCGCGGAAGAAGTCATCAATATCACGAAGATTCTTCGCGATAGGTAGATAGTGGGTTGATTCCCAAATCGCCAATGCGTGATGATCGAGGAACGTGAGATAATTGGTCTCCAGGTCAGCGAACCAGCCAGCCGAGCGAAAAGAAAGAGGCGGCAACATGGTCGAAAAAATATCCTAGGGGCGCTGGGAGTATAAATGTTCAATCTCTGCCTGGGTGATCAAATGACCGGACCACGCACTAGTAGGAGGGGCCAACGCAGCAGGCGGGAACAACCATCCAGCAGGGCGGGTCAAGTAGTCGAAAACCACTTGGGCCGTGACGTTGTGTAAATTGTACATGCCGAGTTGATCCGGAGTCCAAGGCAGGATATCGGCGTCAGTGGTTCCATCAGGAACCGCGATCAAGGTCTGGAAGTCACCCGTGCGAGGAATAAGAGACACTTTCGGGTCGTGATCAGGCTGGCCCTCGCTCCCGAACTCGCTAATGGTTGGAGTAGAAGGAATGGAGGCGATCGGGCCAGTGTCCTCATCTTCAACGTCTTGATCGCAAGTAGGGGGATCATCACCCGCAGTCTTCTCCTCCGAAGCGGGAGAGAGAAGGCGTGGCCGCTTAGACGGAGAAGAAGATCGGGAACGCCGAATACGCTTTCCGGACGATGGAGCGGTACTGCCTACCGAGTTGGTCGTCGAAGCAGCAGAGGGACTAGCAGGCAATGGGACCTGATCAGGGCCGGCCAGAAGCTGCAGAGATATGCCCGTCAGTAAGGACTGAATACTCGATTGATGAGAGCGCCACCGCGCAACCTCGCCTTGGGCCTGTCGTAGCCGATCACGCAATGTGTCCCGGTCCGCGGAAACTTGATCGAGGTGACGTCGAGCGGTAGTGAGTTCCGCTTCAACCCGATCCGATATCTCCTGTGCTTAGGCCATAATGGCAATGTAATCGTCCATCAATGCGCGAGTAGACTCGTTCTCCTTCTGGAGGCGATCGCATTGATCCTTGTACTTGTCCACCTAGGTAGTGAGACTTACCGCCCGTTGGACCAAGCGCACATTACGGGAAGTAACCTGATCGCGCTCGTGCTGCAACGTGGATACACGCTGCTCGAGTTGCTCCAATTCCTTCGTTCGGTATGCAATTGTGCCGTCAAGCGTTGATCGCAGGTAACGTTCACGGTCGTTGCGACACTCCAGCTCCCGGATCTGGACACCCTGATCGTATATGGCCTTCTCTTGATCGGCGATAGTGCTTTTGGCGTCTTTTAACTTGGTTTCGAGCTTCTTGACCGCAGCATTGATAAAATCGCGCAGCGGCTCCAGTTTTTTTAGGATTCCCTCGATTTCCTTCTTCCGGTCCGCCGCGTCACGTTGGGTACGAGGGAGCCGCCGACGAAGCATCGTAACCGTGTCTTCACTCATGGCGAGTGAGCCAGACAACAAGGCGACCTGCTCGTTGCTGGAATGGAGAGCCTCTTGCAGATCGCAGGCCTGCTTGATCGCGGCGATCGCCTGATCAGCTGCGGCCTTATCCAAGGCAGGAACGTTGGTGATGTGGGGTGACAAGCTGTCCGTTGAAGATGGCATAGCAGACTGTGAATGCCTGATCGAGACAGCCTGATCGCAGTTGTCACGGTTTGCCACAGTCGAGTGTTAGATCGCAGTGGACAGCCCCAACTGTAACCGCCTGATGTAATTGGGCTTGATTGATGGGAGAAGGGGCAGATGATGGGTCATGATCGACAGTTGGATGGTGACCTGATCGATGTGCAACGACAAATTCTCCAACGGCAGTATGATTCCCAGAATCAACGGCATGATCGACCCTCGCCCCAACCGCTGTACGGCTGGGACGAGACTCAGGGGCGGTTGTCGTAAAGCGGACTTTTTTATTAGGCTAAAATAGGGCCTAATGTTGGAAATTTTATTAGGCCCATAGGGGGCCTAATATTATGACTAATATTAGGACCTAAATTAGGGGCATGATAGTGGACGCAGATAGTCATACAGTAGTACATAAATAGGTACCGTCATGTGTACCATGGTGGGTACAGTAGTACGTACCACCGTGATGTACATAGACAGGATATAGAAGGTACATGGAAGATGTGCTGATCACTTACAGGTACGCGGCGGGCACCAGCGAACAAACAAGGAACAAGCGGAAAAATCAGGTCGACTGATGGACGGAAGGCGTTTCGAATGGACGATGCGGATTGGTTGAAAGTAGGAACAGGGAGGATCTAAAGGTTTAATTGCTAATAAAGTTCTCCTTTTGCGTACGATCGCGCTGATAGTTTTTTGGGAAGGCAGCTTTGCGCCCCCACCTTATTGAAACCTCTACGTCCCGGGCGGGAGCACTAAGTGCGTTTTTGGCCCACCGGTTGGCGTAGAGTGTGAGAACTCACCCCGCAACTCCGCCCGCAGTGTCTGCGGTTCTTCGTTTAAAGGTTTTTGGTTTTGGGAACGTGATCGAGCAGTGCTCTCACCTCTTCCCCGTGAAATTAACGTTTAGCCCCTAGAGTTCGGCTGCTTTAAGCGCCCCACGGGAACTCTAGATGGATTTTAATATAAATACCTTTTCCTCATATAGTCTAGGCTAGGAGCGCATTGATTTGGGCGTTCCTTAGCTTTTTGACGGCTTAGAGGCTCCGCGATCAGGCAGTGAAGACTTCTGCTGCCTGATCAAGTACCCCCCCCTTACCGATCAACACCTGATCGACACTTTTTGCGAATCGTGATCGTGATAGCTGATCGCAAATCGCGTCAACTGCTACTTGAACAACTTCCGGTGCTTGATCAAGTCTGATCAAGGTATATTACGACTGGGCAGCAGTTCTTAGCCCCTGATAGAGCCTTTCAGTACCAGATCGCACTTGCGATCAAGACACCTGATCGCATCTGCGATCAAGACAGAATATTGTTTATCGACGATTATTGACGTCAGACAAAGCCTTATCAAGCCTGATTAGCACTGATCTACATCGTTTCAGCGCCTGATCGCGTCGGACTGCCGCCTGATCGCACTTGCGATCAAGACGGAATATTGCTGATCGTCGGTTATTAGCATCGGCCCAAACTTGATCAAGCCTGATCGTGGCTAATTGACGTGGTTTAAGCGCCTGATCGCACGTGATCACGCCTGATCGCATCGGTTGTATCGTCACAAGTTGGTTAATTTAATCTTGCACCAAGAATTCGCTGTGCGCTGTCCCCGCCACCTGAGGAGCGACCCACGCCTAGCCGTCGGTACACAAGGTGAGCAAGAACACAAGCAGTCGAAGACATCCGGAGGACCCCGTTCGTTAGTCGGCAGTCTGGGCGCCGTGGTACCGCCTGATCAAGTCTCAAAAACTTCGATCAGCCGCTCCACCACACATGGGTACCGTAGCTGCATTAAACTTGTTGTACGCATGCACAATGCGCCACTTTACGCTCGGTTTACTAACACAAAAGGTGGCAGATGGGTGGGGATACTTGCTTTCCCGTACCATCCCTGCCTCTTCCTTCCCCTTGAAGAATGCGTCGATGACGTCGCATTGTTCCTTGGGGAGAGGCCACTGCCAAGTGACGCAGTATTTGGTTCCAGGAACCAAATCAATTTCATGTCGGACTCCCCGATCCGGTGGTAACCCCATCGGTGGTTTGTCACTAATGATATCTCCAAATTCCTTTAAAAAGGAATGGTAAGGGTCCTCAGGATCCGCAAGGATCTTGAGACCGCTTCGGGCATTCAATGCCTGATTGGTTTGCATCAAAACCGACTCTTCCATCGTGGATGAGGAGTTCAACTTCTCTTCCGGACGTAATATGACAACCTCGTCGATTTCATCTGCTTTCAAAGCAGTTTTACATTCTTTGAAGGGCATCTCCTCCAACGACAACAGTTCGCCTACCCCAGGCAACCGTTCCAGGCTTACGCCTTCTGTGATAACACCTTTCACACTATTCAGCATCCTGTAGGACTGCTGACTACTGGCCTCGGGTCTCATCCCGACACCCAGATGGGGGGAGTCAATTGCCCCATCTATTGGAAGCGCCACGCGTCTATCCACAGAGGTCTCTACCTCTACCACCGGTGACTCGCCGGTCTCACCTATAACGGCGTGGTCGGAATCATTTCCGACGTGCGAAAGAGACAAACTTCGGGTCTCTTCGCTTGGAAGCGCCTCGCGCATAACCACAGGGGTCTTTACCCCTACCACTGGAGTCGCAACTTTTTCGCTGGACAAGGCGTGGTCGAAATAAGTTCCGACCTGCAGAAGAGACGAACTTCGGGTCTCTTCTCTAAGCGCCTAACGCTTAACCTCAGAGGAATCCACATCTGTCACTGGCAACTCACCAGTCTCACCGTTAACGGCGTGGGGATTAACCGCCGAATCCCCCTCGTTAAGGAACTCTTCCTTAACTCCATTGGGAATGATCATTTCAGACATCCCAATCTCTGGCATCTCACGCCATAATCGCTTTTGCGATCGCGCAAAGGTGGGTTTATGACTCGCCAATGCTTCACCCGACCGCGGGTGCGTTGAGCCAATGGACTTAGACTTCCAGTCTATCAATGGCTCGTGGCGTTCAAGCCACTTCATGACCAGAATGAGGTCATACCTCGAGTCCAAATACAGTACTAGTCAACGTTCTAAGCTGTCGAAGTATGCAAACTTCAGCTTAAGGTCAATCGGGACCTTGGGTACAGTAACCTGTACGCCCGTCGCAAGACGGACCGTGACAACGTCAGGAGAACGTTCCTCTAGGGCCTCGGCATACAGCCGACTCTTCTCAACAGAAGCCCGTCTGACATAATTTTCAGACGCTCCAGAGTCTATCAAGACTCTCCAAGGCTTATCAAAGCCTTTCGCGTCCGCAAGGACTACCAGCAAACCTGGCTGGTACACCAACTCGGTGCTAGAAAGCACCGATTCCCTCGGGGCTTTGTGCTGTCGTCCCCTACCCTGGGGCTTAACAGAACTGAGGGGTATGTGGTGGAGTCAAGTTCGAAATCGAAAACATTAGCATCGATAACCTGACTACCACCATCGTGCCCAGCCTTCCAACTTTCGTAGGGGGTACTCCGCGGACCACCACTCGAGATCTGGTCCGATCGTCCG
>CM047590.1:714110-731034 GCA_026184515.1 Peronosclerospora sorghi
CCGGACGCTAAAACCAAATGAAGTGAACTATGGAATTGTCGAGAAAGAAGTTCTGGCGTTGCTACGAATTCTGGATGTGAGTTACAACGTGCTGGTCGGCCGACCTATAAAGGTCTTGTCAAGACGGTCTACTTTGGCCTGGCTATTATCAGCCAACGGGATGTACGGACGTCTAGGCAGATGGTCGGCGGTCTTGTCGCAGTGGACCCTCGAGGTCGTTAAGTGCACCAGGGGCGAGGAAGAGATATTGGGCACATTAGCTGCCAGTATCACCCCTCGGTCTGAAGTGGACGAGGCATTGATAGCGATTGCCCCGAGGAAGCAACCTCGGCAGTCAGTTTCGAGACCGCCACCGACCGTCGAACATGACGAAGAGCTCTTGGTCTTAAGTTTTGACGGATCGGCAAGCGTGAAGAAGAAGGTCGGCGTCTATAGTGCTATATTGTGGAAGTTGCCACAATGGTCTATAGTTGCAGCCGCTCCCGATATCACGCCGGATATTACTGTTAACGAGGCGGAGTACCAAGGTCTACTTCTATGTCTGGACCTGCTGTCGTCGCAAGAGATGGGGCGAGTCATCATATGTGGTGACTCCAACCTAGTGATCAGGCAGATCACCGGAGAGATCGACTGCAAGGCCCCACGACTACGGACGCTAAATGATCGGGTAATGAAGGCATTGAAGGACCACCCCAACCACGAGCTATTGCACGTGAAACGGGACTGGAACAGGAGCGCCGATTACCTCGCGACCAAGCCATGCAAGACCAGACCGGGGCTACGATCACCGAGAAGGCCGTTCTGGATGAATTGATGAATATAAACAGGCTCCCAGAAGTGATCGGACCCAAGAACGCTCCGGACCAAGTGCATGTGATGGTAGCGACTAGATCGAAAGCTCAGAAGTCTCGCCGACCGTTCCCGAAGGAAAGTTTGAACGAATATGCAGTGCAACAGTTAAGGATGGAGCGGATCCTCAAGGCGCAGGATGAAGAAGAATGGATTATGAACCTGAAGATCTACCTGCTTAAAGAACTGTCCAAGTTGACGAACGATCAAGCAAAAGAGTGCATCAAGATCTCGGATAGCTGAGAAGTGGATGATAATGGATTATTGTATTACTGCCGCGATGCCGACCAAGACAGTGCAGACCGGGACCGACTGGCGAAATTAGTGATTCCCGAGTTGCTGCAGCCGGATGTCCTCCATCACTATCACGTGAGTCTAGAAGGGGGGCATTGGGGCATAGGCAGGACATATCACAAGATCAGGTCCCACTTCCACTGGAGAGGTCTTTTCCGCAGTGTGCAGAAATATGTGGGCTGTTGCACGGTTTGCGAGACCGAAAAGGGTAGATCGGTAATCAAGTGGCGATTGCCCAGAAATATCGAAGCTACCTACCCTTTCCAGGTCATAGCGATGGACCACATACCGTCACTGCCTAGATCGACGCGCGGCAACACTGAGCTGCTGATCTGGGTAGACCTGTTCACCGGTCTAGTTATTGCGAAGGCAAGTGCATCTCGGTCTGCGGATCAGATCGCCTAGAGCTACGAAGAATGTGTGTTCCGAAGATTCGGCGCCAGCGAGGTCATCAGGCACGATCGGGAACCCGGTTTTATGGCCGAGGTGTTCCGGTCGCTCAATAACATGCTGGGCCAGAAACAGAGTGCGACGATGGCATATCGTCCGCAAGCAAATGGATCGGCGGAACGCATGGTGCAGACCATAACGAGGGCGATCAAGATGTACGTTGCTGATCCAGACCAGCGAGATTGGGACGAGTATGCAGAAAGGCTGCTGTTTGCACTCAACTCGTCGACCGATCGGGTCCGAGGAGAAACGCCTTTTTATCTGACATATGGATGGGACCCTCGGTCGACACTGGAAGCTGCGATACCTATCGGTTGCACCCGGACCCGCGATCGCGATGCTCGACGCTGGCGCATGCAGGTCCAGAAACACTACTAGCATGCAAAAGAAGTCGTCAACGAAAATCTGCGTCAGGCCACACAAGACCGGGCAGACCGGACCAATGACCAGGTCCGACCCCACGGTATAGAACCAGGGGCGAGGGTATGGCTATACCTAGACCAAGTGAAAGAGGGCTATGCAAAGAAGCTGGCTCATATGTGGCACGGCCCTTTCCGTGTTGCCGAGCTTATTGGTGAGCACGCTGCCCGTCTAGTAACAACTGGTACAGATTACAAGGTCTTCCCGATTGTATATGTGTCCAAGTTGAAGCTGGTCCGAGAATTTCCTGATCGACCCAAAACTCCCTGTCTGGTAGACGAAAAAAAAGATTTGATTTCGATGAAGCGTTACTGCCGGAGGACAGTTGGGAACGACCATTAGAGGAAGAAGAGTTTGAAGTGGAGAAGGTCTTGGATGTTCGGTCGACCCAGAAGACCAGGTTCGGTCGGACTCACCGAGAGTACCTGGTCCGATGGAAGGACCATGATGAATCAACTTGGGTCGACGAGCTCGACTTGAATTGTGGGGATCTTCTACGAGAGTTCGAACGAGAACGAGTCAGTCGTAATCGCTTCGCAGTGATGCAGACCCATGAAGACCAAGACCAAGACACGCAGTAGCATCGGTCGGTCTAGACTGGTGTGAAGATGTGGAAGGTCCGGAGTTGATGTGAAATTGTGATGAACTGTGACGGATTGGAATAGCGGAATGATGAATGTGATGAATATTTTTCGTGATGCGAGTGGAACTGTTTACGATAACGTGTTCGGTGCAACTATGGAGAGAGTGGTAAAATTAGTTCAAGTGATTTGAAGATCGGACATATGAAAAGAAATGATGGCATGTATTACGAGTTATCTGGTCGACTACCTACGACTTCACTTGCTATCGCCCCACAGATGGCCGATGACCATTGACGGATGATGTTCCACTTGATCCTGAAACTGGTTACGCCAGGGGTCCTTCCGGTCAAGCTGGACCAAAGCATGCTTGAGGTCCGCGATTGGCTCAGCGCAATCAAGACCGGGGTACCATGTGCCGTAGTCGGCCAGCAGTCTGGTCTTCTCAACGCGACGCCTTGGAATGTGGAGGAACACCGGGTACAAGAACACGTCGACGTCAAACTCGCAGCTCGCATCCCGTCCAAAATGTACTGGCACAGGGATTGCCAAGCCTCGCCCGCTCGAATTCGACGTCGCTTGCGCTTGCTCTGGAACGTCGCCAGGCCCGGATCTTGTCGCACCCGGTCGGGAGGAAGCACCAAGTAGTGGGACGCTTCCAAATTGCTTGGCCGTGGATCCTGTTGAAATTCTTCACCCGGCCTAGCAAAGTGCCGATCCATGGAGTCAAGTGGAACACAAGTCCTATCTTGGAGTGTTCGAATATTTTCCATGGTTCATCGCCGTACAGGAGGGAGATCTGCGCCGACGTAATCAGGTCCGCCCTCCATGCAGACGCGGCAGGGGTTTTCTTGGCCGGTGGAAAAAGCCAGGAGTCCGGACGAGAGAAAGACCGGGCCAGAAGCTGCTTGGTCAGGGTAGACCGGCGTAAACAGCCGATTTGCCCCGACGACCACGGCCAAGTGACTTCAAACGTCCGCGGCGGAAGGGAGCTGGTATCAACCGCCATGTTCTTCAATAAGGCGTACTTGTGAAGCCCGGATGTCCCGGGGAGAACCGAAGGCGCCGGCGTCGCGGATGTCGATATTGGTGCGGCGTCACTTGGCAGACCGGTCTTCTGCTCTGACCCCACTGTCGACGCCACTTGGACGAAATTGTCACGCAATTCGTTCGTGACTTGGACTGGATGGGGATCATGAACTTGGAATCGCTGGACCCTTCGCTGGAGTCCTCCTCAGACGAGACACCTGTGTGCAGGATGCGACTTGCAGTACGGCGCGAGGGCGTTCGACTTTCCGAGGGGCTGTAGATGTCGTCCGTGTCCGAGTCCGAGTCCATGAGGAGCTCCTGTGTCTTGGCTCGCTTATGGGACACTGCACGCTTCCCCCCGATTCCGGGTCCGCGCGCAGTGCCCCGCGCCCTCGAGCTACTCGGCGCGTCCGCGCGCTTCTTTGACTTTGGTGTAGTTTCAGACTGCTGAATATCAGCCAATGAACGAAGCCGGTATTGGTCCTGCTTCAAGCGGTCTTGGTCTTGCCCCGATGCGACTAAGGTTGCCGATGCGGACCAATCTACGCTGGAGGAAGCAGTCGAACACGGAGGTAGCAAGTTCATCAAGCGCTGGCGGCACTGGTCTAGTGCCACCTGACGACGACCCGACTCTTGCGTCCAAGCGTCGGACCTGTCTTGACAGGACCGGACCTTCCCGGTCTGGTCTTGAATCGAAATTTGCAACTCGGAATGCGTCGCGCGAGGTCGTCGCCTTGTATGCGCAGTGAAGTCGCGTCAAACTGTCCGACCAGCTGCTTCCGACGAGCAAGTGCAAGTTGATCCCGGAGATGGGACTGATGAGCCTCCAGACTGGACAGCTCATGGCGCGCGCTTATCAGCTCCTCCAAAATGTGTCAGAGCTGGTAAACATCATCGCCGGACTGCCTATCGGCATCGACCAAGGCACCTATTGCCTGGAATATGTTGGGAGAGATGAGAGCTGAAGACAAACGAGGGTCAAGAAGAGTACAAGATGAAGACCAAAGATGCGCACCTCGTGTTGCCTGGTGGGCTACCTGGGTCCTGAGACGCATGTTTTCTGCGAGCATATCCTGCATCCGCGTGTAGACTTCAGTCTGACACCCTTCCTATGTTTGAAGTGCATGAGAGTTACGTGGGCTGTCAGACCGAGCCGACCGGACAGGCGAAGCAAGATGGGGCCACTCGGCGAATAGAGTTTCTGCAAGAACGACAAGAACAATCGTCAAAGGGAAGCATAAGAAGATCAAGTGCAGTAAAGGCAGTACCTGACGCAGGTGCCGAAGATGTTTGGTCCATGGTGAAGAAGTGTGAGTGACCAAGGTCCAGTTGGTCGAGTGATGGGTGAGTCAGACCGTTATCGTTGTGCGACACGGTCGGACTCAGGGGCGGCTGTGGTGAAGTGTACCACAAATTTGGTCACTTTTGGTCAAGTCAGTTGGTCGAATTTCGGATTGGCCTAAACAAGGGGGGCTTTTTAGCCTATCAAATTCAAGGAGTATCAAGAACGCTGGTCTTGGGTGAGTCACCTGACTTTGGGTATTTTACATAATTTTGTGTGGGTACATTAGGGACCATAGGGAGGTAGTATTATTGGTTAGTTGCGGTTTTTCCAAGTAAGAGTCTTTTGGTTGCGGTTTTTCCAAGTAAGAGTTTTTTGGTTGCGGATTTTCCAAGTAATAGTCTTTTGGTTACGGATTTTCCCGATAAAGGTTTTTGGTCTAGGAATAAGTGGCAAAAACCTCTTCTGGTCTTGGTCTTCACCGCAGCAAGGGGTCGCCGTTCTTTTTTTCACGTACATTAGTCGCCTCCGCCCACCGCGGAGTGTTTGGGGGCAGATGGTTGAATTATCCCCTCTCGCCTATTATACCCGGTCTGGACGCGCCGCACGCGCACTTTGGCCACCGGAAGTCCCTCGACGGGAGTACGATTTGGCGATCTCGACACTTTAACTCAAGTACGTTTGGAACGTGCTATTCACTGGATTGTTCTTTACGTGGAGATATCGTTTGTGGAGTTTCACGGGCATATTGGGTCTTCACGTGGACATATTGGCTCATTTTAACATTGGTTGGAGTTTAGACCGGTTTTGGTCTGCTCTCATATTGGTCAGGGGCTAGACCGGTTGATTGGTCTACCCTCTATTATTTTGTATTGGTCAGGTCTAGATCGTTTGGGTGATCGACCTATTGGAATCTATCTTTCGGAAGTGTTTCTGGTCTGTACGTACCTGGGGTGAAGAGTTCCGCCCTAGGTACACTTAGCCAGCACGGTATCATATTCAAGAACGAACCAAATCGATCTGCGATCCCGATCCACCGAGTGTGTAACTATCCCACTCCAATGGGTACACAAGGTGAGATGGTCTTAAGTGAATCGGACCAAGTGTCTCTGGATAATGACCGGTCGTGTGCCAGCAGCGGACGATTGGACCAGATTTCGAATGGAGGTCCGCGGGGTACCCCCCCGTAAGTTGGAAGGCTGGGCACAATGGTGGTGGCCAGGTTGTCGATATAAATGTATTCGATTTCGAACTTGACTCCACCACAATAGTGCCCGTGCCCGGATCACTTGGTGATCGTGGATATCACCGCAAGGTGTCATCAAAGATTGAATTTGAAGATTTGAATTTGGAATCGTTCTGGAGAGGGCGTAAGGAAAGGCTATCACCTTACGTCTTCGTTCTCGATAACGATGGCGATCTCCGGTCTGGCCTGGTGGAGGACCAGATCGGGATTAATACACTTTTTCCTCCCCAAAAGGCTCCCACCGGAGCCGATCGGGACTATAGCAGGACGTGCTATAGTCCCGGAAAGGATCAGGACCTTGTTCCTGATCCTATGTATATGCATAAAAAAGTTGATGGAAAATTAAAAGACGAAAAATACTTTGAAGCTGATCAAAACGATCAGACCAACCTCCCCAAGGTCCCCAAGGTCCCCAAGCTACCCAAGATTCCCAAGAAAGGGTTGGGAATGCCGGCCGACGAAGACGACCTCGAAGAAAAGTTGCAGGTCGGAGATGGAAGCATCACTGAAGAAGACCTAAACAAGATGTACTACATTTTTGAGCTGAAACGATTTGTTCGTTTTGACGTGGTCTTTTGGGTGTTGAACCTCCAGATCCCTGACCGTCTTCTAGGCCCCACTACCGAGCCGGTCCAGAGTGATCGCCCATTACTGTTAGTGAAAAACTTGGTGGCGATGTTGGCGGAGGTTGGCATTAAAATGCAGAACCCCGCCGATGTCCAAAAACTATTTGAATTTGAGACTTGGAGGCTGAAATCGTCGATGTCAACCTTCCACGACCATTTGGTCCCACTGGTGGAGGCGGTTCGCCGCCCAACTCCCACCGCAGCAGTGAAGGTCGCTGAAGCCTCCACAGCGCTTGTCGACATTGGTTCTGATGACGAATCGGTTTATCAGTCTCCACCAGCCTCTAACAGCTCATGAGAGTTGGAGACCGGTGTCGAGCGGATGACCGTGGGGGTGGACCATGCCCAGCCTGAACAAAAAAGGGACATACGGCAGCAAAGGGCTGCTTGCCAGTCGGGGCTCCAGCGACCCCCACAGGTCTCAGTTCCGCAAAAGGAGGGCATCAACACGTTGCCCATGACTCCAGCTAACGTCCAAACCATGTTTGAGACGATGATGGAGCGTTTCATGGAAGACCGGGTTAGACCACCTCTGCGGCCACGTGCCCAAGACCGGTCTACCCACCAAAGTGCCAATGTCTGCCGAGATGTGGATATGGAATCGGTAACATCTGTGGACAAGCCCACTCGAAGTGGTAAGCAAGTCGGCAAAGGGAAGCGCAAACCGCAACCGGCCAGATTGCGTAGACCAAGTAAGACAAGTGACTGTGACATGGAGTCGGTCGGCGGTCTTGACGACCACTGTGGGTCAGACGGTACGGGCGCTGGAAAGCCACGCAAGGATAACCTAGCCTCCACTATTGCTTACGACTTTGGATCTGCTGCGATTCCGCGCATCCGTATGGCCGCGACGACCGACCTCAAGGACTTCACTGGCAAGGATACTGATGAAGACCAGGCCCGGTCTTGGTTCGGTCGGGTCAAGTATGCGTTACTGCGAGACTAGACCACGAAAAGTGAAAGGTGTCTGATTCTCCGGGATTTGTTGAAAGGACCGGCTTCCAACTGGATCCAACAGTTAGGTCGGGATGTCCGGTCTGACTGGGACCAGCTATGTGCAGAGTTTGAAGAGCAATATTGTAACTCCGGATTTTCAAGCGCCCGTAAGTACCACAATATGCAGAATCGGGCCGACGAAACACCGATCGAGTATTTGCATCGGTTGAACGTGGCTGCACTTCGCGCCGGAATAACAATCAAAGAGAATAACCCGCCGAACAGTGCCGCCTTAGAACATGTGGGTCACTATATTAGTACCCTTGACGATCAAGAACTGGCTGATCAGCTTACTCTACTGCGTCTTAAGGATGCGGGCGAAGTCGAACAGACCCTGCGGACGTTACAACAGTCGCGTAGTATGAGAGCGAAGACCGCTGATGGATCAGGTCGTTATCGTTCCAAGACCCAGACCGATCCGGTCAAGAGACCTTGGACCAGACCGACCCGAGCGGTCAAGGCAATTGTAGCTGATGACAGCACGGGGTCAGAAGGGGAAAGTGGAATTCCATCCAGCCAGGAGTCATCGGATGAAGACCAGTATCGTTACGTCTATGTTGCGGGACCTGCCCCGAAGACCAGGTCGAAGTCCGACCAGGTAGACCGGAAGGGAAGGAACGGAAGCAAGTCCGATCCATACCGACCTCGTCAGAAGTGCTCCCACTGTGGGTCAAGTAAACATGATGGTCCAAACTGCTGGAAGAAGATGGTGTGCAAGAAGTGCGAGAGACGCGGCCACCCGACTGACCACTGCCTCTTTGTATGCAAGTCATGTGGAGAGATCCACGAGGCCGGCCACTGCAAGATTGAAGAAGTTTTTAACATGATACGCAAGTGGTACGTGCCGGACAAGCACGCAGGGATTCTGCCGCCGGACGCGGAAAAGATGTTAAACTAGAACGCTCGCCAGGTTGGAATCTGGATCGAGCCGAGCGTTCTACGGTTCACATCTATGCATATGTCGGCAAGGAGGATAAGACCGACAATACACGTTCTATTCTAAATTGCGTCGACCGAGACCATCCGGTCTACAGTCTGAAGACCGATGAGTACTCCCGGACCAAGGTGTTTATGCAGTTGGACTTGCTGCCTGGAGAATCCCGCGGATACTGGAAGTATCACGCGACTGATAAATGGTTCAAGCAGGCGAAAGCCTGTGGAAATATTAATAACCAGAAAGCGACGATGTTGTTCGACTCTGGAGCTGAAGTCTCGATAATCGACTCCGCTTTTGCTCGTAAGGTCGGATGTCGTATAGACGACACCCAGAGACAAGAATGCGTCGGGATCGGTGAAAACTCTATATGACCGAAGGAAGAACGCGTGAGAAAATTACTTTGTCGGGATCGCTGGTCTACTTTTTCAGCGCTTGGGTTGGCAAGTTGGCTGGACAGGACGCTTTACTAGGCATGGATTTCATGGTCCCAGCTGGTATTCGCCTAGACCTGTCACATGGAGTGCTTACACTC
Source organism: Peronosclerospora sorghi (assembly GCA_026184515.1). Classification (NCBI taxonomy): domain Eukaryota; phylum Oomycota; class Peronosporomycetes; order Peronosporales; family Peronosporaceae; genus Peronosclerospora; species Peronosclerospora sorghi. Next base: position 723,353 of record CM047590.1, read on the forward strand.
CCGGATGAGGTCCAGCTCCAGTTGGCTGGTCGAAGACCTCTGTATGGTTCGTATACCGATCTGGTCCGGTGGGACCAAGACCTCACTATCCCAGTTGGTCGGTCTGCCGATACCCCGGTTGAGAAATGTTTTCGTTCGAGGAAGTTGTGGCTCACCAGGGGCGATCGGTGGGTCTCGACCTTCGTAAAGAGTGCTGGTCGACGTGATTTTGTCCGTGTTACCAATATCGGTGACAAGCCGCTGACACTGGACAATAACACTATTGTTGGTATGTGGTTAGCAGAAGGGAAGGTACCAAGGAAGATGGGGTTTGTCTCGATTGGGTCGAGGCGGTATGTCGAGGGGCAAAACCTGGCGTACCAATCGACCACCGATCTTATCAGCGATGATGGGTCGGTGGAAGAGGATACCTCACCTTTAGTGGAAAGACCAAGTTATGTCACCCCGAAAAAGATGTCGGTCCGAAGAAAGGCGCCGCAGTCACCAGGAACGGTGTACCATCAAGTAGACGAGCCGAGGCTAGTCAACGTGGTGTCATCACAAGACCAGGCGACAGCGGAGCAAGAAATGGAAGAAGGGGAACATGAAATTGCTAGGTCGGACCATGACGGTATTCCTAATCAGACCGATATCAGTGAAGGACAGCCCGTCGATCAAGACCAGGGGCGTTCAGCCGGTTCAGATGGTCTAGGTGATATCACCCCAGAAGATGAACAAGTCTGTATACATGAAGGCGGGGAACAGTATATTCAGGAGCTGGAAAGCCAAATGGCAGTCCTCCCTGAAGTGTCTGCAGACTCTCCCGAAGTTACAATGGATGATTTACAAGTGGGTGATCAAGACCTTAACAGTCCAGACCAGATCGAGCAGTTGAAGAATATGATATGGAAGAAAGCCATCTGCTGATCGGAAAGGGCAATGCCTTACCACCTGCAGACCGTGGTGCGATTTGCGATATTGACGTTGGAGATGCCAAGCCGATTGCCCAGCGATTTCGACGCGTGGCGCCACAGTACCGTGAAAAGCTTTCTGATCTCATTAAAGGACTGTTGGTCACCAAGATTATTAGACCGTCGACCTCGCTATGGGCCTCGCCGATCGTATTTGTTATCAAGAAGAACGGCGTTGACATTAGACTGTGCATCGACTATCGGCTGGTAAATCGGTTGACTAAACTCATGGTTTACCCGATGCCGCTGATTAATGATCTGTTGGAAGACCTCGACAATACCTTGTGGTATTGTTCGCTAGATATGGCAAGTGGATTTTGGGTGGTCTCGATGACTGATCGAGCCCGTGAGATTTCCACATTTGTGACACCGTTTGGTCTTTTCGAGTGGAATAGTATGCCGTTCGGTCTGAAGAATGCGCCCCAATCTATAAAAGGCTGATAGATAACGCATTGTACGGACACTTCAAGATCAAGACCGATCGGGACCCTGTTGAAAATTATGATGTGTTTAGAGAGGGTGAACCCGATCGGGAAAGAGGACCGTCCGTCCTAGGGAGGCGGTCGTACATTGACGACATTCTGATACCTGCCTCGTCATGGAACGATATTTGCGAGAAGGTTGAACGATTGTTAGAGACATGCTACCACTGGAACCTGTCTATCAGTGCCGTAAAAAGTTTTGGGGTATGTCCAAGGTCTCCTATTTAGGCCATATGGTCTCGAACAATGGTCTAGAGGCTAATCCCAAGGACCTGGATTCGCTGAGTAACCTCCCTTTCCCCAGATCGCTGAAGGCAATGCAGTCCTTCCTGGGAAGCTTGAATTATTATAGCCGATTCATTGAAGACTTTGCTATCTACGCGGCTGTGCTGTACGAGCTCCGGGAAGTTGACTATCATATGTTGCGCGAAGAAGACCGGGCAACTGTACAGGAGGGCGACGACTCTGGTCTTGCTGCAGTTTGTCCGCAAGTGGAGGCCGAAGATCATATGAAGCGTGCACAGTTTGCCTTTGGTATGTTGAAGGTTAAGATGGCGACGGCACCGATTCTCAAGCATTTCGCTCCCGAAAAAGTGCCGACCATTATTGTATATGCCAGTAAGTGGGCTATCTCAGCCACTTTAGTGCAAGATCACGATGGTGTGTATCATCCAGTCACGTTTACGATCCGGACGCTAAAACCAAATGAAGTGAACTATGGAATTGTCGAGAAAGAAGTTCTGGCGTTGCTACGAATTCTGGATGTGAGTTACAACGTGCTGGTCGGCCGACCTATAAAGGTCTTGTCAAGACGGTCTACTTTGGCCTGGCTATTATCAGCCAACGGGATGTACGGACGTCTAGGCAGATGGTCGGCGGTCTTGTCGCAGTGGACCCTCGAGGTCGTTAAGTGCACCAGGGGCGAGGAAGAGATATTGGGCACATTAGCTGCCAGTATCACCCCTCGGTCTGAAGTGGACGAGGCATTGATAGCGATTGCCCCGAGGAAGCAACCTCGGCAGTCAGTTTCGAGACCGCCACCGACCGTCGAACATGACGAAGAGCTCTTGGTCTTAAGTTTTGACGGATCGGCAAGCGTGAAGAAGAAGGTCGGCGTCTATAGTGCTATATTGTGGAAGTTGCCACAATGGTCTATAGTTGCAGCCGCTCCCGATATCACGCCGGATATTACTGTTAACGAGGCGGAGTACCAAGGTCTACTTCTATGTCTGGACCTGCTGTCGTCGCAAGAGATGGGGCGAGTCATCATATGTGGTGACTCCAACCTAGTGATCAGGCAGATCACCGGAGAGATCGACTGCAAGGCCCCACGACTACGGACGCTAAATGATCGGGTAATGAAGGCATTGAAGGACCACCCCAACCACGAGCTATTGCACGTGAAACGGGACTGGAACAGGAGCGCCGATTACCTCGCGACCAAGCCATGCAAGACCAGACCGGGGCTACGATCACCGAGAAGGCCGTTCTGGATGAATTGATGAATATAAACAGGCTCCCAGAAGTGATCGGACCCAAGAACGCTCCGGACCAAGTGCATGTGATGGTAGCGACTAGATCGAAAGCTCAGAAGTCTCGCCGACCGTTCCCGAAGGAAAGTTTGAACGAATATGCAGTGCAACAGTTAAGGATGGAGCGGATCCTCAAGGCGCAGGATGAAGAAGAATGGATTATGAACCTGAAGATCTACCTGCTTAAAGAACTGTCCAAGTTGACGAACGATCAAGCAAAAGAGTGCATCAAGATCTCGGATAGCTGAGAAGTGGATGATAATGGATTATTGTATTACTGCCGCGATGCCGACCAAGACAGTGCAGACCGGGACCGACTGGCGAAATTAGTGATTCCCGAGTTGCTGCAGCCGGATGTCCTCCATCACTATCACGTGAGTCTAGAAGGGGGGCATTGGGGCATAGGCAGGACATATCACAAGATCAGGTCCCACTTCCACTGGAGAGGTCTTTTCCGCAGTGTGCAGAAATATGTGGGCTGTTGCACGGTTTGCGAGACCGAAAAGGGTAGATCGGTAATCAAGTGGCGATTGCCCAGAAATATCGAAGCTACCTACCCTTTCCAGGTCATAGCGATGGACCACATACCGTCACTGCCTAGATCGACGCGCGGCAACACTGAGCTGCTGATCTGGGTAGACCTGTTCACCGGTCTAGTTATTGCGAAGGCAAGTGCATCTCGGTCTGCGGATCAGATCGCCTAGAGCTACGAAGAATGTGTGTTCCGAAGATTCGGCGCCAGCGAGGTCATCAGGCACGATCGGGAACCCGGTTTTATGGCCGAGGTGTTCCGGTCGCTCAATAACATGCTGGGCCAGAAACAGAGTGCGACGATGGCATATCGTCCGCAAGCAAATGGATCGGCGGAACGCATGGTGCAGACCATAACGAGGGCGATCAAGATGTACGTTGCTGATCCAGACCAGCGAGATTGGGACGAGTATGCAGAAAGGCTGCTGTTTGCACTCAACTCGTCGACCGATCGGGTCCGAGGAGAAACGCCTTTTTATCTGACATATGGATGGGACCCTCGGTCGACACTGGAAGCTGCGATACCTATCGGTTGCACCCGGACCCGCGATCGCGATGCTCGACGCTGGCGCATGCAGGTCCAGAAACACTACTAGCATGCAAAAGAAGTCGTCAACGAAAATCTGCGTCAGGCCACACAAGACCGGGCAGACCGGACCAATGACCAGGTCCGACCCCACGGTATAGAACCAGGGGCGAGGGTATGGCTATACCTAGACCAAGTGAAAGAGGGCTATGCAAAGAAGCTGGCTCATATGTGGCACGGCCCTTTCCGTGTTGCCGAGCTTATTGGTGAGCACGCTGCCCGTCTAGTAACAACTGGTACAGATTACAAGGTCTTCCCGATTGTATATGTGTCCAAGTTGAAGCTGGTCCGAGAATTTCCTGATCGACCCAAAACTCCCTGTCTGGTAGACGAAAAAAAAGATTTGATTTCGATGAAGCGTTACTGCCGGAGGACAGTTGGGAACGACCATTAGAGGAAGAAGAGTTTGAAGTGGAGAAGGTCTTGGATGTTCGGTCGACCCAGAAGACCAGGTTCGGTCGGACTCACCGAGAGTACCTGGTCCGATGGAAGGACCATGATGAATCAACTTGGGTCGACGAGCTCGACTTGAATTGTGGGGATCTTCTACGAGAGTTCGAACGAGAACGAGTCAGTCGTAATCGCTTCGCAGTGATGCAGACCCATGAAGACCAAGACCAAGACACGCAGTAGCATCGGTCGGTCTAGACTGGTGTGAAGATGTGGAAGGTCCGGAGTTGATGTGAAATTGTGATGAACTGTGACGGATTGGAATAGCGGAATGATGAATGTGATGAATATTTTTCGTGATGCGAGTGGAACTGTTTACGATAACGTGTTCGGTGCAACTATGGAGAGAGTGGTAAAATTAGTTCAAGTGATTTGAAGATCGGACATATGAAAAGAAATGATGGCATGTATTACGAGTTATCTGGTCGACTACCTACGACTTCACTTGCTATCGCCCCACAGATGGCCGATGACCATTGACGGATGATGTTCCACTTGATCCTGAAACTGGTTACGCCAGGGGTCCTTCCGGTCAAGCTGGACCAAAGCATGCTTGAGGTCCGCGATTGGCTCAGCGCAATCAAGACCGGGGTACCATGTGCCGTAGTCGGCCAGCAGTCTGGTCTTCTCAACGCGACGCCTTGGAATGTGGAGGAACACCGGGTACAAGAACACGTCGACGTCAAACTCGCAGCTCGCATCCCGTCCAAAATGTACTGGCACAGGGATTGCCAAGCCTCGCCCGCTCGAATTCGACGTCGCTTGCGCTTGCTCTGGAACGTCGCCAGGCCCGGATCTTGTCGCACCCGGTCGGGAGGAAGCACCAAGTAGTGGGACGCTTCCAAATTGCTTGGCCGTGGATCCTGTTGAAATTCTTCACCCGGCCTAGCAAAGTGCCGATCCATGGAGTCAAGTGGAACACAAGTCCTATCTTGGAGTGTTCGAATATTTTCCATGGTTCATCGCCGTACAGGAGGGAGATCTGCGCCGACGTAATCAGGTCCGCCCTCCATGCAGACGCGGCAGGGGTTTTCTTGGCCGGTGGAAAAAGCCAGGAGTCCGGACGAGAGAAAGACCGGGCCAGAAGCTGCTTGGTCAGGGTAGACCGGCGTAAACAGCCGATTTGCCCCGACGACCACGGCCAAGTGACTTCAAACGTCCGCGGCGGAAGGGAGCTGGTATCAACCGCCATGTTCTTCAATAAGGCGTACTTGTGAAGCCCGGATGTCCCGGGGAGAACCGAAGGCGCCGGCGTCGCGGATGTCGATATTGGTGCGGCGTCACTTGGCAGACCGGTCTTCTGCTCTGACCCCACTGTCGACGCCACTTGGACGAAATTGTCACGCAATTCGTTCGTGACTTGGACTGGATGGGGATCATGAACTTGGAATCGCTGGACCCTTCGCTGGAGTCCTCCTCAGACGAGACACCTGTGTGCAGGATGCGACTTGCAGTACGGCGCGAGGGCGTTCGACTTTCCGAGGGGCTGTAGATGTCGTCCGTGTCCGAGTCCGAGTCCATGAGGAGCTCCTGTGTCTTGGCTCGCTTATGGGACACTGCACGCTTCCCCCCGATTCCGGGTCCGCGCGCAGTGCCCCGCGCCCTCGAGCTACTCGGCGCGTCCGCGCGCTTCTTTGACTTTGGTGTAGTTTCAGACTGCTGAATATCAGCCAATGAACGAAGCCGGTATTGGTCCTGCTTCAAGCGGTCTTGGTCTTGCCCCGATGCGACTAAGGTTGCCGATGCGGACCAATCTACGCTGGAGGAAGCAGTCGAACACGGAGGTAGCAAGTTCATCAAGCGCTGGCGGCACTGGTCTAGTGCCACCTGACGACGACCCGACTCTTGCGTCCAAGCGTCGGACCTGTCTTGACAGGACCGGACCTTCCCGGTCTGGTCTTGAATCGAAATTTGCAACTCGGAATGCGTCGCGCGAGGTCGTCGCCTTGTATGCGCAGTGAAGTCGCGTCAAACTGTCCGACCAGCTGCTTCCGACGAGCAAGTGCAAGTTGATCCCGGAGATGGGACTGATGAGCCTCCAGACTGGACAGCTCATGGCGCGCGCTTATCAGCTCCTCCAAAATGTGTCAGAGCTGGTAAACATCATCGCCGGACTGCCTATCGGCATCGACCAAGGCACCTATTGCCTGGAATATGTTGGGAGAGATGAGAGCTGAAGACAAACGAGGGTCAAGAAGAGTACAAGATGAAGACCAAAGATGCGCACCTCGTGTTGCCTGGTGGGCTACCTGGGTCCTGAGACGCATGTTTTCTGCGAGCATATCCTGCATCCGCGTGTAGACTTCAGTCTGACACCCTTCCTATGTTTGAAGTGCATGAGAGTTACGTGGGCTGTCAGACCGAGCCGACCGGACAGGCGAAGCAAGATGGGGCCACTCGGCGAATAGAGTTTCTGCAAGAACGACAAGAACAATCGTCAAAGGGAAGCATAAGAAGATCAAGTGCAGTAAAGGCAGTACCTGACGCAGGTGCCGAAGATGTTTGGTCCATGGTGAAGAAGTGTGAGTGACCAAGGTCCAGTTGGTCGAGTGATGGGTGAGTCAGACCGTTATCGTTGTGCGACACGGTCGGACTCAGGGGCGGCTGTGGTGAAGTGTACCACAAATTTGGTCACTTTTGGTCAAGTCAGTTGGTCGAATTTCGGATTGGCCTAAACAAGGGGGGCTTTTTAGCCTATCAAATTCAAGGAGTATCAAGAACGCTGGTCTTGGGTGAGTCACCTGACTTTGGGTATTTTACATAATTTTGTGTGGGTACATTAGGGACCATAGGGAGGTAGTATTATTGGTTAGTTGCGGTTTTTCCAAGTAAGAGTCTTTTGGTTGCGGTTTTTCCAAGTAAGAGTTTTTTGGTTGCGGATTTTCCAAGTAATAGTCTTTTGGTTACGGATTTTCCCGATAAAGGTTTTTGGTCTAGGAATAAGTGGCAAAAACCTCTTCTGGTCTTGGTCTTCACCGCAGCAAGGGGTCGCCGTTCTTTTTTTCACGTACATTAGTCGCCTCCGCCCACCGCGGAGTGTTTGGGGGCAGATGGTTGAATTATCCCCTCTCGCCTATTATACCCGGTCTGGACGCGCCGCACGCGCACTTTGGCCACCGGAAGTCCCTCGACGGGAGTACGATTTGGCGAT